>CAJQZJ010032684.1:166461-214337 GCA_907164525.1 Lophiomys imhausi
GTGTGTGTGTGTGTGTGTGTGTGTCTCCTGTGTGTGTATATGTATGCATATATATAGGGGGGAAATGTAGATGTGTAGGTATATGTGCACATGTGTGTGAGTGCATATGGAGGCCAGAAGCCAACCTTAAATTTAATTTCTTAGAAACCATCCATCTTGTTTCTGAGACAGTGTCTCTTACTAGAAGCTGGGACTCTGATTAGACTAGTGAACCACAGACATTAGCCTATCTGTGCCTCTCCAGCGCTTAGATTACAAATGCACACACTGTTCCCAATTTTTAAAAGGGTACTAGGGATCAGTCTCAAGTCATCATGCTTGGAAGACATGTATTTCCCCAGTTGAATTATCTCCCTGGCCCCATACCTCGCCTCCTACCCATACATGTTTACATGGCAATCAAAGCTCACATACTTGCAAGGAAAATAATGTTTACAGTTTCAATGACTGAAGTAATCATTATGCACTCCAAAGCCCTCGTATAGCCAGGGCAGAATGGGCATAGATGCCAACTCATTAACTCTACATTGTTAAATCCAATCGGGATAAGCCATTTCAATAGATGATTTAGGTATTGCAGACTGATTTTCTACTCTTGCCCTGTGCCTCTGTGTGGATTTACCCATTTTTCTAATGGTAGGGAGGAAGGGGTTCTGGGATGGATGACAGATTCCTGTCATTGTCCTATCCTCTAGATCCTGAGAAATGGATAGCTTACATTTTATAGTGTCCTGATGTCTGTAGCAGTAGGTGCTGACTTTGGTAACTGATAAACTTGTGGTCTGTTCTCTTGACTCTGTGACTGAGTTTGCAGATGTGTGCATGTCCCGGAGTCTGACTAGGGTCCGTACATTTTCCAGCCACTGAACCTGCCATATGATACTGGATCCATGTTCAGGATTCCATTGTTTCCAGTACAGGGATGCTTTAGGGGGCATTATTAAAAATAGTGCAGGCCAACTAGGGCACAGAGGAGCTCCCCTGGACGGTCCCACACTGCACCATGCTGACTTAGCTGATCTCTTTGCTTGGCCTTGCAGCTGCTCTCAGTGATTGTGGGGGTGTCCTGTGAAGAGATCTCTTTCCAGCACTTACACATGAAGCTGGCACATACCCTTCCCTATCCCTGCTTAGGTCGTTCTTTCTTCCACGGTTTCAGCGCAATCAGGAGATATATTTCTTATCCTTTTGCATCTATACTCTCGCCTAATCCTGCAAGGCTTGAAGAAGCAGAGCTCTTTGCTGCTTTTTACCAGGCATGGGGCTTTGCTTTTCTTGTAGTTTTTCCTCCTGTCTGTGGTATTATCTTTCTTCTCTCCTCCTTGCATCTATAATAAAGAAACTGATGATGAGGGGAAAAGAAGCTTAAGTGAAGAAGGACCAATTAACTGTTTTAAAAATATCATCCCTGCTCTTTATCCCAGAGTTTCTCTTCTCCACAACACTCATTAGCTTTCTTCCTGTACCTTAGTGACACCCAGCCAATTCAGTGCTAGAATCTGAGCCTCAGGCTCCTTTGATAGAGTATTTGGCAGCATGTGAGGTCTGGTGGTTTGACTGATACCTCTCCTGATACCAAAGGTAGGTACACATGCTAGAAACTGTGGGACCTTACGTGGTAATAGGGTTGTGGAAGTTTATATGGGAAATGTCCCTTATAGGCTCAGGTACTCAGTGGAACTGTTGCAGGAACTTAGAAACCTTTAGCAGGCAGAACCTTGCTGGAGGAAGTGTTGCAAGGGAGGGTGGGGGGGAGGGCTTTGAGGGTTTATTGAGTTGCCACACTTCCTGCGCTCTTCCTCCCCGCTTCCTGTGTATGAACAGAAATGTGATTACCAAGCTTTATGCTCTTTTCACCTGCTACTAAACCACCCCTGCCATTATGGACTGTAGCTCTCTGGAACTGTAAGCCCAAAAAAAAGCCTTTCTCCTGTAAGTTGTTTTGCTCAGTTT
This sequence comes from Lophiomys imhausi, assembly GCA_907164525.1. Classification (NCBI taxonomy): domain Eukaryota; kingdom Metazoa; phylum Chordata; class Mammalia; order Rodentia; family Muridae; genus Lophiomys; species Lophiomys imhausi. The sequence continues at coordinate 168,415 of CAJQZJ010032684.1, forward strand.
ACCATAGCAACAAAAAAGTGAGGATTCCAAGATAAGGCCTCTGTGGTTTTTCCAGGTAGACCAAGAAACATATGAAGAAGACTAAGATCTCAGTGTGTGACCATCAGCCAGGAAATGACAACCGCCACTAGAAGAAAAACAGACAAAAAAGAGAATGGTGTCCCCACAGCTTGTGGGAAGAGTATGACACTGTGCAAAAATATATTTATTTTGATACAGGCTACACAGTTTATGGTCAGTCATCTGGTACTACCACCTTAGGGAAATAACACATGGAATAGTGCTAACCTGGTTTTCCCAACCATAATTCTTTGCTTATGAGCATTCTAAATATCTTTTCTGACTGGTTTGTGTGAATTGTTTTTCAATTAACTCCCTGTGCCACTTATGTTTTCTCAGAAAAATCCTGTTTAATATTCAAGCATTTATTGAGCATGTACTAGGTATGCCTAGAGGCAAAGATAAATGAGTTACAATCTTGTCCCTTCAAGAGATTATGTGTCATGCCTGTTTGTGTAAGCAGCTAGAGATGAGTGTAAAAAAATAGTTAAATTGTTTAACAGTATTTATATTATATTTAATTGGTTGGCAGCCATTAATCTTTAAGCAGCCATTATAAATGAGTACACAAAGAGACCACGTGGATTTTAACAAGCCTTGGCCTGAATTGAGCAATCTTGGCCCATCTAAGCTAGCTCTTAAGTCTATTATCCAAATATGACCCCATATATACATACGTCCCCTTGGACTGCCATTCACCACGATATGCCGATGTTCCTGGCCATGTGAAATGAGGTTCCTTTTTCTAACCCATGGTGTGTGCCTCCTTCCTGCTGCTCATGGCTGGAATGCTTTGATCCTCTGTCTAAAGTGCAGGCTTCCTGTTCTAATCTCAGGAAGTCCCACCTTTTTCTGTCTTTGCCCAATCTCAGGCCTGAGCATTTTATTTAACCAATCAGAGTCAATATAAGTTACAGACAGCAAACAAAACCAATTAATTAACATTTAGAATGCTTACCATTACCCCAACAAATGAGTCTTTTGACTTACTCTAAAATTGGTAGCCCAGAAAAGCCCTTGTTTATGCCTCTATTGCAATCCAGAAGAATAATTTCCATACAAATTCAAACTAAGAAGTTCCATTTTTTTTTACACCAGCCCTATTTTCAATCTTTCTTTCCAGGATTGTCAAATTATTCCCTGTGTTCTGACACTGATTCCCCAGAATAACAATAATAAGGACAAATATCTCTGGATAATAAGATAACATGGGAATTAAAGCTAGTGCTGGTAATCATTTAACAGGGATTGGGCCTCATTCACTGGCCCAGGCTGGATAACAAGTACTAATGAATGAATGCAAATGCAAGCAATGGCCTGAGGTCCACAGGAACCTTCAGAGACTATTGTCACTAACTTCAAACACAGCCTTAGTCCCTCAGTTACATCTTTCATATGTGCAGGACATTGTAAGGATGGGCTTAAATGGTAAGTCACATCCTGGTGGATCTTCAAGATATCTTTAGGGTCATGCAGGAGATTATGGGATGGGTGTTAGATACCCCATGTTAACAAGAAGGAGAGAAGTTAACATCCAGAAAGGTACCCGTGGTTCTGGGTTGCTTTTAAAACTACTGAGAGCTGAACTAGATGGCTTCAAACTTGAGCCAAGGCTACCTACTCCAACTTCCAGATAGAAAAAGGTGCAGAGGTGTAGGGCTTAGAATGTGGCTGGCTGAACACCCCAGGCCTGACACTGACCACTATACAGCTGGGGGAGGGGAGGATGAGCTCTGTACCTGTTCCCTCTCCTAAAAACTGAGGCTCTGCAGAACCCGTGAGTGCATCATCAAATTAAAATTGGCATTTAGAAAGTGACTTGTACAGTACCTGCCACTTAGTGGTCAGTTAATGAATGAAAACAGTGGTGATCACTCCACTTCTTACTCCTTTCTGTACTGGGGCCTGCAGCAATGGGGTATGAAAAGTGTAAGAGGTCCCCCCTCACTAGCACGAAATAAATAGTCCCATGGAAGGCTAGACTCAGTGAAGAAAGGAGGGAAGAAACCCAGGATGTGGGTCAGAAAGGGTCATCACACTTGAAAACCAGAGTGCAGAGACTGTGGACTGGAGGGGGGGGGTGGTGAGAAGAACCAAGGTCGATCCAGATGGGTGATCTGAGAAAAATAATGTCTCCTCCCTAGGAAAATGTAAGAATTGGATACAATGTTATCTCACACCTGTCTGGGATCTTACACTAGCTTGTGACCCAGTGTTCAGTGGTGCACATTAAACTATGAAAAACAGAGACTGTATAGATCATCTTTCATAGCACTAAACGGAATAGCTTGCAAGAATTTCTTTAAGTTGATAGTATGCTTGTCCTTGCTCTTCATGCTATGCAGTAGTCCCACATCAACAGGGGATTCATTCTAGGAACCTAAGTTGCTATTAGAAACTGCAAATAATATCAAGCTTTCTATGTATCTACAATAAAATTTAATTTACAAATTAAGCACAAAAAGATAGTGATAATAAAATGAAAACAATTACAAACATGTACTGTGATAAATATTCTTGAAAGCATGAATTATTCTGAACTTGTCCACCTACTATGTCTAGTCCAAGCATAATCTAATGAAAATTGAATCCTAGAAAGAGAATCCACAGATGAGGGTTGATGTTCCAATACTCTTCCTTGAAGGAAATAATGGCAACAGTAGGTTACAACTGCATTAGGTGAAACTCAAAATGTGGCCAACCCGAGAGGCATCTTCGAGAGCAATTTGTTACTGACTTATTGAACACCCTAAAGTCCTCAGACTTGGTGTCCCCTGGAGCACCAGGAGGCTCTCCAGTGCCTGTTGGCGGTAAACTCTGGCCCTTCAGAGTATTATTAGCTACCCCATTAGCAATTCTATCACTAATAATATTTGGTCATAAATTACACACTGAAATGAGAACTTGGTCCAAAACTTGGAACAGCTCTGCCTCGGGACCCAGCCATACCACTTCTGGGTCCAAATGACTCCTCACCAAATCACAAGGAAGTTTCCTCATCTATGTTCATAGCAGCCTTATTTGTAATAGCTAGAAACTGGAAACAACCCAGATGTCCCTCAACTGAAGAATGGGTCAAAAAACTGTGGTACATCTACACAATGGAATATGACTCAGCCATCAGAAACAAGGAAATCATGAAATTTGCAGCCAAATGGATGGAACTAGAGAAGCTCATCCTGAGTGAGTTAACCCAGACTCAGAAGTATGCACATGGCATCTATTCACTTATAATCGGATTTTAGCCATATAGTACAGGATAACTATACTACAACCAATGCACCATAGGGCACAGGAACATAGACTTTGTTTCCTGTCTATGAGACACTTTTCCCTACTGGTGCTGCCTTGTAGGCCCCCAGTGTATGAGGAGGCTCTTGGCCCTCATATGACTGCTGAACTGGGGCGAGGGACTGTTATCTAGGGACACTGTACTCCAGAGGAGTGGGATGTAAAGGATAGGGGGTAGGGGGTGGGAGGGCCGGACTGGGAGGGGTGGAAAGAGGACACTGTGATAGAGATGTAACCTAAAGTAATGAGTAAATATTTGAAAGAAAAAAAAAAGGAAAGGAAAGGCTGTGGTTCAGGGACGAGGGAGTCCAGGGCTGGAATGAGATAGTACATGTGTCAGAAAAGATACCCAGACCTTAAGAGGTGAAGAGAGGAGAAGCCCTAGACCCTGAATCAAGCCCTGCCTATGGTCAGTGAGCTACTCTCTAGAGACAAGAGGAGATGAACTAAAATCGTCTTGTTTAATGGGTTTCAAGTCTGGAGATCTGTTTTTGGTTCAGTAAGGAAAACAAAAGAATGGTGAGCAGTCCTAAAGTGGCTTCTCTTTAAATTTTTCCCAAGATGTAGTTGTACCAATGTGGCCAGCAATGTGTCTGCAGGAAGGATAGCTTCCAGAGCAGAACTGAAGTCTAACTGTGCCAGGAAAAAAAAAAAAAAAGCAAATGGATATGAGGAGAGGGAGCTGCACGCATATGCAGAAGTCGCTCTGTTGATGCATGGGCAGGGGCTCAGGGACAAGCTGGGCTTACTAAAAAAAAATCAGAGAGGTCTTTGCTATTCATTGGTATAAGCTAACACCCCCATTGGGGAGCATGGGCTTAGCAAATCTAGCTTTGTGTGTGTTAATTGCTGCGGTAGATGTAAGAAGCTTGACAGGTATTCACTCAAGCAGAAAGAGCAGAATTTCCCAGCTATCTTCTACTCATTTTATTCAAAATTGAAAGGATGGTCTGCTGTCAGCTGGGGCATTTTGCTCTGCATAGGAAACCCAAAGCCTTCATCACCCCCTGATGGCTACAAGCAGGGAACCTCAGAGAGTGGGCATAGCACCAGTTTCCTTCACATATGGCGGTTGCAACTATCAGAAGTCTTAATGTTAATTTTGCTTTGAAACTACAGCAGTAAAAAATGGGGGAGAGGCTTGTCTGCTTTAGCAGTTTTTCAATCAAAACAAAAAGCACCTAGAGGCCTATAGCATAGTGTGAGACACTTCGGTGGGAAATATAAGCTGTGAAATAGTGACATTAATAACTGTGGTAGCCAAATGTGCTCTGAGTTTATTCTCATAATCTGCCCAGACTACCATAGTAAATACTATAAACTGGGTGGCTTAAATAACAGAAACATCTTTCTCATAGTGCTGGAGGCTGAGAAGTCTGTGACCAAAGTTCCAACTCATTTGGTTTCTGATGAGGAACTCTTACTGGCTTATAGGGGATGGCCTTCTCTGTCTCCTCACATGAAAAAGAGAAACAAAGAAGTGAGGAGGAAGGAAAGAAGGAAGGAGGGAGGAAGGGAGGGAGGGAGGAAGGGAGGGAGGAAGGGAGAAAGGGAGGGGGGGGGGGGGGGGGGGGAGGAAAAGGAGGAGAGAGTATAAACTTGATGGTGTTTTTGTGCATGTGTGTATGTGTGCTCCAATGCGCATGTGCCTGTGTGTACATATATACATGCATACATACATACGTGTGTGTGCATGGGCAAGCACACACAATTGTGCTGGTGTGGGTGTATGTGTGTCTAGATGTTGGAGAGGCTGGAGAACAATCTCAGATGTTCTTCGGATGCCACTCAGCTTGATTTGGGGGGGGGGGATTTCAAGACATGGTTTCTCTGTGTAGTCCTGGCTGTCCTGGACTCACTTTGTAGATCAGACTGGCTTTGAATTCAGAAATCTACCTGTCTCTGCCTCTCAAATGCTGGAACTAAAGATGTGTGCCACCACACCCAGCTTCATCTTGATTTTTGAGACAGGGCCTCTCACTCTTCCAGACATTCAGCGATCACGTTCTTGGAATCCACCCATCTGCCTCCACAGTATTGTGATTGCAAGTGTGTGTGGCCACACACAACACTTTTTATATGACTGCTGGGGACTGAACTCAGGCCTTCATGTGTACGTGACAAGACACTTTTACTAGTGTCTCTCTTTGTAAGGCCACAGATCTAGTCTGATCAGACCCTCACCCCCATGACCTCACTTAACCTTACTTACTTTGTGATTGGCCTTATCTCCAATTTCAGTCAACACTGGAGGTTAGGACTTTGAAACTGTGGTGAGACACAATTAGAGTACACCACTTATAATATGTTAGCATTATAAAACATTGATCATATATATATGATCATTCATATACACATATATACATATATATGGCAGTTTAATCCTTTCAATGCAATGAGAAGTGTATTCCAATTATTCCCATTTTAAGGGAAAAGAAACTGAGGCTCAAATTTTTTTCCATCCCTTCCAAGGTTGCACAGCTTAATTAATGACTTTATTCATATTCATGAAGAGCTTGCTGTACTGAAAGCATTGCTGATACTTTCCCTGGTCCTTGTAGAGTACATCTTGGCTGTGTCAGGTCTCCCAGGGACTCTAAACAACTAATGAGCCTTGACACCCATGATTAGGAGAGCTATATTGGAAATATTTGGTGCTTACACCTTCTGCACAACTGGAATCTCTGTTCAAATGCACAGCCTTGTTTGTTCTTAACACCATAAAGACTGCTTCAATATATTAAAGCGCTGTTTGGGGCAAATGCACTTTTTATCAGGCATTCAGACATTTACCTGTTACCAAAACACGAGAAGAGAAAGAGAAAATCAATCAAGTGCATTTATAAATAATAACAGTGCAAAGCAATATATGCTATGGCTATTTGCAAGCTTGGACAGTGACAAGAGGATCTGGTCTCCAGGTCACACACAGACCATCAGAGATGATACAGCACCCAGCATGAGTTTTAGGCAATAGAAGCCATTTGGCCAGGAATTCTGTAAGAATGGCTGTGCAGACATTTGCAGGGCATGGCAACATTAGAAGCTATACTGTGCATGGGGTACCACAAGGGCTTAAGGAGGCAGACTGGAAGTCATAGCATGGTAAGATCTAGCATATTATATGGGAAGGGGACCAAATCCCATATCAGGAACAGTTTTCTGTGCAATTCTGAGGAGTGTTGATGTTGTTGCTGCTGGGAAGAATGGAGTCTTATGCCCAGAACAACAGGACAACATTTGTGTTTCTGAAGGATAATTATAGGAAAGACAGATTTTCAATTAGCAAATTGAAGAGCAGGGACAGTTGGTGTAGATTTCAGCAAAGATACTTACAGCCTGAGTTTGAGTCAAGTGTGGAGTTAGATCAGGCATAGGTCTTGATACTTCTGATCTTGACCTAGGAAGTAAAGCCACTTGGATTCAGTGTCAGGAAACAAAACTCCAGCTTGCTCCTGTTATCTGACTGAATGTAAGTGTTCTTGGGAAACAGTGAAAAAATCCTTCCCATACTAGCTTGCGATAGTTATTCCTTATGAGATTTTCTTTGTCACAAATTATACCATTAGACAGTCACCCCCAAAGTTCTGCCACTGCAGTGTGAGTAGACCACGATTATTACGTGGCTAGGTAGTTTACCTTTTATTATATTTGAGACTCTCCTGCATTTCTTCAGACTTTTCTTAACTCCACTGAAGTCATCAAGAATGGGCTGGTTGGGAAGAACCACACAGCCACAGATCTTGTCTCTGTCAGCATCTTGAATCTCTGTTCACCAGCATCCCTTGCCTTCTGTAGACATCTCTAGATACATCCAGAGTCTATCTCTCCCTTACTGGGCTCAAGGTTAATGGCATCTCTTGATTACATAAGGTTTGAAATGTTTAAGGGAAATTGTATGGAAGACAGGGTTCTTGTCATAGTTCCTAAAGAGTAACATGTATAGATTTTCTTAGGTAAGGCATAGCTTTCCAAACTTCGTGACAATATATTTTGGCTCCTCAGGGGATTTCCTACATTGCCTCCTTTCTTAGGTTTCACTTCTTGTCTTGTTGGTCAATGCACTCAAGTAAATCAGTCCATTTACCTGAGGCAGGTGTTAGAGTTTACTTTGGTTTTCTCCACACCACTCTTCCCTCCTTCAGTCCTGTAAATGCATGACATCCCGAATCCTTTCAGAGAAAAAATGGGTCCTAAGCAACCACTCATTAATAAACTCTTATCAATTGAGTTTGAGGTGTCCATTGAATTATCCCAGACAATTTATCAGGTATCTGATTCCTGCTTTTCTATCAAATACAGTCTGTCCACAACTCATTGAAGAATTTCAAAACTACATTTGGGAATGGAAACTTCCTATTACCAGAGATCATGGGTTTTTGAGCTGGCAGCCTTCCTTGCCTTACTGACCTGGCCTCAGTGGCTGTCCCAGCCAGTAGACTGTACCTCTGTTCCCTACACTAAGCCTACAGCACTCTTCTATTGTGTATTCTTTGTTTCCACACTATAGGATCCCTCCAGTGTTTGGTCTGTTTTGGAGCTGAGGCTACTACTAGCTTTCTCTGAACCAATGATCACTTGAATTGGTCCTGTATCCTGTATCCAATTCAAGATCACAAACTTGTTGCCTCACTTTCCCTTCCTCATGTCGGTGTTCTTGACAACCGTTACATTAAAAACCAACATTCAGACTTGTCATGTGTCCCGAACTGTGCTGTTGCTTCTGACATATTGTGTCAGTTCATTCTCAACACACTCCTGAGATTCGGAGAAAACCTCAACCATTTCCATCTTCCTTAAGCAAAGTCTGAGGACTCAGAGAGACTCTAATGCCAATTCAAGGACACAGAGCTAAGTTCAGATTCAAATGAGAAGTAAAACTAAGGGCCCCTGGAGTCTCATAGCATACTTCACCCCCAGGTGTGTGCCATATCTGACATGTGCATAGCAAATCCTGACCACTGCAGTTTGTAATGTGAGGATTGCATTTACTGTTCTGAGGATTAGCAAGAAAGAAGTGGATTGTACTTTCACATGCCTTGCCTGTGTCTGGATTGTTTTTAGTTCTTCTTGTGATGATTTCCTGCAGTATAAATACGATTTTCAGAGATGAAATCACCTCATGCTCACTTCTTCCAATAGTGTTCATGCTTATCATAAAACTCCATTGTATGTGGTTTATATTTTACGATTACAGAAAAAAAATTTCACGGAAAAACAAGACTCCATTCTTTCAGAGAGTAGGTGATTCTTGATGAGAGCTAACAGGCACTCCTCTCTGTGCACTGTAAACTTTCCCACTAGAAGATACACGTATTAAATGCTCAGAAACAATAAGAAAAAAGTATGTTTATCATGTAGATAAAAATCTCAGTGGTGATGGCCACCGGGCCTTCATATATTCTGAAAGAAATATTTTATGGTAATGTAAGGGAGAATGTGTCACACAGGAAGAAAGAAAAACGGTTTTTTAAGTGCAGAGTCTATATGAGGTTATGTCTTGAGTATATGCACTACTGTTTTAATCAAATGGAAACAGCAGACTGTCCTAGATTTAAATATTATTATTCTCTTCTTTCTCTCTCTTCCTCATCCCCTCTGAGAGAGGAAGAGAAAGAGGGAAAGGAGAGAGAGGGGTATCCTTAGCACACAATAGAGAGATTCCTCTGAATCTCTCAATGGGTCAAAAATAAATACAAGGCCTGCAAAGGCAGAAACAATAATGACAGTTTTGAAGTTTCTCGTACCTGTTGTGACAGGAATAACAAATTAATTGGGACTATAACGGATTCTTTGTAAAGGTGAAGTAAACACACTTGACTGTATATTTTTCACCATCAGTTAAGTCTCAATTGGTTCTAAAAATAAACAGAAGACATTGCACAGTTTTAATGGACTCTGACACCTGGGTTTTATGCTGTCACTCCAGTATAAATGAATCATAACTTTAGACTGCACCTAGGAATTACTACACATTTGGAGAAAATTCATGGTGCTCCAAGCGTTGAATCATGACGTGATATCAAAAGTAAAGTCAAAAGAGGAAAACTGCTGGGCATAAATTATGATCCTCAACCCCTTAAGTATACGCCATGCAACAGGTATGGATGCTAGAGGACTTAAGGCTGGGCCAGTGATTATCCTGGGTACTGAAATAAGTTGATTCTTCTCTAAGTGCTTTGTGGTGAAAAACAAACAAGCAAAAATCCACTCTTGTACCCATGACAGAGATGTTTAATTTTCTTTCTCCTGGGTCCCTGTATCCAATTAGACTAGACTCTTCCTAAGTGCATGAGCATTTTGTGATCCAAGAGGCTCCGGATTTTGATTTCCAATAGAAGAGCCAGTCACTACTAGTCCAGCCCACTTGGTGAGCTGACGATACTAGTAGACCGAAACTGTCAAACTCATTACTTCGAGTCACATAGATGCAAATCAAAACTTCAGCCTTTTTTAGGAGAATGGTTGACATGGTCTAGGCATTGCCTTAATGGCAGTGACTAATCACAGAGCGAAGACTGCCAGAGAATGTGCCATTTTAAAGGGAAAGTCTGTGAATGAATAAGAACATTCTGAGACTCCATGTAGGTCACAGGGAAGTATTAAACATTCATGTGTGTACTTGGCTGATATCAAGTTTTGAAGAGCATAGAGCTATCATATTCAGATGACAGGACATCTTCCTGAAGCACTTCTATTATATCATGGAAACTATAATACTGTGCATTTGCTATTTCTCAAGGCATTTCATGAGCAGTTCTTTTTCTACCTTCTGGAAAGCAACAGGGCTGGCGTATTTCTCCCATGAGAGACAGAGAGAGGTGCATTAACTCCCTTGGTAAACACACTATTCTAACGCTGGTCTTTTGTCTCTTTATTCAGTATTCACCATAGGAGTTCACTTGTTTTTTTCCTGTTGGATAAACAGGACAAAATCTAACTTCCAAATGCTACTATCTCCTGCATCTAGGCAACAGGGCAGACCTGCAGAACCCCATGATACAGAGGAAAAAAGTGAGGACAGGACAGATACTGAATTGTCCACAGTCACACAAATTAGGAAGTGCTGCTCATTCAAGAGCCCTCCTCCTGCACATTGGCTACAGGAAGCTGGCACTAAACCAGATTGTGCCCCTCTCCCCGCTTCAGCTCACTGTATTCTCATGGTTCCCAGCAATCCTGCTGGTCAACTCTCTGAGTCTACTGATTTTTCTCTGAGATAGTTGCAAATACCCCAGCCTCATATCTTGTAGAACAGTGTGAAAGGGGCAACTTTTGCAGATGGCCTGCAAGTTGATCCTCTGATAGTTGAAGGAAAACATATCCAACATTGCCCTCCTTTTTCTAATGGTAATTTTTATTCATTGCCAGATATGACCCCATGACATTCTTCTGTATTGTTGGCTTTGCTCTTCTGGACCACTGTTTTTCTAGACGCATCCTAAAATGGTGATCACACGTTTACAGTTCTCACTTTGGCTTCTTCTAGGTTTAATCCATCCCTTGTGGCTACTTGCACAATTTTAGTTTCTATGCAAAAGCTTTCTGCATTGACCTTGTACAGTTATAAATGTTTTAGCATCCATAAAAGAATAAAAATGTGTGTTCCCATAAAAAGCAGCAAACAGAAAATGAAGCAAATAGGAATATTTGAGTCCCCACAATGCCAGGCTCCATAAGTCCCATGTTACTGTGCTTTTGTCGCATCCTTGAACTTAATGACTGAGAACGCGGTTCTCACAAGGCATTTTAGAGGGCATTATACTAGTGTGACTGTCGGTTAGTATGAAGCTCCCTTTTATTTGCACTGGGAAGGACATCATTTCCTGGGCTCCTTCAGAAAGGGAAGCAGGGGCTTTGCAGCCTTTGTAACCTGACCACTCCCTGCCCCCCCAAAACAAGCTGTAGGTGCAGGGACTCAGAGCTACCTGCTTCCTCAGATTTGGAAGCTTTGCCTCTGTTAGGAAAATATGTTGTTTATGCTCCAACCAAAGCTTCCGGTGGTTTTTGTTTTTAAGATGAAGAAACGCTGCAGAGTGAAAACAAAGCCTTTAAAGCTTCATAAAAGGTTGTGAGTTCATTCTGTTCTCCTTCTCTGGGTGATAAACAGGGCTCCAGAAAAGAAGAAAAAAAAATGCTCCTCTCAGAGCTGAGAGACCTACCAGGCGTCTAAAGGAGTAGCACCTTCGCTTGTCAATTTCAAAAACAGCGAATGATCCTGGAGGTTTTTTATTCCTTTAATCAGCTGTAATTTTCAGCTCTGATGCTGGCTGACAGGTTTCATCTGAAGCCCTGTACAGCACGGCCTCTCTGGCTTCGTCCCTGTGAGATCCAAAACAAGAGAGAAGAGGACTAAGGCTGAACTGACAGTGGAAGCTAGGTAGATTCTCACCCACCTAGAAGGGTAGGCACCCCAGTTTAGAGGGTATCAGGGGCGAGTGTGCAAGGAACGCCCTCTTTATGGAGGAAACCCATATGCTAAGATATTTTGTATTTTTTCTTTTTTCTTACCTTCATGCAGGTAAGAAATACCTTCTCTCTACTCTATCTCCTCTCCTCTACTTCTCTCAAGTTCTTACCTACTCCTCTTTCTCATCCTCTTTAATTCATAAGCACAGAGAATACAGATCTGGGAGTCACATGGATAGTTACACACCTGCACATACACATACACATATCTTTTATAATGAACAATTATCAGAACTATTACACACTGAGGGCAAGCCCCCGCATTCTGTGCTTTCCAAAGCTCCAGTCACTGGAGACCAGTGGGCTCTTCGCATCACCCCTGAGGGACTCAGTTTACATGCCAGGAAACTGATATAATCCACATGGGTGGATAAGAAAGAGATCCGCTCCACACACTCATGGCCTCCAGATCACATGCCCTGCTTTATTAAATCACAATCTCCCGGCTGTACTTGCAAGCCACGCCCTTAAACATGGACTTGCAACATCTGGAGTTTGGGAGGAGCCACATCAGGATTGTGTCTGAGGTGTAATGGACAGAGTTGTCCACATCATGGATTAGAAAGTCACTGCTTCCTTGCCTTCCCCTACCTGTGAGGGCTGGGGCTAGTTACAGCAGAAAGTGCTATGGCCTTGGTTTGACTGTGTAGCACAAGACTCCTTTTGTGGGTAGGCAAGAGGGTGGTTGTTGAGGGGTCACCGTAGCATTTCCTACCGACTGTCAGATGACATACAAAGAGTGACAGCTTCACTCTGAGACCCACATGCATGTGCCCGACTTTCCATAAACTCAATTCAAGACCATCTTTGTTCTCTGACTCCCTCATGGATAGGGCTTGTCCAGGGCAAGCTGTGTTAGCCTTAAACATTTCAATGTGCGTGCCCTTAATTACCTTGAGACCATTTGGGAAATTTTTTAAATGTGTCTTTAGTTGAAGTAGAATTACGTATGATTTTCTTTGTTCCTTTTCCTTTCTCCAGGTCCTCTCAGCTTCCTCTGTTAAATCCCCCCCATATACCATCTTCCCAAGTTGATAGCCTCTTTTTCTTTGATTATTATTTTATTATAAGCGTATATGTTCAAATGTATGTATATACACAAGCACATAAAATACAGCACGCTGCTGAGTCATTTGTGCTGTTTGTCTGTAGGTGCTCTCAGGGCTGACCACTCCACATTGGACAACCAATAAAGAAGCTAATTATCGGGGGCTGGAGAGATGGCTCAGAGGTTAAGAACACTGGCTGTTCTTCCAAAGGTCCTGAGTTCAATTCCCAGCAACCACATGGTGGCTCACAACCATCTACATTGAGATCTGGTGCCCTCTTCTGGAGTGAATGTGTACATGCCGGCAGAACACTGTATACACAATAAATAAATAATCTTAAAAAAAAAAGAAGCTAATTATCCTTCTCTCAGTATCATTAATTATCTGCCTCTGATTCTTTGTCTAGGAGTGGATTTCCATGAAAATTTTCCCCCTTCCATGTTAGCATGTCCATTTTCCACTCTTGTTTACACATCTGTTTTTATGACTGTCATGGCAGACATTCTGGTATTCTGACTCTTACAATCTTTCCATCTGCTCTTCTCTGGTGCCCCTTGAGCCATAGAAGCTGGAGCTCTGATGCAGAGGTGTCCACTGGGGCTGGGTTCACCATGATGTGTCGATCCCTGCATTGTGAGCTGCAGTTCCATGTGATGGTCTCCACCTGCTGTAAAGAGAGGCTTCTCCTCTCTCTTTGATGAGAGGTGAGAGTTGCGCTCACCCAGGAAAAGCAGCTTGGATGAGCCACCCATTTGGAGAGTTCTTATACATTTAAGTCATTAGTTTTTGACGTGTTCATTGCATTTCTGCCTTAGCTATTTTTACTTTGTGAGTAAAATAGAAACTTAAGTCGCTTCCTGTTTAGACTTAAAAGTGCAAGAAAACATTAAGATACATTAATCTTAGTGACAAAATGGTTTGTGTGCACACAGCATGTTCCCCCAGTTTGATGTTATTGTGTAGTTAGCTCGCATTGTCTCAATGGTAAGTCCAACAGCATCCCAGACGGAATAGGATGATGGAAAAACACTATCCTTATTCACATGGATGCTCAGAGATCTTTTTCTCCAATCTTCATCCCTCTTTCCCACCATCTAACTATTGCAAAACAAAAACCAGGAGATAACCAATTGGGTAACATCCCCATAGAATCTTTCCTCAGTTAAGTTGGTACCTGAACAACTTGAGTACAGTGCTCACTCCATGACAAAATGCTTGGATTCATGTATACCACATATTGAAGTTTTCTACCTTCTAAAAATTTATATACATGTATGTGAAAAGTCCCACAATGTTGAGTGATTCAGCTTTCACTTTTGTGGTGGTTTTTCTTGGTCAGATCTCTCACTTAGGTTACAATTCAAGGTCATTCCTAACTTCCTAGTCTAATCAAGGCTAATATGAGAGTTGACACAGGGGGTACAAATCCCTTTTGCTTTTTGCTTATATTTTCAGCTCAAATCTTCCAACAACCAAACAAGGCCACAGATCCAAAACACTACTTTGAAGAAGGAAAATAACTTAATGACTTTAAATGGCCATATACTTATAAAACCCTTAAGAAATCACATGTTGGAATGAATATTCCACTGTAAGAGAACTATACTCCAGGGTGATGGTAATCACTGTCCCCATAGTTGGCCATACTGGTAACCCTTATGTCAGGATTAGAATCCTGTAAATAATAGTTGAGGTTATGATTTTAATTGGTATGTAATTGATTGTCCTAAAACCCAGAATCCAGAAAAGAATCTTTTTTTTTTCTACAGACCACAATTTAGGTTAGAGACTATTTTAAAATTACTCTGGTATCCTACAAACTTCAAGATCTTTTGTTTTCATAAATTATAAAAGGGAAATGTCACAACCACTTCTGTCTGTGGAGCTGGGGTCCTGCTGACAGCTGTATGATACACGTTCAGTGTGGCAGGTTGGGAGCAGAAAGTTTCATCTATAAATATGACTCTAATCACTTCGTATTGACGGTCAAGGTAATGGCATTTAACATCTCAGAAACACACACCTGTTCCAAACAACACTCAGACTTGAGGGTTGAAATCCACACTGTAGGGCACATTTCTTTCTTTCCTCTTGGCAGAAATTCTACTACGATGTACCAGACAGTTCTTAATAATAATCTGGTTTTCAGACAGTCATACTTCTTGCTTGTATTTTACATATAGGGATGTACGTCTTCTATCTAGAGCATGTGGAAGTAAGGGTTGATATACCCTTGTAGGAACACTCCCCAAGAGATCAAACATGGGCATAACCACTGCCTCTCTGGATCTAATGACCATTATCTCCATGTTTTAAAATGTAAGAAAAATAGGTAGTACAAAGCCAGAGAAGTCAATTCTCCAGACAGGAAGAATAGCAGGGAAAAAATTAAAAGTACTTTAAAAAGAAATCAATATTAAAATATTTTGTGTGAAAATTAATTTAAAGTTACTTTCCTGGTAACCAGATGGCTCTGAAGAACCCATTTCTTCACCTTCCTTTCATCCTTCTTCAGCATGCCCCACCTCAACCATGGAAGGTATTTTGTATGAATAGATCCAAACATATGTAATAGATTTAGAAACCCATTATTTTTATTTATTTTAAATATATGCTTATGTTTGATTTCTCTTACAATTTATATGGCATAGCACATTTGTATATATGACAACTGATACGTTATAAGGCATTTTTTGCAAGTTTTTTAAAACAAGGTAAAGATAACAGTTGAGATTGAAACCCACATATTATAGTAACTTGGGATTTGTTGTTTTTTTTTAATATTTATTTATTCATTTATTTTTATTTCTTCACGTTACATCTCAATCAAAATCCCCTCCCTACTCCCCCCCAACTTAGGATTTGTTGTTTAGTCTTACATCTCTTCTTGGGATAGAGCACCCAAGCTAGTACTTTCTCCTCAAGAGTTCTGCTGAAGACATTCTGAATGTCAAGGATCTAGGTTGAAAATGTCAATAAAAGCACTAATTTGCATCTCTATACTACTAAATTTTTGCTTCAAGATCTTGTGTTGACTTCAAGCATGTTTGGTGTTCATATTCAACGTGATCGAATTTTCAGAGTCTGAACTATAGTACATTAATCTGACTTTAGATTTTTCTTAATCACCCAGCACACAAAGGCAAACCAGGAGAAATGCTCATAGCCTGGAACATTGGGGTGGTGCGTCAGCTCCCATGTGTGTGTTTATGTTAGTTTATGACAGATGAATGTTAAGAACCAACTCATGCCAATATGTAAGCTATGCTTTTCTCTTTTGAATCTACCAGCTAAAACTGAAATAATGGTAAAGTGTAGCCAAAGAATTCTCAGCAAAAAAAAAAAAGAAAGAAAAGAAAAAAGAAAAAAGTTAAAAGAGACTGATCTATGTGTAAAAAAATCAAGAAAGATGAAGTAATCTTTAAAAAGCCTTGTGCTCTTGACATTAATTTCTGATCTCTACAAAATTCATTTTGTTTTTATAATGACCTTCTCTTTTCATAGAGAAAATACTTTTCCTCGCTCCTTTATTGACCAAACTGTAATGAGAAAATAAGAAGTTTAATGCCAGTGGGTTATTGTTACCTTTCCTCCCCCCTGAAAAACTTGGTAAAGAATTGGCTCCAATTAATGCGGAGGCCACTTTATTTCTGTTAAAATACAACATGGTTAATAAAGCGTTAGCTGGGAATACAAATGTAAGTACAGTAAAATGCAAATGCAGGCACAAATACCAAGCGATTACATACACCCATGTTGAGTCCTGAAGTGGAGAGAAAATATCTATGAGGCTTTCAGTGAGTGAAATTATATGAGAATGTACTAGAATATACTCTTTGGGTTTGGAAGCGTGTGATTTTAGACTTTAATGCCTGCACACAAACTGACTTTAAAAAGCAAAGGTTTGAAACAGATAAAGCAACATTTTTCCTAAAGTTCATTCATCAACGGCTGCATGTTTTGAAAAGGGTAAAAACACCACTAAGCCCATCAGGGATAAGGAAAGGCTGTATACTATAGATTATTTTAATCCCCAGCTAGATATAAAAGGGATAATTACATATTTGTGGTTGAAGCCATGTGGTGGAAAAATCAATACAACTTTTTTGTATGACACTTCATTAGTGTGAAAAATTTTAAAAGCTGAGAAGAACTGCCTTGCAATTAAATGCCTCTGCTACTTCAGCTCCAGTAATGGGTTTGTATTATTATCTAGTTTATTTGAAATAGTGGCTGCACTATAGAAGTAATTGGAAAACATTGATTATGCACTTGTATCTGGAAAGCCTGGCAAATCATTACAGGGCCCGGCAACAGTTAGTTAGCCTTACTAATGAGGCACTAATTGCTGTAAGTAGGTTAACATGTTAGTGAAACTAGAGGGAAATAATAGTTCAGAAAATTCTGAAAGATTTTGCCAAACATGTATTTCCATATATTTACAAAAGACAGAAGTCACATGGGATTTTTCCTCTCTTCTCTTTCTGTTTTGTTCTGTTCTGTTTGGTTTTTATAACAACACTCTGTTAAAGGAAAAAGGGAAGCCTGAATGAATTTTGCATAATCATTTGGCTTGAAGTGACTTCATTTCCTTTTATGTTATTTGTCTGTTAACCAACCTGGTTTTAGCCAATGGTACTGAGCCTTAATCAGCATCATACCCTGAGCAGGTTTTTGGACCCGTCCATTCAGAAACATCTGATGCCCCTGTCTTGGTTCAAGGGCCTTGTGCTTTCTTGGTGTAAAATCTCTCCCTGCTGTTGCATTACAACCCCATCGTCCCATATCTATAAAAGTTAATTTTTTAAACTTTTACTTGTTAGTTTAGTTCATGAGATTAATTTAGTCCAAAGAACTCAGTGACCTTGTTAGTAGGAAAGAGAATTTTTAAAAAATCACTACTGCTATTTGGGGGATTCTAAGGAGAAAAAAACATCAGTGTTAGAGAAATTGTTTCATAAGTGCACAAGGAAACAAAGGTAAGAAAGTTTGGTGTCTGTAATAACAGAAAACAAGCAGAAACAGTTGAAATTACTCAATGCCCAGGGACCAAACAGTGGATAAGTAATTGAGTTATGGTCGCACAACGGACTGTTACGCAGTAGGAAAATGGTTGACATAGCAACATAGGTGCACACATGATGGATCTTAGTATTGAATGAGAAAGTTCAATTCCAAAGACCATGTATGACATTATTATAAAGCCCTAAGCAAAACTAAATGGCTATAATGATTTGCACATATATAGAAACATTGTTTTAAAGGGATTCATAAAATGTGTAAATAGAAAGTTCAAGATAGTATGTACCTCAGGGAGGTAGACTGGAGACATCTGAGACACTGTGGTTTTAAGTTGGGTGGTACTTTCAACGGGTATCTTAATATCGTGATTTGTAGTTAAAGTTTATACCACAAGTGTTCTTTAGCACACACACATTTTGTTATAGAATCGTTATCTTCTACCTCCCTAAAAATGACATCATCTTGTCCAGTCAAATCACAAAGTTTTCTAAATCACCAAAGATAAAAATACCACAGTTTAAAAATAGCAGTACATATGGTTTTGGTTCATTATTGACTATATCAATATACAAAACTAAAATGGAAGAAAAAACCAAAAAAAAATTTTAAAAAGGCATTTTTTTTAATTCAAAAAAAATCTGTGTAGAACATTTTGTAAAGAATTCCCTTGTTAAGAGGAATCTAAAATGGCAGAGAGACACTTGAAGAAATACTTAACATCCTTAATTGTCAGAGAAATGCAACTTAAGACGACTCTGAGATTCCAGCTCTCTCCTGTCAGAATGGCTAAGATCAAAAATTCAAAAGACACCATATTCTGGCAAGGCTGCGGAGAAAGGGGAACACTCTCACATTGCTGGTGGGAGTACAAACTTGTCCAACCACTATGGAAATCAGTCTGGCAATATCTTAGAAAACTTGGAATAGCTCTACCTCAAGACCCAGCCATACCCACTCTTGAGTATATATCCAAAAGATTCCTCACCAATCCACAAGGACATCTCCTCAACTATGTTCATAGCAGCTTCATTTGTTATAACTAGAAACTGGAAACAAACCCGATGTCCTTCAACCGAAAAATAGATTAAAAAAACAAAACAAAACCTGTGGTACATTTACACAATGGAATACTACTTAGCTATCAGAAACAAGGAAATCATGCAATTTGCAACCAAATGGATGGAACTAGAAAAGCTCATCATGAGTGAGCTAAGCCAGGCTCAGAAAGATATGCATGGCATATATTCACTTACAATTGGATTTTAACCATTATAGTATAGGATAACCATCCTACAACCAATAGACACAAAAGATCAGGAACATGGACTTGGTTACCTGTCAGTGGGACACCCCACCCTACTGGAACTGTCATGTATGCCTCCTGTGCAAGAGGAAGCTCTTAGACCTCATGTGACTAACAAACTGAGAGGGGCTGGTACATGGAGACAGCCCACACCAGAGGCATGGGAAGGGCGGGAGAGGGGGTACAGGGGGAGAGGGAGGGGGAGGCAATGGAGACATAATGAAGTAATAAATAAATGATTTAAAGTGGAAAAAAAGAAAATAAAAAAAATTCCCTTGTTTGTCTATAACTTACCTATAAAGATGGGGACTGGCTATTTTTCTTTGTATGTTTAGTGTTCTTTACCAATGAGCTTGAGGCAATTCATAGTTTATATCTAAGTAGCAAATAGGTATTTAAGGGCAATTAAGTGGACAGTAGTGATAATCAAAGTTGAAAACAGAAAAGTTCCAGCAAATATAATATGTAACAATGATATAAAAGAAAATTGAGTAAAATCATCCCTGTACAGTGTCCAGCAAAAGGTAGGGCAAGTGGGAGAAGGGAGATTAATTTTTTCCATCTTTACCTTGCTTGGTCCTACCTGCTTTCCTGTGCTGCAGTAGTAATTAGGGTATAGTAGGTGTACAGACACTTTTGCAAGCCTACTGAGATAGGTCATTTATCTGAATGCCCCAGGTAAAGGTTTATAAATGGTATGAGAAAAACCCAGTTTCCAGAGTTTCTGTGACATGTGAAATGTCACTCCCTTGAAGCAAACCTGAGACTTCCCTAACATGCTGGCTGATGGGTATTGTTTTGCAAATGAAGTTCATGGGGAGAAGCCTTGAAAATGAAAAAGTATCTGAAGTTCAAAATCCTTCTTTGAGTTCTTAAAACAAAAAACAAAACAAAGCAAAACAAAAAAGTCAAAGTATTATGGTTTGGAGCTAGCCACTGTAATGTTTACAGGTGCGGTGAGCTAAATGGTGCCAAGGTGGGTTTTTTTCCCACCTTCACATCTGTGCAGCAGACACAGATGAAACTAGACTGACTATGAGCATGGTATTTATTCAAGACAGATGATGAGTGTATGTGGAATTATCACATTATTCTCTAATTTTGTTTAACTGTCTGTAACAAAAATAAAAAAATCTATGAGATTAGTTTTTTTGTAACCTTATTTTAAAACATTTTATTGAATGGTTAGTGCCCAGCCCACACCTTTTTAGGTGGGGTAGGAGAGTCAGATTTCTCTTCTGGCAACAGAGTCCCCTGAAGAGACTGATATGTTTATTTTCAAGTGAGGTTGGGTGGTGGCACACTGGTACCATTGGGGGTGCCAACTGACATGGAGCCATCAGCTCTTCGACGAGAGATTGTTTCTCTCACCATTAATAATGTTTTCCCCCTTTGGAGTTATCAGGAAGAACTGACTGGGGTAAAAGGTTGCAAAGAGAGGGGATTATTGTTTAAACAGGACTTGGTTTGTAGCCTTAAGTCAGAGGAGAGCCATTCTATTTGCATTCAACATTTCAAAGAAAAGTAACAATGCTCTCAGAGAGCCCTCTCTACAAAGCAGCTCATTATTGTAAATGTGGGACATGTTTAGACTGCTAAGGAGAATCATAAAAGTACAGCCTCTACCACAAGCTCCTCCAGCAGAAAACAGTGTCCTCAGGCCAGATCCATTTCTGGGCAGCTCCAGAGCCTGCACTCCTCGTGGCAAGCTCACCCGATGAGACCCAAACGGAGCTAGCGGAGTTACAGAGAATAAGTGTGCACCGTGCACATTATCTGCAAGGTCTTTTATGTTAAGGAAATCATGACACCTGCCAATCTTTCAAATTCCAAAGGGTAAAGCATGAGGCCCAGTAGGCTGCCATTGAACATGACAGGCTTAATGCCAAGTTTATAACAGAAAAAGGGCAATCTTATTGTGGTTTATTCAGTTTTCTGTTGCTGGTCTCACTCTCTCTCCTGTGCACTCTCTCTCTTTTTTAAAAAGCTAATTTAGAGCATTTGAAATACCAAAAGGATTCTTTACATATCTCCTGAGCCCCCCACTCCTGTTCGCTACCCCCAGTCTCTCCTTTAGGGAACAAGCCCTAAATCCTTCCAATTTAGCATCTTGGTGAGACCAGACTGATTTTAGTTGAGCATTTCCTTCCGTTGTGACAGAGATGTTTCCTAACTCCAAACATTTCTGTTTAATTACCGCTCACACTGTTGCTCTCTACTTCCATCCAACCTGCCCCTCGCTTGAGCCCATTGGGCTGAAGAAAGAATTACTCCCCATGCTGTTCCTTAGCCCTTCTTGCTCGGATCTGTAATTGGCCCTGTGTTTTTGACTTTTTGCTAATAAGCAGCTTACTTTCTCTCCCCCTAGACTCAACCCACCACTTTTGTTTCATGAATTTTACAAAGGATTTTAATAGATGCTTTAGGCTATGCAAAACGTTATATGAAGGGAAAGCATTAATGGACCGGCCTTGACACAAAGGACGTGTGAATGGCTGCTTATCATTATGGTCAGGTCTCAAATTTTTCATTAGTTCTGGAGGACAAAAGAAAAAAAAAAAAGAACAGCCCTGCTATATGAAAGAATATTAACCTGTACTGTGTAACCAACTATAATTGCTTAGCACTTTACATTAACTCTCTTCAGACATGGCCTCTCATTATTTTTACACATACATAATAACTGCTTATTACAGCGGGATTGTTCATGCCGATACATAGTGGGTAAGGCTGTGTCAGCACTTCTAATATGAGGCCCACTTCCATGGATTTAAAAGAGCTGTAAAATTTACCTCCAGACCGAAGACTGGTAACCAGCTTCTCACCTGGAGGAGGAATTTTTGTTTAAAGTAAAAAAAAAATAAAACAAAACAAAACAAAATGCCACTTTTATTAAGAAAAAAAAGTTGAGTTAGTGTAAATTAGGAATCTAACCAAAAATGAATGAATACGCTTACGTCATTATTGAGCTTCTAAAGCAGATTATTATTGAAACCTGCCACAAGATGTGGTTCTGATACTTAAATATAAATAAATGAATGCTAAGTAGCATCAGAATGAAATGCTACACGCATAACAGGCTTTTTGAAAGTAGTCATATCTCCTGAAGAGGCCATTGTAATGTGATGGTACTCAGGAACACAACACATTTTCAAGATGTATAATCCATAATTTTCATTGAGAAATTAATTTAAATGCTTATAAATGTTGAATATTAAAGCCTGTGAAAAATCATTCATCTATATAAAAACATTTGGGTTCCTAGAATTATTTCAAAATTCACCTTCAGAAAATCTGAGCAACTGTTTTTGATTCAGGGAAGAGTAAGAATTTGGTTGCCTGAGATCCCCAAGTACTTGAACGGGGACTCGGAAGAATATGTGGTCAGGTTGACGTATTTTTTTTTTAAGTGAGTCTTTTACAAAGGTTTGAATTTCTGGTAATACCCAGAATGATACTGATTATACCCACTGACTTTATAAAATGCCCTGAAGTTTTCTCAGTAATCTAAGACTATTTTAATCCTGCTGAAATGATAGTCATGAGATACGTGGATACACCTACATTATATTCCCCAGCGTCGTCAGTTTGTATGTCCTGAGATAGGACAAGGAATCTAAATAGTGTATGTCATGTCTTAGAGCTACCAGACAAAGTCACCCCGTGGGTAAATGAGAACTTACGTGGGCATTCTCTCTTGGGTTGAAATAAATCTTAGGAAAAAATATTTTGAAAGTGATTTCAAACAAGGTGGTTCTATAGTAGAAATTGGGGTTATATCTTTAAGTTCATTGTGTTTATGAACAATACGTCAAACATTAGTGTAACAAGCAGAGTGTGTATCCTTAATGTCCACCTAACCTTCTAATCTTGTCATCTGCTTCTCTCTTTACTTAAAAGCCAACCTTACTTCCAATTCTTAGATTGGAAACATTACCTGATATGCCAAGATAATTTTTTTTAAATATGCTCATTTAAAAGTGCAAGACCACTTAGAATAACAGCATATTTTACTACACTGTCTAGAAGTGACAGCTTACAGAAGTGGGAACATGGACTGAAAGTGACTCTCAGTACAAATGCATCAATGTGTCGTGGTGGAAGTGCGTAAGAAGTATC
Source organism: Lophiomys imhausi (assembly GCA_907164525.1). Classification (NCBI taxonomy): domain Eukaryota; kingdom Metazoa; phylum Chordata; class Mammalia; order Rodentia; family Muridae; genus Lophiomys; species Lophiomys imhausi. The sequence continues at coordinate 191,728 of CAJQZJ010032684.1, forward strand.
AGCCTTGTCCCTAAACTGATGGAGTGGAGGGTTCCTGGCTGACAATGACTCTCCTGTGATGGGAAAAGCTACTACTTGTTAGTACAGTTCCAGTAAACAGCACGCTGGCCCCACATGCTAATTAGCAGTGGCCCAGCTCGCCTGGGCTGTGAAGTGGTGCTCTAATCAGAGATGATTGTCATCGGGTATCACAGATTCCTCTCCCAGGCAGGCACCGCTTAGAGGAGGAAGTGCTAGAAGCTGTGCAGAGAGAGCCCGGGGTCTCCTGCAGCCTCAGCTGCTGCCTGTAGGCAGCTCGTCATTCCTGCCTGCAGAAAGAAACGGGGTTAGGCAAGAGGGGTATCCTACCTGTCGAATATTCCACGAGGCAGTGATGCAATCAGTTTGAAAGGAGAGGCTTCAGAGTGAAAACCTGCAACTGAAGCTGCTGGGGGCTCCCCCCCACCCCCCCAGTCTGGGTTTCTTAAAGATGCCAAATGCCAATTCTTTCAATTCGTTACATATTTTTGAACTGGATGTCTGAGTGGGCTTAAAGGAACAGGCCTAAAGATTTACTAGCTGCAATCAAGGATGCCGTAAGGAAAATAAAGCCGCATGCCAAGAGGTGTGACTTGAGCCCTAAAGTGGGAACCCGATAACCCTGTAATCTTCAACCCCTCCCTGCCAGCTACACCCTCACTTCACCCTATCAGCTTGAAGTCCTCCTCCACTGCCTGTCTACCACCCCTACACCCCCCTCAAATCTTCCCTACCCCTAACGCCCCCATCCCCAACACTTTCACCCCCAACCCCAACTCCCCAACGTCTACCCCTCAGTAACTGAACTCCCCTCACTAGGGTTACTGGAAATTCTCTCCTCTGAGGAACTTGACTTCTGTCAGGAAAAAAAAAAAAATCTCAGCTCCCACTGTGCTAGAATTCAGCCTTCCACCCATGGGACCACACTCCCAACTGCTCTGTCTTGTACTCCGCTTGAGTCCTTCATTGTTGTGGTGTCAGGAACACTGAAGCCTCTACAGGCTTCCTTGCCAATCTTGTCTAGTCTTCAGCTGCTGCCTCCTATGCAACCCCAACCCACACCACAGCTCCATCCACCAAGCCCACCTTGACTGGTCCAGACCTTCCCAGAGCTCACTCTTAAGCTCCATGTTTACTTAACATTTTCATAAAACATTCCATGGGCAAGATCTACCTAACTTCCTCCAAACTATGAACCCCCCACCCCACCATGTCCCATAGTCTCTCTAACCTAAGATGCTTCCTATCCACATAGTGCCCCTGTGTACTTGCTACCAGTGACTTCACTCTCCTCTTTGCTCACGCAAGTCAGAAATAGAACATATACTTCTCTTCTTACCCCCAAACCATGGTTCTGGGCTTTGTCTCTTCCACTCTGTCTCTCCATCTCTACCCTCCTGAAGGCTTTGTTCTCTCCTCACTGAGCTAATCCTTGTCTCAAAATCATCCCTCATATAGTAGTCAGATAAACCTAAAACACAAAGCCAACCATGTTACTCTTATTTTCAAATTTTGCAGAGAAGCTAAGCATGGTATCACATGTCTGTAATCCTAGCATTCCAGAGGCTGAGGCAGGAGAAGGTTTGCCTGAGCTACACAGCAATTTCCAGGCCAGGTTAGGCTATATAGTGAGAACTTGTCCCAAATAAAACCAAGCAAAATCTTTCACCAGATCCTATGGAAGGCCTAGCACACACAGCTCTCTAGATTGGATGCCAGCCTCCTTCCCTGGACCTGCCGGGACGCTCTTCCACTTGTATCCTTGTCCCAGCTTCCCCGTCTCACCGACCCATGGCCGCTCTAATCACATGTAAGTCTTTACACAGACATGGGGTGGTCTTCCTTATTTTTCCAGGCTCAGAAAAACTCTCCTTTCTAGGACTACATTCCTGACATTTCTAACAGGAAGAAAAGAAAAGCCTATGTCCTGTGTGCTCCCAGAATCACATTTAAAAACATATTGTTTGTGTGTTTTGTCTGCAGGTATGTCTGTGCACCATGTACATCTTGGGTACTTTCAGGGGCTAGAAGAGGATGTCATATTCCCTGGAATTGAAGTTTCAGATGTTTATAAGCCAATACATAGGTGCTGAAAATTGCACATCAGTACTCTGGAAGAGCAGCCAATGTTCTTAATAGCTCCAGTCCCCATCCCAGTATCACAATTTTATATTTCTGTCATAGATCTAATTATGTAGCTAAGAGTGTGAACATATCTGTCCACCACACTTTACTTGAGATCTTGAAGGCCAAGTAATGCTCATCTTTGCAACTTCTGATCTGGTTGAGTGTTTTGCACACAATAGACCCTTAAATTCCTCCCACACAAATTAATAAACAATTTCAAGGATGAATGAATGAGTATATACCATTTGAACAAAGTCAGGTAGGAGATTAATATCTGAGATGTTTCTTTGGTTTTCATAACCTTAGAGGCTAAGTTAGGACTGAGATAGAAAATGACAGTAATAATTATAATAATATTAATAATACCCTTTGGCAAAGACTTAGTTTGAGCCACGAGACACCATGCAACTTTACAAGAATTGTCCCATATAAATCTTATAGTTTTGTATGTCTTACAGATGGAGGAAGGAAAAAAGGCTCAGGAGCCAGCATGGGAGCCCAAGAATCCCTATCATGTATCAGATCCACACTGCCTGCATTGTGCAATTTAGGCCAAAGTAGACTTGGAGGAAGAGCATGAAGAATATTCTTACACTTTATGGTTAAAATCAAATGGAAGTGTTTACCAAAACTTGACCAGTCTGTTATCTTGGCTAATTACAGTGCGGTTTCTGCTTCTTCATATTCCTCAGCCTCCGGACTGCCAATGCATTCCTCATCTATGACAGGTCCCCTTGCAACATGCAGGTCTCCATTCATGAGTGAGGCACAGGAAAGAGTTCAGCTTGAGATGGCATTTAGAAGGCTGTGCAGAATGGATTTCTTGCCTGAGAAGTTCAGGGGGAAAAATGTGACCAGAAAGCTTGGTTTGCAAATAAACATTTTCACAGCCCACTTATTCATGAGATGTGATGTTTTCCACCAAATAAGTTGAGTAATTGCACCTCAGGCCATTGTGGTTCCTAGTAGACAGTCTCAGCAACAACACACAATAAAGAGTGTGTATTGGAGCCAGTGAGGATGTGGGAGACTTGGTTGAATTAAAACTTCTGAATGCTTGTAAATAATATTGAAGGCTGTTTTCCAGCATTTAATTAGGTGAAATATAAGGGTCTTTTATTTTTTAAAACATTTTTTTTTCAATAAGAAGGAAACACTGTGGAAAATACATGTCTCCAGCTTCGGCACTGAGAACATAGGAGTCTTGTATGTCCTCCCCCCACCCCCTCCATCTTGCCCAGGGTGCTTACTAAATTTTTCAGGCTCTTATTTGAAATTTACTTTGTCAATTTTCTGGAATTACAAGGAATACAAAATTATCCAGCCAGGTGATAGATACTTGCTGATTTTAATTTGGTCCATTTTTCTGGGCTCATCAAAAGCAACGGTCTTAAGCTGTACGTTCTTACAACCGCAATGAGGGCTGAGGTAGACCACTAAAGGCTGTTTTTAATATATATATTTTAAAGGCTCTTGATTTGAGTGTGGGTTCATAAGTTTAATGAAAGTGTAATCTGTTATTTTTACTAGGGATTCTTTTTTTTTTTTTTTTAAAGAAAACCCGTGGTATGAGTTAGAAGAACAAGAGCAAGAGAATAATGAGAAGAGGAAGAGCTCAGTTGCAGAGAGGTTGACCTGGACACATGAGGAGGTCCTAATTTTAATCCCCAGGAGTGGGAAGTGGGGGAGAAAGAAAGAAAAAGGAATAAATAATAAGTAAAATTAATCAAAATTATCAAGTGCTGGTTCCAATTTATATATCATTTTACAGAGCATTTCACGATAGCAATGTCCACTTGTTAACCTTATAGTATGGAAAGTACTTTCTCGTAGGTAGATAGACAGACAGAGTGTATACAGATACATATATTTTGTGTGTGTGTGTGTGTGTGTGTGTGTGTGTGTGTTGTATAAGCTTATATTCATACATATAGCCTCATTGGGACCATAGATCGTACATATAAGGTTGCCAGATAAGTATTATTCCAACCGAGAGAAAAGATAACTCAAATTCAACAAGATGCAATGAATTTCCTATGAGTAAAGTAGGTTTCCCTTAAGCCACAATGCACTAAACACATGTGCGCCCTGTGTTTGTTGCATAACAGGTTAGACGAGGAACCAAATTTAAGACTGTACCCAGGCTGCATTTCTGGTCTCCAAGCCTGATTTAATAAAAGCAAATCAGCCTTGACTCTTAGCTAAGTAAATGAAAGTGTTAATTAAGCTCAGCTCCCTGGCCAGGCATAAAAGCCTATAAATCTCCAACATACCTGAGGAATGTGGGCAGGCAACTGTGAATATGTGTACAAAGGTGGAGTCTCATTCATTTGTTTGCCTGGTGTTCAGCCTGGGGACGGTAAGATGGTAAAGCTTTAATGTTAAAGGGAGCAAAGGAGGAAAGGCAAAAAGGAGAAAGAAAAGAAGGGAATAAAGCCAGAAATAAGGTATACAGAAAGAGGGGCTAAATTCTGTTCACTAATTGGCTGCTTTGGTGAAGGTGAGTTAGCCAAATTGTTCGTGTCTCCCGGTGTTAGCCATTAGATGACTGCCTTCCATGTGTGAGTGTGTGTGTGTGTGCATCCACACTGTTCATAGATAGTTTAGTGTATACACATATTCTGTTATGTACATGTGTCCCCATACACATACAAACACACTCAAACTGGGCTTTGCATTTAACACAGAAGGCTAGAGCAATTATATGATTGAAGAGGATAGAGGAATTACTATAACAGAAGAGTTCGACAACTTCAAATAATTAGGACAATGAAAGCTCAAATGAGGTGGGAGGGTAGGATTGGGTGGGGAGGAAGGAGGGGGCTGCGATTGGGCTGTAACTTGAATGAAGAAATAAATAAACAAACAAACAAATAAATAAATAATAAAGAAAGCTCAAATATACACAGTCTTGATAAACTTGGAAAGTGTAGGGAGGTGACACTGTTGTTGAAATCAGATTCAAAATGTTCACTGAAATATAAATGTTACTCAAAGGAAGTGACTTTCAAAAAAAATCAGAACAAGAAACAAAAGAGCACAACTTCTAAAGATGCTAGCCACATCATGACCTGCTTCCAACAGAGAGATCCACCTTAAGAAAGGTCCAGAGAGCACAGTAGAAACCACATACAGTAGGAGGAAGTTGGGAGTGTGGGTGTCAGGCTGTCAGGAATCTGACAGCCATGGTAACTACCCTGTAATCCAGCCAGCTCCAGCCATGCTCTCAGCTGACACCTCCAGGACTGACTGACAGCTGAAAAGCAGGCACTCTTTACAGGCTCAAGTGGCATCCAGTCTATTAAGGCTGACAAGCGCAAAGCAGAGATTTGCCCTGAACGGTTTGGTACTGAAGCCTAGTAAAGGGGTTATTTGAAAGGTCCTAGATAAAGTGTCAGACTCCAGCTCAGATGATAACAATATTGTAATGATGGTACTGGACAATGAAGGGTGATGATCGCCCCTCCAGGCTGGGAAGACTGTAGTCAGTGGAGAAAGGTAACAAGAAGCATGCCTGGAGCTGATTCTCCAAAGCCAGTGTGCAAGCAAGCATTCAAGGAACCTCCTTCCTTAGATGGGATGGTGTTTGGGCTCTGGTGTGTTAGCTACAGTTTCCTATGAACTGTGTCATTTGAATAGGGGCTGGAAGGACAGATAGAAAATTGGGTGTTAGCTAGGGGGCCCCCTAAAAGGAATGTCCACCTCTTTTTGCTTTACACTTCAGTTCATTATGAGGCACTACAACTATTTGTCCATGAGGATATAAAGAATTTTTCAGGCTAAGCAAGTGAGTGATGGCATTGGTAGGGCCGCTGCTGTCATCACCCCACTCCTGACCATGCCAGCTCCCAACAACACGCAGACTTATTGAGTAAGATTTTTCCCTAGCAAGAACAAAACTACTTTTCTGAAGTCCCTTTATATGTCTTTCTGTGTAATAGGAAAAGGACACTAACCACTATATTGTTTGACGAAATGAAAGTGTCTCCCAGTATCGTCACATACTACCAATTGGGTGCAGCCAGTTCTTAAATGTATGTTTATTTCTTGCCCATTTATTCACTTATTCCAGACAGGAGCTTAGGTAAGTCTTGGGAATATAGTGGTGACCAAGTGCCTATCCATTTGCTGATTAGAATCCAGGGCCTGAGGCTAATGTTCTGCTACAAATTGACAACTATTTTTACACTGACATGCTTCTACAGTGACAGAGAGTGCCACTAGAGTCCCACTTCCCCCTCCCCTGCTTCTCTGGCCTCTGCTGTCTGTGACTCTAAGCTCCCCATGATTCAGCAACAGAAAACACGAGTCTGAGCATAGCAGTTCTCTCTCTCAGCCTGGCCTTCCCCATCTACTCTGAATGGCCTCTCGGACTTTCACGTCTACCAATATTAGTGGGACTCATAGCTTTAACATTTATGAAAAAAATGTCAACTCTCTGGAGTTTCAACTTTACTCTTCTAAAAATCCTCCTTAAACAGAAACTTTCTAGAGTTTTCCCCATATAGAACTTCCTTGGCACCCTATACACAAAGCAGGCTGAAGGCTGAGTGTGCATAGGTAACTATGATCCTTGACGTTTGAGAACAAGATAAAAGCCAAGAACTGGTAGAAATGAACTGAATTTTATTCTTGGAAATTTGATGCCTCTTATATTTCTGCCAGTGAAAATGGTTTCAGATTATCCACAGAGATAAAAAAAACATTAAGTTTACTGTACTTTTCAAATACTAGTAAAAAATAATTACTATTTCTATAATGTTGAGACGACAGACCCAGAGCTGTAGCACCCCTGTGGTGCTATAGTGAAAAACGAAAACAAAGCTCCCACAGTGCTGTGCATCCACAGCGATGCTGCCCACCATCAAAGGGGAAACAGAGAAGTGTGTTCCTAAGGTCAAGAAAAACAACCATCACACCCGCTGAAACACCTAGCAGCTATTCCAAAGACAGCAAAGGTGGGTAAAGGCACTGTAACAAAATAGTAACAAAATAGCAAAACAGCCAAAACAAAAACTGGAAAAAAAAAAGTATATAGACTAAAGCAAGGACAAAAGGAGTATGGGAAATACATAGGGGAGTTTTTAAAAACTTAATGTGCTGGGCTGGAGAGATGACTTAACAGTTAAGAGCACTTGTTGCTCTTTCAGAGGACCTGGGTTCAATCCCCAGTGCTCACATGATGGCTCACAACCATCTAGTCCCAGGGAATCTGATTTCTTCTCCTAGCCTCCTCAAGCTCTGCACACGCCTGGTGCACAGACACACATGCAAACAAAATACCCATACACATAAAAGAAAAATACATAAAATTTTGAAGAAATGTGCTAAGTTTCTTAAAAGAGCACAAAAACATAAAGAAATGGAGAGAGGAGCTCTCATCTGCCTTAGCATTGCCAGAGGAGGCAAAACCTCATTCCTGTTAACAATGGCCTAGGTGTTGTAGACATCCAGTTTCACAAGGCCTCGGAGTGGGGGGAAAAGAGTCAAAATAGCCAAACTATTGACAAACATCGAATATGGAAAAGATCTTGTTCATGATTGCACGAGCAGAGAAGTAGCACATGATGGGCCACTAAGAAGTAACAGGAGTGAAGAGCTTTATCTGGACAGCGCAGATGAAGAACGGGGCTGCGAGGCTTTTTACTTTACAAGATGAAGCAAATTTCTTTCACCTATAATATTTTCCTAAAGGAAAAATGATGAGGAACAAGAAGGAAAGACAAATAGGGAAGGGAAGATGAGGAAAGAGAAGAAGAAATGGGTTCTATAAAACAGGAACAAAGTACAAAAGGAAGATGATGAAATAAGAATGGACTCAATGAAAATAAAAATCAGTACCAAAATTAAAATCCCCTCTCAGGGCACCAAAGTGAAAAGACTGCAGATCATCAAACCACTAGTGTAAGAGGCAGACTCGAACCTCACACTTTCAGTAGGACACTGATCATCTTTGGTGTCTCTTATTCTCCATTAGGATCCCAAACAGACACAACAGGTAAGTGTTTGTAAATGCACAAGACACGTGATTGTCACATGCATAGTGAGCACCTACAGAGAGGCACAATACAGTCAGCAGTGACCTGAAGTCAGGAAGGCAGAAGAGCTTACGACCCAGAATGAACAGAAGCAGTCTCGTTGAAAATACAATGCCAAATCATAAGAGAATGATCAAACATGAAGGTAAGAGGAAAGAGAATTCTGGACTTCAAGACCCAGAACAGAAATGTATGTTAATGAGACAGGAAGGTGGAGGCAAATGGGGGGGAGGGGGGTAAGGAAAAGACACACTCAGAATACAGGACACATGAAGACAAACACGCCAGTTAAGGAAGAGAACATCACAATTTCCCATGTCCATCTTAATGGTAGCTGTAAAAGTATACAGCCCACAAATCATGGCAAAACCCATAAGTTCGGCAGCCATTGGCCTTGTGTTCCTCAGAGCACCATGACTACAGCATAGTCATGCTTGACATTTCTGATGTTCTCCTGAAAACCACATTTGCAAGACTACCTTTATTTGACCTGACTCAGAGTACACAAGTGTCCAAGCAATCGATTCATCCATAAGTGCTTCAGGAGATTTATACGATTACTATAAATAATTGACTACCAAAAGCCAAATGGCAAAATACTGGGGAATTAAATATTAGTAGGAATATTTAATGTCCCCATACATTTCTAGGGATCTGAGATCCACATACAGGGCTGTGCTACCCTGGCTTCCCTCGAGGGTCGACACAAACAACTGGTAAAAATTAAGGTAATCTGTCAGTTGCCAAGTCAGTTGGAAATGGGCTCACAAATAAATACACACAGAATTCCTGGGCAATGGGCAAAGACCGAGAGGCTTTCTGTTCTGGGAATTAAGAAAATCTGTCCAGCAATAGCTGGCCACTGAGTTAACCAGACAGAGACTTCGATGACCACACCTGACAAGTAACCCTGATTTTACAGAACTAATTCAGATGTCATTGAGGAGATAATATCAGCAAATGACAAATAAAAGCATCAACAGAATTGGAAAGAGGGGAAAGGTCATACGTAAAATTGCTATATGATTGCATGTAAAATGTCTAGAAAGTGTCCAACTAAGATTCATAAAACTTGCAAAGAACAAATACAGCACAGTGGCTTGCACAGTGAAAAGCAAGATTCTGAGCGTGCACAGCAACAAAACAAAACCCCAACAAACAAAACAGCTGTCACTAGAGACTGTCCCTGGTAAAATTTAGATGTTGGCTTTACTAGAAAGAACTTTAAACTGCATGGTTTAAATATATTAAATAAACTACTAGATACATGACTACAAAGCAGGAGGAAAATATGGAAACAATGTCTCCCCAGATACAGAATACTGAAAAAACACAAAAATGTAAAAGGTACAAAGTCAATAAAATCCTGTGACACAAAAAGACACTAATGAAAATTTAAAATTCACCAGAAAGGTTAAAGACCAGATGCCAACAAGAAAAGAGTCAGTAAATTTAAAAAGCAATTCAACAAAAAAAAATTCTTCATTCTGAAAAATCATAAATTAGGAAAGATGAACAAAGTCTCAGAGATCTATGAGACATCATCAAGCACAGAAACATATACACAATGAGACTTTCAGAATGAGAGGGAAAAGAGGATAGAAGGAATACAAGAAGGGCTGGAGAGATGGCTCAGAAAGTAAAGACATTTGCTGCCAAGTCTGATGAGCTGAGTTCAGTCCCTGCAACCTGCATGGTGGAAAAAGGGAACAAACTCATTCAAGTTGTCTGATCTCAATACACAGGCTATGGTGTACATCCACAAATAAGAAAATAAATAAATAAATGAATGAATGAATAGATAAATAAATAAATAAAGTGAAGTAATTTTAGATGCATGAAGAATTAAAGGCAAAAGCCAAAATGGTATAAACTACATTAATCTATGAATCTAAGAAGTCCAATGAGCTCCAAGTAGGATAAACTAAAATCATTCAAACATTAATACATTTGCTGAAAAAAGAAATAATGGTACAATCTTGAAAGTAGCAAGAGAGAAGTGATTTAGATGCAGTGGGTCGCCAATGTAACTAACAACTAGCTGCGCACTGAAAGCTAATATGATGGTATGTCATGTACAATGCTGAGGAAGAATGCTGTTGATAAAAAAAAAAAAAACTCATGTCCACTGAGACATTCTTAAAATAAGGACAAGGTAAGACAAAAGAAGCTGATCAAAGTAGATGTGGCTGGACATAGTAGCATATACACATCGTCCAAGCCATCTAGAAAATGGAGAAGACAAGAGTCAATTAAATTGAAAGTTGATTCTTTGAAACAGTCAAAATTGACAAGTCACTATCTAGACTGAGGAAGGAAAAAGAGAGGACACAAACTGATAAAGCAGAATTGAAAAGGAGGTATTACTACCAACACCAGAAAAATAGACTGTAACAGAGCACTGTGAATAATCATATACTAACAGAGCAGATAACACAGATGAAGTAGACATATTGTTCAAGAAATAAAAAATGAATGAGAAGGATTTAGAATACATCATAGCCATAATACATCAAAAGAAATTTAACCAGTAATCTAAAAGTTCCTGTAAAGTACATCCCAAACTAGATGGCTGGCTTCCCTGGAGAACCATACCATTAAATAATCAGCACAAGTTCTTCATAAACTCTTTTTTAAAATAACAACAAAACATAAGGGGAGAAAAACAGTTCCCAGCTCACACTGAGACAAACACGTAGAAAAGAAGCTATACATCAAAAGCTGTTATAAATACAGACACAAAACTCTCAATTGAATTCTACCAAACAGGTCCAATACCATATTAAAAAGGACTGTATACCGAAGTCAAGTATATCAGGAATTCAGGACCCATTCAGTGTTTACAAGTCATTCAACCTAATACACTACAATAACAGATGAATGTTTTAAGACACAGAAAGAGCATTTGATAAAGTGCAATATCCTTTCATGATAAGAACGGCCAACAAACTAGGATTATAGGAACATTTATCAAGCTGACAAAATACATCTGTTAGTATAATTATCGGTACAATTAGAAAGAAAGACTGGATATTTTCTCCCTAATATTAGGAACAAAAAAAGGAGTGTCTACTCTTGCCAGTTCCATTTTATACCACACAAGTTGTAGTGGCTAGGGCAACCAGGCAGGAAATGAATTACAAAGCATTCAGATTTTAAAATGAGAGATGCGAAAGTATTGATCCTGTATATTAAAAAAAAAGCACCTGATTGGAAAAATATTGATCCTGTATATAAAAAATGTAAGAAATAAAAAATTATTATAGTTTGCAAATAAGCTCAACTGGAGGCTTATTGAATACAACACAACAATATAAAATTATTTGTACTTCTGTGCATTAATAATGAATATTTTAAAACATGAAATTAAGAAAACAATCTAGCATTAATACTATCAAACAAAATATTTCTTCAAAATTTGAGATTTATATACTTAAAGCACCATTGAATAAAATTAAAATAATACCTAAATAAATGGAAAGGCATCCCATGTTCATGGATCAAAAGACTTAGTAATGTTAAGAAGCAATAGTTCCCAATTTAATCTATGGATTCAATGTAATCTCTATTAAGATACTTCTTTGCAGAAATTGAAACTTTGATCTTACCATTCCTATGGGAATGAAAGAGAAGTTAGTATTGGCAAGGGTGTGCAAAAATTGTCAACTTCACATACTGCTATTGAAGAGTAAATGGTGTAGTTGCTGTAGAAAATATTTGGCAATTTCTCAAAAAGTTAAACATGGTTACCATTTAACTCATCAAATCCATGTCTAAGTATATACCCAAGAGAATCATGTGTTCACATAAAAATACCTCCACAACTGTCCATTCTAACATTATTCCTAATAGTAACAAATGCAACAGCCAAAATATTCACTTAATAGGTGGATAAAGAAAGTTTATTTATCCATAGAATAGCCAGAAAAATGAACTATTAATATATGGATAGAATTCGAAATGATAAGTAAAATAAGCTGGTAAATATCACATATATCACATTTCTATAATTCTATTTTTATTAAAAATTTGTTATAGTTAATAATAACTCAACTAAGCCAGAATGTTCAATAATTTAACTCAGTATATTATTAGGCTTGAGAAACACTTTGGAGATGTACTATGCATTCTCTTTAGAAACCTTCAAAGTCTTCTTTACACATAATACAAACAAGACTGTAGCATGGCACACTTCCTACTGTGAAGACATGGCAGTGGCCCACAACAGCCAAGGCCTGCAGACTTTAGCCGTGAGCTTCAGCCTAAGAAGGGGCCTGGCCATCATCAAATGAGTTTAATTTTCTGCTTTGCCTATACTTTCTTCCAACCATTTAACACATTTGTCAAATGTCTTCTAGAAAGGCCTGGAAGAGTTTTGTCAGGTCCTAGAGAGAATCAAAATTAGAAAGCTTTGAGGGGCTAGCAATAGTATGGGAGATTGATATAGATTTTTTTTTCCTCTTGTGATAAAGGGCAACCACTAAAGTCTCAAGATATTTCCTGTGAAACGCTATAATAGGAATGTCATGAAAACCATGTATGTCTGGAAATTATTCTTTCTGATTGAGCTTTAAAAGTGTGGATTATGGATGACTCTTTAATCCCAGCTGAAAAGTATCTGCAGGAAAAAAGGGAAAGGCAGAAATTTAGTACATCTGAGATAGATATCTCCTTCACTGATTCCAGCACTGTTCACAATAGCCACAGAATCAACTTGTGTCCTCTAGCAGTGATAAATAAGAAAATGTTGTTTACATGCACAAAGGAATGTTATTCAGCCTTTAAAGAAGGAGACATCCTATCATATGTGGCAACGTGGACAAGTCTGGAGGACATTGTGCCATGTAAACTAACCAGGAACAGAAAGGAAAATTCCACACAATCTCACTAGCATGTGGAGTCTAATAAAACTGAGTTCACAGAAGCAGAAGGTAGAATGATGGTTACCAGAGACTGGGTGAGGCACCCAGTATTGGCCAAAGATCCAAAGTTTCAGATAAAAAGAACAGGGCTTGAGATGTATTGCAGAGTAGAGTGGGATAATCAATAATAATCAGTTGGATATCTCAAAAACAAAAAAAGCAAGCCAAAAAAAAAAAAAAAAAAACCCAAGAGGGTAAATTTCAAGTGCCTTGCAAGTAAAAAGAACCACCAGTGAAGGAGGTGATGGATATGTTCACTAGCTTCACTAGCTTGATTTAGTCATTCCACATTAAATATCAGGAATGTATCAGAACATCACATTGTACCTCATAAATGTGTACAGTTCTGATTCATTGATTAAAATATGAATAATAATTTTAATGGTGATAATAATACCTACTTCATGTAATTACTATGGAGATTAAGAGAAGGAATATGAAGTACTCAGTAGAGTGCTTGGAATGGCTTCATAACCACTCAAATCCATTAGTTCCTGCTCACTCAATTAATTCTGGAGACATTCTGATGAATTAAATATTTTCGAAGGACTTTTACTTGTACCAAAAAAAAAAAAGCCTTAATGTCCTTTGATGAGTTTTTAGATAGTTATAATTTGGTGGGGTATTTTTCTTTGCAAATCTGGAATGGATTTAGATTACAGTAATTCTAAGTACTGCAATATTTTAGAACCCTAAAAATTTAATATTTACCAGCATTGACAGTTAAATTAAATGTCAATTAAGCCATCAAATGCATTTTCATTGAGTTCATTTTTCTTACCATCTTCTATATGCAATTTACACTTTCAATATAATGATGTTGACTCTCCAATATTGGACTCAGAGTGATCCAAGGTCTATAGACCCTTGGAAAATAATGCAAAATTCATTAGCATTATGACTGAAGCTTCTCTTCATCGGATGCCCAGAGGTTAATACTATCTTTGCTTCTCACCATTATGAATATTTATTGGCACATAAAGTCAGACAGAATGACATAGAACTAAAGATAATACAGATTGTCTCAGTGTCCCATTCTATCGCTGGTATAATTTTTCTACCCCAGAGACTGTACTTTTAGGGAGAAAATTCAACATAAAAGGTCCCTGTGAAATATGAGTTGATATAATATGTTCTAAATACACTATTGCATTTCAAGGTCAGTCCTTGTTACCTCTATTGTGATTATTTCAATTACAACTTGTTCCTGGTTTTTTGTTTGTTTGTTTGCTTGCTTTATTTTGTCTATTAACCCTATACATGGCTGTCCCAACCTATTTTGCTAGCTCAGGAGACAAACACTCTTCAAATTAAAATCTCTTGATTTCCCTTTTACCAGGATATTTTTAAGGGTGTCATTCTACAGTGTCTAAAAACCCTAACACTCCCTCATTCTAGAGAGACCCAAACCTGTTTCTAGATGGCTCTCAGGGAACAAGTTAGAGACTCTGAACAGCCACAAGCTGCCCATGGTTGTAGGTGTTATGCAGCCTGCTATGTTCCTGAATGCACAGGGCCTCTCTTCTGCCTCAGCTTCATAGACAGACATTACTGGTGCTAAATAACACTGACTCTGCCTCATACTGGCATATCAGATTTATTCTCAAAACTTATCTACACCATGTCAGATCCAGCAGATCCTTGAGCTGCCCTAGGTGTTGTCATTAAGCCAGAGGACCCACCCGAGCCCATGTTTCCTCAGGGAGAATTCCCACACCTATGTAGTAACATTCTTCTCCTGCTATTAGACCTCAGTTGAGACTGAGTCTGGCAAAAACATCTACAGATTCTGAGTCTCAAGAAGGGGTAAGTATGGAGGTGACAAGAATGGAATGCCATTATTTTTTCCCAGAAGCCATTTTTCATGACTATGAAAAAAAATCTTTTTTCCCCCTTACTTTGATCAGATCTAGACACCAAGTTGTTCCTTGAAGTTTATTCATCAAGCCACACAAATCCTGTAATACTCTTTCCTAGTGCAACAAAGACAGTCACATTCTGATAAGAAGTCTTGCCCGGGACTCTCCCTAAGCATAATGTTGTAGAGGAGCCACCTGTCCACCAAGACATACATGCTGTAGCAGATTTTAGAATGCACTTTCTCCTAAAAGAAAGGAAAGAACATGAATGGTCCAACTAAACACTGTATTGTGTAGGTTTCTTAGATGGAGATTCTGTAGCTGCTAGAAAACACTATGATCAAAAGCATCCTGGGGAGGAAAGGGTTTATTTCAGCTTACAGATGACTAGTCCATCACTATCGATGAAAGTCAGGGCAGGATCTCAAACAGGGCTGGAACCTGGAGACAGGAGCTGATGTGGAAGCCATTGCAGAGTGCTGTTTACTGGCTTGTTCCTCATGGCTTGCTCAGACTGCTTTCTTACAGAATCTGGGATGACCAGCCCAGGAGTGACAGCTCCAGTAGTGAGATGGTTTGTCCCACATCAACCATCAATCAAGAAAATGTGCCACAGGCCAAACTGGTAGAGACATTTTTGCAACTGAGGTTTCCTTTTCCAAAATGAGTTTATCTTGTGTCAAGTTGGCATAAAACTAGCCAACATAGAAATATTAACAGCAGAAATCTATAGGAGACAAGGCTTTGTGCTAGTCCCATCTCTGCCCCACCCTGGTCCTGTGTCCAAGCAAATAACTTAACCACATTGAGCCCTAAAATAGCTCAGAAAGTATCTATGGCCTCATCCAATAACTAAGTGGGGAAATTGTTTAAATAAATTTTGTAGTGACAAGTGTCTAAGAGTTGACAATTGCAGATATCGGTTTAATAGGTCAAAATGGCAGACCAGAGAGATGGCTTGGTGGATAAAGGCACCTGCTGAGTTAGATCTCTGGACCCACATAGTAGAAGGAAAGAACCCACTCCTGCAACTATTCTCTGATGGTCACATGAGTGCTGTGGTACGCATGCACCCTGCCACTTCCCTACTCTCCACCATATACATGCATGCATACATACATACATACATACATACATACATACATACATACATACAATGATGTAATGAACTGGCCCAAATCAAGGATCATGCATCTCTTGGCAATTCTTTCCTAGTCTCAGATGGTAGTTGCATATCTAGTTACTATATCACATTTCAAGCAACTAAAACAAACAAAAAACAAAACAACAAAACAGTAGGTAGAAGGATGTATTGGTGCTTGTTTTGGGAAACATATACTAGCCCAGACATCCTCAGCCAAGGCTGGTGTCAGTCCATGGATTAGGCTGTGCCATCTGACCACTCCTATCCTCAGGAGAACCTTGGATTCTAAAGCATGTAAAAGCTTCAGAGATAAGTATCAGCTGAGTCAACGTAGCAGACAAGTAAAAACTAGGACAAAGGCAACCACAATAAGGATAAAAAGCAGGCAAGACAAAAGTAGAATCAACCATGCTCTTTGAGGGGGGCAATGACAGGAGGGCACAGGTCAGGCACCACAACTTATCCTTTTAGAAGCCTCCTAAAAAGGCTAATAAACTTCTCAACACAAAATACACTGACTGTCAAGAATGACAAGTCCCCAAATAATGCTTGGAGTTGTGAGTCTTTGGACTTGTCGCATGACCTTAGACTTCTTTTCAAGAAGTCAAGACTGGTAGACTAAGAATCCACTGTGAGCCCTGGCATGATTTTTTCACTCAGAAGATTTGTCAAAATATTTTATTTGAGACTTTTCTTGCTTCAGTCTCCTGCTTTTTGCTGGTATCAAGTCAAACAAAACATTCCATCACTTTATATGGAAAAGCACTTTCATGGCATAAACAAGGAAGGCTATACGGCATGCTGGCTCTGAAATCCTATTGGAGACATTGGTGAGAGAGCTTGCTTTCCATGAGAGCTGTGTAGTCAGTCCTTCAGAGCCCATTTTACATGGGTATCCTATTATTTAACAGGCACTTTAAATTGAGACCAGCATCCTGATTCCCAAGCCGCACAGCTTTTATTGGAAGTCTCTGCCACGTTTAAACATCTTTAATACATTTTAAAAATAGAATTGTAAAAGGCAGGGGCCAGACTTCAAAGCATAAACATGTTAGCCAGAATTGTGAAGCTGGCGACAGTTTTCACTGGTTGTAAAGTTCAGGAGCCTCTTTCAATCTCCAGAACAATGGAGGAGGAAAGGGTCCAGCAAGGATTTCTCCTGGTGTCTCCTGGATTGGCCTGAACATACCAGGTGTGGGGGAGCAAGTGTACAGAAAGGGAACCAGTTAGCAAAGGGCAGGAGTAATGACAGTCACCAACCAAAGTGATCAGGTCAGGAGTGGAGCTAGAAACCAGGCCAAAATAAAAGCAAAGGCGGGTTCATGAGGAAAGGCAGGCTACTCTCAGTGAAATTCAGCCCCTTGCGTATCTCGTCTCCTGTCCACATCTTCTTACAGTGGAGACTATGTAGATGAAACACATGACCACTTTTTCTTTTGGTCTCCAGTGAACTTCCTATGAACACTTATTAAAGTCTAATGCCATTATTTATTTGCATGTTGAATTATTTCTTCCCTGAAAAAAAAAAAAAACAAGCCATGTCCTATACATCTCTTGTCTACCTTAAGTTAGATTCATGTCTCAAGAAACATAAGACTTTTGTGTGGCAAGACTTGGTTTGCAGAAGTTATTGAGGAAGGCTGTGTGAGTGTCCTGACATAGTCTGACACAATGGCTCATAAACATGTTCCCTGAACAGCACCATTAATACCACCCTGCCCTGAAGGGTGAGTGGACAAACTGGAGGCCCAGGAGGGTGGTACTGTGGCTCCAGTATAGAGGTTGGCAGGTTGGGGACACAGGAAGAGCTGAGATTTTTTTTTAATGTTTATTTATTACTTCAAGTTACATCTCCATCACAGTGCCCTCTTTCCACCCCTCCCAGTTCCACACTCCCTCCCTCTACCCTTTCTCCCTTCTATCCTACTCCTCCAGAGTGGAGTGTCCCTACATATCAGTCCCCTGCCACAGTTTAGCAGTCATTTGAGGGCCAAGAGCCTCCTCATACACTGGGGGCCTACATGGCAACACCACTAGAGAAAAGTGTCTCATTAACACCTAACGAAGTCTATGTTCCTGTTCCATTTGGTGCATTGGTTGTAGTATAGTTATCCTGTACTATATGGCTAAAATCTGATTATAAGTGAATAGATACTATATGCATCTTTCTGAGTTGGGGTTAGCTCACTCAGGATGAGCTTCTCTAGTTCCATCCATTTGGCTGCAAATTGCATGATTTTGTTGTTTCTGATGGCTGAGTAGTATTCCATTGTGTAGATGTACCACAGTTTTGTTTTGTTTTATCCATTCCTCAGTTGAGGGACATCTGGATTGTTTCCAGTTTCTAGATATTACAAATAAGGCTGATATGAACATAGATGAGGAAACATCCTGTGGTTTGGTGAGGAATCATTTGGATGTATACCAAGAAGTGATATGGCTGGGTCTTGACTATTCCAAGTTTTCTAAGATATCGCCGACTGATTTCCATAATGGTTGTACAAGTTTGCACTCCCACCAGCAATGAAGGAGTATTCCCCTTTCTTCACAACCTCACCAGCATGCGCTGTCATTAGAATTTTTGATCTTAGCCATTCTGCGAGGTGTGAGATGGAATCTCACAGTCATCTTGAGTTACATTTCTCTGATGATTAAGGATGCTGAGCATTTTTTCAAGTGTCTCTCAGCCATTAGGGATTCCTCCTTTGTGAATTCTCTGTTTAGCTCTGTTCCCCATTTTTTCATTGAAGAGCTGAGTGTTAGCTCAACATGGATATACAATGTCTCCTCTGGATGACAAGAAGGAACATAACAATTTTGTATTTTAACAAACCTTTTTGGCGACTCTGAAGTGCATTCAAGCCCAGTAATTGATGGGTATGATGGCTCATGCTTGAGATCCCAGCCCTTGGAAACAAGCAGGAGAAGCAGGAGTTCAAAGTTATCCTTAACTACATAGCAGATCAGAAGTCAGTTTGAGCAACCCTGTTTCAACACACACACACACATTCTAAAAAAAAAGTTCAACAATCAGTCCCTAATCTTCTCAACCTCACCTGCAAAATAAATAACCATCTCAGAGGGCCGGTCTAAGTCTGCACTCGGGTGACACAAATGTTGCATACTCCAGAGCTCTCATCATTCTATGGATGCTATATTTTGGGTTTCTGGCATTTACAATACTGGCTTCATCCCATGGTCCATTTGTGTTACTTGGTTTCCTTTGGATCATGTAAGTTCCCAGATTATACCAGGTGAACCCCATCCTTGCAGAGTCCCTGTAAGTGAATCAAAGCCAGGTACTAATCAAATCCTCATTTTCCTATGAAGTCCAATCTTTTCCCTCACACAGTGGGGTCTGGGGGTGACAGGAGAAGTCATCCATTGGACTGTGGACAGCTGTGTGTCATCAAGCTTGCAGGTCTAGGAAGGAAAGCCCCTCAAAGGATGGCACCTTGAAAAGAAGGCTGATGAGGAGAAGCCCTCTTAACTGATTCACATTAGTTTAAAATGTGTCAACAAACCACATCCTTTCTAAGGGGAAATAGGGCCCCACCCCACCCAACACCCGCTGCTTTTATTTAATTTTACCAGACAGCTACATCCTCCCACCTGCAGACACACACACACACACACACACACACACACACACACACGCACGCACGCACGCACGCACGCACGCACACACACACACACACACACACACACACACACACACACACCTGGAGTCCATTTTCTCCTGCCCTATAGACAACAGGGAAGCCACAATTCTCAAGAGCTGTGCTGCCTAGCCAGCACTCGCTAGGTAAAGCACACCAAGGCTTCTCTCTGTCTGAAGGCTGCTACCAAATAACACTCCAGGTGGGCTGTGCTCCACAGGACAAGCACAGTGGAAAGCAACCACCCTCTGGCACTTCAGGCCAATAAAAAACCCTGTCCTTTCACTCACAAATAAATAATGCTTTGAAAATTACTGTTATTACTGGTTTTTTAATAAGTCTGCCTTGTCCCAGTTGCCACCCCCTTCCAACTCTTCCCATTTGTTTTCCTGTGGGGGCCAGATCTTTGAAACCATGTCTCCCTGAGCAGAGAGAAGATATAGTACCTTCTCTGCCTGGCTGACCCTCCCTGGAGGGGCCTGGTAGGAGTGAGCTACCCCTGGTGGGACTTTTCTCATTAGCCCTGTGGGCAGCCAGCATTCCAGCCAGCCCAGCCTTACTGATCTAAGCAGAGAACCCCAAATACTTTGTGACATATATTAAAGGTGGTCTG
Organism: Lophiomys imhausi; assembly: GCA_907164525.1. Classification (NCBI taxonomy): domain Eukaryota; kingdom Metazoa; phylum Chordata; class Mammalia; order Rodentia; family Muridae; genus Lophiomys; species Lophiomys imhausi. The sequence goes on from CAJQZJ010032684.1 coordinate 212,108, forward strand.
ATGTGACAACTAGTTTATTATCACAGAATCCGTACTGACGCCAGCAGGAGGGGGGGAGGGGATCCACTTCCCACAGATGACTGGCTTGAGGGCAATAGCCAGACAGCCTGAGAAACCCAATCCTTGCCTTCACTGTGAAGCAGCCTTTGTTGGCTAATAGCCACTTAAAACAAATACTGAGAGCAAGCTTGAAACAGCACCAACCAAACAAACGTTATGAGATTAATAAATGCCACAATATCACTCTTACAACAGAATATTTTTAAGTCAATTAGATGATACGGGATATTTAAAGATGACTGACAAGACACTCAGCTCTTAACATAATTCAATATGAGAAGGAAGCCATGTGCACAAATAATACTAGTAAAAAAGCGGAAGCTCACATCAAACCATGAGAGGTACGAACAAAAACATCTAGCAGGTTGGACTTCTGCCTGCTGCAGTTCCTAAAAAGAAGGTGCTTACGTGAAATTTTGAAGGAAAGTACTATTTTTCCTAGAGGCAAAAAATGTGGAACCTCCATGAGTTCCTCCTGGTGATACCTCCCCTTCCAATCCCTTCTGCTTTCCTGAAAGAGCCTGCCTCCCAGTCTAGAGGCTGCCAGTGTGTGCTGCCCTGGGACACCGTGACATTTCAAGGAAGGCTCTGGTCTTGATCCAATGCTAGTTAATGGTACTGAAGGGAATTCTGCCAGGGGACCTTGGGATTTATGATTTTGTTTGTTTGCTTTTGTTTTTCAAGACAAGGTTTCTTTGTGTATTATCCCTGACTCCCCTGAAACTTGCTTTGTAGACCAGGCTGGCAACTCAGGAACTCACAGAGATCCTGCCTGCCTCTGCCTCCACCTCCGGAGTGCTGGGATTAAAGGCAGGCGCCACCACCCCTGTGCTTTGATTCCTGATTTATGTCTACATACTGTGCCTTTCCTGCCTTATACATGATCACCCAAGGGTGTGGTACTTTGAGTCGTGGCTGCCATTTTGACATCTGGAAGAAAAGTAAGAGAATCACAGAGAAACCAGGTCTGTCACAGAACCTCTAACCACTATGACCTGCAGCCAAATGCATCCTGAGTCACACCCAAAGAGAGAGGAAACCTATTAGATGGATGAGAATAGAAGTAAAGCAATGAGGCAAGATTAAACAGGGCGTGCTCATAATTTGACCAATGTCTATCACATATATAGACAACTCACATGAAACAAGGCAGGAAATGTGGGGACTAGTTGTAGAAGAATTCATGACTTAGACTAAAGAACTTGACATTATCCTGAAAGCAATGACGGCGAGACACTGAAGGAATCTGACCATTGTACCACCCTATTCAAGAGCACTATAAAAAAAGAAAGTCACTGGAGGGGCACAGATATAGAGAAGGCTTAAACTGGAGAGAGAAAGAGGGAAAGAAAATATACAGGACTTTGTTTAGAAATAATATAACCAGAGATCTTCAAGTATGGAAGTATGTTATATTCCCTTGTGGAGATTTTTTAAATTTTAAGTCTTGGTTTCACCTTAAATTGCTGATTTAGTTGGTCTTAAAGGATGACCATAAATGGGTTTGGTTTACAAGCTCATCATATCGTCTAATGTGCATCCATAATTGTGAGCCCCTGGTCCTGAAATGGCAGCAAAGTACAGATAGGGCAGACAGGGAGAAATCAAATCGTAGGAAAGGTATATATGCCTGCTAATAGGATGCAGGAATCAATAGAAAGGACAGAGGCAGGGGTGCCTTCCAGGCAGGTGACAGAGAATGACACTTCCATTGAAAGGAACAGAGGTGTCAGAAGGATGAGTATGTTTAAGAAAGAAAAGTTTTATTTCAGAAGTATGGACTGGAAGTGCTAGGGCAACTCCAGTTAAACTTTTGCAATGATCAGGATTTTAGCCACATACGATGATACATACCTATAATCCCAGCATTCTAGAGGCAAGGGAAGGTAAAGCTCTGTGAATTCTAGACCAACCAGGGACACATTGGGAAACCCTATCCCCACTCCCCAAAAAAGTTCTCACATAATTTAGGGGGCTGGAGAAATGGAGAGATTGTTTAGCAGTTAATTTTGCATCACTTACTTTGGGAGATAATTAATCTCTGAATGATGTTGGCAGAGTTAAGGAAGAAAGGAAGGAAGGAAGGGAGGGAGGAAGGGAGGGAGGGAGGGATAGAGAGAGAGAGAAAGAAAGAAAGAAAGAAAGAAAGAAAGAAAGAAAGAAAGAAAGA
>CAJQZJ010032684.1:222788-237296 GCA_907164525.1 Lophiomys imhausi
TCTCTCTCTCTCTCTCTCTCTCTCTCTCTCTCTCTCTCTCTCTCTGTGTGTGTGTGTGTGTGTGTGTGTGTGTGTGTGTGTGTGTGTGTGTTTGTGTGTAAAATATTTGACCATGGGGGTTCCCTGCCCCAAGATATTTATCTTACACATTATTTTCAATGCAAGCCAAGAATAGGAAAGACACATAAGAATTCTGAAGAGATTTAGGAGCTAGTTAACTTTCACAAAAGCTAAAAAAAGAAAAAAAACATAGGCACCTGTGTAGTCCAGAATCTTCTACTTTTAACACCTTCAGGTCCTGCCACCTTCTCTTGTTAGTCTACGCTGAGAAATTTCACTTAAACTCAGAAGCTGTGAGGTAGAAAGAAAGTTGTATCTCAGCACTGCTAATGTAAGCCACAGGCTGAGTTGATTCATATCTCTACTTTGATATTTCCAGAACCAATAGTGTTTACAGGTACCCTATCCTCGTGATAGCATGGGGTACCCATCAAGCACATATATGATGAAGTCAAAGAAACAAGCTGAAACTCAACTTTTGCTGTGTATGACAGTGAGCATCTGTGTCCTTGTCTGTAAGTAAAGATTAGCTATATTTACTTCCAAAGGATATCATTTGGATTAATAGGATGATGGTTGTGTAGTAGGCAGCCTCTAAATTAGTTCCTAATGACCTCACCTCTTAATATTTCTGTACTATTCTCTTGAAAAGGGAGTGAACATAGTGACTCATCTCTCTTGTATGAACAGTGACAAAAAGGACTCGTGTCACTTCCAAGATCATATTACAAAAACACTTTGACCTCTGTCTTTCTTATTCTTACTGGTTGCTTTGATGAAAGCCAGTATGAGCCCATGACAGACCCAGAGGCCTCTAACCAACAACAAGAAATTGAGGCCCTTGGTGACCAGTCCAGGAAAATCCAAATCTCACCAGTACCCCAAGAGTGAGCTTGGATGTATCTCTTTCCCCGCATGGAGCCTTAAGATAGCAGTAATGGAGATCTTGGTTTTAGCTTTTGGAGAGCATCCAGCCAAAGGATTTGGTTAACCAGGCCAAGATGTCTGTCACAAAAATGGTGAGATAATACATGCTTTCAATTTAAGCAGCTAAATTTGGGGTCATTTGATTTCATAGCAATAGACAACAAACACAAGTAATGAAGTGCTCATCACAGAACATTCCCCATAAATAAATGGCCACTATCGTAATTGATAATGGCTTTGTACAAGTGAAGATTACTCTGTGAAAATTCAATCACTTGATTTCCATTTGGGTTTCCAAATAAAGATTTTTAGAACATACAGAAACATTGGTTGTTTGCTAACTTATAAACAAGGTCCATGGTGATTTGAATGAAAATGCTCTCAACAAAACATTTCCACCAACTAGGGAACAAAGGTTCCTTTGTTTGTATACCGGTCCCTAGTTGGTGGAACTATTTGGGAAGGATTAGAAGGTAGGACCTTGTTAGGAGGTATGTCACTGGGGGTTGGCCTTGAGGTTTCAAAAGTCAGCAGCATTTCCACTTAGCTCTTTCTGCTTCATGGTTGTGCCTCAGGATGTCTCTTAGCTGCTGCTCCAGCACTGTGCCTGCCTGCCTGCCAGCACACTCCCGACCACAGTAATCATGGATTCATATTCTGAAACTATAAGCAATAAACTCTTTCTTCTATAAATTGACTTGGTCATGGTTTCTTATCACAGCAGTGAAATTGTAAATAAGACAGTGTCCTAGGCCAAAATAATGAACGTTAATACTTTTCTCTTAAACTGAGAGAAAATTATTATATTGCAACTTGTCCCAATCCTGAAATGCTCTGGGTAAATCTATTATTACTGTTGAGTTCAGACATTTCTACTGCAATCATTATGGCTAAAATTTTAGGTAGCTGCAAAAGAGTCAATCTTGTAGAACCTGCTTAATTAAAAACCTGGCCTTTAAGCCCTTCAATGTGCTTTCTTGAATACTAGACAAAGATATTTCAATTCAAGATGAGTTTATTTTTGTTATCAAATTAATTTTTTATTATATGTTTTTATTTGTGTGTGTGTGTGTGTGTGTGTGTGTGTGTGTGTGTGTGTATGCAAACCCCAGTATATATGTGGAGGGCAGAGGCCAACTTAGAGGAGTCAGACCTCTCCCACTATCAGGTTCCTAGAGATCAAACTCAGGTTGTTAGGCACAGTGGCAAACTGTTTGCCCACTGAGCCATTTCACTGGCTCTCAAATGAAATTTACCCTGAAAAGAATAACAAGATACAGGAAAATGAATTTACATTAAAGGATGTTCATTGAGGCATTATTTACAAGCATGAACCAGTAAAAGTGAAACCACCTGAATGTCCAGCTGTGAGAGACTAGCTGAATGATTTACTGTCTGTACATGTACTAAAAATTATGCTACTATTAGACGTGTTTTATAGAGATATAACCAATCTGGGGAAATGACCACAAATGTTAAGTCAGAAAGCTAAACATAAACAAATGCAGTGGTGAGGCCTAAGTTTTGAAGGAAAAGCATACAACTATCTGCATTTTTTTTTTCTGACGCAACAGGATTTTGTGTCTGACTCTAAGTGGTCAGAGCTTGGCCTCACATCCCTAAGCAATCAGCTGACAACAGAGTGGCCAAGTTTTTAGGGAGAAATGAAACTTGAGCACGTATTTTGATTTCAAGAAGGGCTAACCCTGAAGGAATTTGTATTTTTGCCAAGTGACTTTTTTTTAATCCTTTTATTGGTTGTGTGTGTATATGTGTGTGTATGTGTGTGTAAATTTCACATCATGCACCCTGATCCCACTCATCTCCCACCTCCCATCAGACCTGCCTTTCACCCTTGCAACCTCTCACAACAGAAAAATAATCTCATTGTGGAAGCTGTAGTGTGCCCCACAATATTCCCTTTTGTCCACACTTTTTTGCATGCTAACATTCATTATAATGACTTCTTGATCAGATAAGAGGCCTCTGGCTTCTGCTACTTTGTCAATACTGAAATCTTACTGAGGCTCCTCTCAGATATGCTGTAACTGTCCTTGTCATGGAGATCCTGTAGTTTTGGGTCTGTACAACTTGCCTCTTCATGCAGTCCAGAAATTTATCTGTGGGGTAGATTTTGGGGTTGGCCAATTCAAAGGCCTGGTTCTGGCCCTGCAGCCCCCACATCTAGGGCCACCTCTACTGTGCTGCCAAGACGAAGAGCAGGGCCTGCTCTCCTGAATGCATCATGTGAGGGGCTGGGACAGCTCTCCTTGTCTGCCTCTGGTGGTGAGGGCAAAGGGGAGGGGAGGGGATCTCTCCCTCGCCAACACCTACTGTTTTTTGTTTTGTTTTGTTTTTCCAAACAGGGTTTCTTTGTGTAGTCCTGGCTGTCCTGGACTCGATTTGTAAGCCAGGATGGCCTTGAACTCACAGTGATCCACCTGCCTCTGCCTCCCCAGTGCTGGGATTAAAGAAATGTGCCACCACACTTGGCACCAAGTGACTTCTTTCCAATTTTTCTTTTAATGGAGTCTTGTCTCATTTAACCCTTTGGTAGAAAAGATAGTACATTTTGCTTCCTTTTTCACAGGAAGGCATAGGTCTCACCTGAAAACAAAAGGTTTCAGTGTTCTGAGATGAAATCCATGGATAGGTATACTCTGTTTATCTATTTTTCCCAATGAGAAAAAAAGGAACCAACACTCTGTGTTTCAGCAGAAGGATTGAAATCATTTCCCAGTGGTAAACTTTTAAGGAGGTGAGTTATTGAGGGAGGCATGAGATCTCTATCCTTGATAGTCTTGTAAAAAGCCTAAGTGTCTGAATTATCAAATTTGTACATGACATACATGTACAAATATATAAACCCCACAAGTGCTGTGCCCTTCGCTCTTTGCATATTTGAGCCACTTTCTTACCCAAATGAATGTGAAGTCAAAGGGTACAGATTGTTGTGTGTGTGTGTGTGTGTGTGTGCATGTGCACACTCATAAGCCAGGGCATTGTGGAGAGACCCCAAGACAAGGTGTAGCAGTTGGTTCTCTCCTTCCACCACTAGAGTTTCTGGGTTCAAACTTAGCCTACCAGACTTGGTGGTGAGAACCTTCATTCACTGAACAACATCACTGGCTCAGGGGGTGCAAATTAATGCTAGGATCACAAAAGAAAAAATGCAGTTATAAATTAAAGTGCTATAAATGGCTTAAATAATGTAATCCAAAAGCAAATGTAAGCAATTTAGTTTAACCACAGTTTGGGATTACCCATACCACTGCTCTATTAGTATAGGTAATTGAAAATTGACTCTGTAATCAATCCGATTTCTTCGATTTAATTCAAGTGCACTTTTCAGCAGGAACAGGGGAAAGTACTCTATGTCCTTACGAAAGCCCACGTGGGCTAAAGGACTTTTGGTTACAACTTAAAAAAAAAAAAACAAAACAAAACCAAAAAACAATAGATTGTTGAAACAGTAAAATTATTCAAGGGGCACAGTTAAATTACCCCTTTGATACCAATGTACTTTCATTAAAATTTAAATAAACTTTTTATTGAATCAGTATGAAATCTGTGTTCATGTTGCTTTGGTCTTCTTGAGATCTTTAGAAGGATTAGAAAAACAGTACAGCTGCTTCTTCTAGGTGACAAGGTCTGTGTCACTATGACTGGTATGCCGAGGCTCAACCCAGCCATCTATCATCACAATAGTGATTCCACATCTATTCCAACTCATCATAGACCTAATCTTCCTTTGGCACACTCCCAGACCATAGCTAAGGGGGACACTGAGGATCCATCCTTCCCTGCCCAATCCCCCTCATGGTCCACATCTGTGTATTACTGTGTCACCATGTCATCTGAGACTACCTCTTAAATATCTCTTCAAGCCATCTTCTTTTTTGGCAGCTCGCAACCACCACCTGATTGGCACTGCTATATCCTCTCATCTGCCTGGTTCCACAGCTCGATAACCTGTTTCTTGCCTCTGTCTCCTCCCCCTAGCCCATCTAGGCTTTTCATGAGAGGCAGACTGTAAGGAGATTTAATGATGAAACTTCCTGGCTTATAGCTCTTCGATGAAAGACCACAGAGTGTGATTCTTCTTAGAGAAATTGAATGTGGATTAATTGATGCTTTGTCAAATAAACAAACCACTCAAACTGTCTTTGTCTCTTGACTGTATTCACTCCTTCAAGATGACAAGAAAGGAGAAGCCCACCCATGGTGCCATCCCAGGACCACCAGCAGCAGCCCCTACAAACTTGTTAAAAATGTAAATTCTTGGACCTTGCCCTATACCTCATCAGAAACTGTCAGTAAAACTATCTGTTTTAAGCCCTCAAGACAATTTTGATACCCATGAAATTTCAAGAACCACTATCCTAAGCAAATTTATTTTAATAAACTTGATTTTTCTCTGTCTCAACATGGGGTAGCGACAACAATCATAGTTTCCAGAGTTGCTGTCAAGCCATGCTAATTCTCTAAAGCCTGTGCTGACTCTCAGGTGGTGTCAGTAGGCAGTGTAGAATCCTGAGTGTATCACATACTGAGCTTGCTTACTCACTGCACCCACAGCAGTGGCAAACAGTCTGCATATGAGAAATTCGTAAATTCATAAACTCAATATACTCTATCTGATTCATCACACAAGTCTACCTTTACCATCTTGCCGTCTACACAATGCCTTTCAAATGCTTCCCCAGAGAAGTACCACAGAAGATGGAACTGACTTGACCTCCCTGCTCCATCCTTTACTTTTGTGGTAGTTGTCCCTGGTCCTTCAAAGGGTCCCATTAGCAAGGAGGCTTGTGAGTTGTACCTCTGTCCAGGTGAGGCTGTCGCATGAGCTTCTACAGGCCTTTGCTCCATTTGAGCAAACTACAGGTGTTCCTGGTTGTGACAGAAAAAAGGGCAGCCAGCTATCACCTCATCTCTTCTACCTCAGATAGGAGTGCCCTTAAAGCTGCCCTGTTAGCAAAATGATCTCGAGAGCAGAGCTTGTTGATTTTCACCTGCTCACCACGGTGGCATCCTTTTGAGCTAGCCAGGCTTGCAAAGGCACTGTATTTGAACATCCTGTGGGTTTCCATTCACACTATTCTTGCTGCAATCCTTTCAGCCATTGTGTTATCCTAACAGGCTTTGGCACTTGATCTTTTCCACACTCCCTTAGCCCCAACCTCTAACTTTCCACATTACAAGCCTATGTTGTTCTCATTCATTTAACAGATTTAACAGGTGAACTGTCTTTCCTCTGCTTATTGGTTCTGCTGTTTCACTCATTATCTTACAGCAGGGGTGAGAGTGAAAAGTACTCAGCCAGATATTGTGGGAAGAGGGCAAAAAAAAAAGTCCACCAATGTCTATCTGCTTTGCATTGTGATGATAGACAATATTGGCTTCATTGCACTGGAAATAACTGGCCGCACAGCCTCTGTAGCTGGAGAAAGTCAAGACTGCTGCCCTTGGCAACAAAGACACGAAAGAACAACAGTAAATGTCCGTAGGCTTCGCTATTTATGCTGTGGCTATTTAGTGAAACGTTCTTGCTTCCAGGGAGGACAAGGCATGTTGGAATCAATCTTTTAAAAACAAAGAAACAAACAAAAACCTCAGCATAGATTTGATGTTTGAATCTCAGGCTATAATAACAATCTAAACAGAGTTAATTTAATCCACAACCAGTGCTTTGAGAAGCACCACAGAACTAAGTGGATATTCACAAGTTTGTTTTAAGTGTTATTCTTAGGCAACATATGTTTGCCTGCTGCCTCTAGGTCATTTGTAATGGTGGCTTCAAAGAGGCCAGTGATGAACTAGAATAGACCTCTCAAACTTTATGGCATTTTATTTGCTTCCATAACCCCTAAGTAAGCTGGGCTTAGATATAACCTTTCAGATCAAGTCTCAGGATGTCCCAAACTTTAGGACCATCATTGTTGACCACCTCCTTGGACCTCACACTGTGAGAGATGCCTGTCTTTCAGGTTTTAGTTGATAAATATGAATCAATCCTACGTGGTTTGCATAATTCTGTTTAATTCCAGCAGAATCCCATAAAAATGAGCATTATGATTGTATTCTGAAGAGGGTGAAGGTAAGGTTCAAAAGACTGAACCTCGGCAGGAAAGATAGGAGTTACTACAAAAAACAGACCTGAAATTAAACTCAAGTCCATAATTTTAATTCAGCATTTAACTATACTCTTTTCCTGTGACGGTTGTTTTGGTAAAGCTTTAATGAGCACAAAACTGAAACAAATTAGGCAGAAACAACCCAAGTTTGTCTCATCAGATGAGTAGATCAGCAAACTGTAATACACACTTGCAGTGAAATATTATTTAGCTAAATAGATGAAATTCTGACTGTGCTGCAAACACAGTTGACACCTGGGAATGTGATGAGTGAAAGAAAAAAAATCAATATATTTTTCACTTATATGAAATATCTGCAGTAGACATATTCATGGAGACAGAAAGGTCATTAAAAGTTCAGATGTGTTTTCAGTCCCTTGAACTATACACACAAACACACACAAAACAAAACTAAAAATGTGGGGGTGGGACAAAAGAAGGAAGGAAGGATTTCTCATTTAGTACTTAGCAATAGAGATTTTCTCTTTGGGGTGATGAAAAATACGTTGTCATGAATAGACAATGGTAATGATTGAATATTTAACAATTGCACAAATCACTGAATTTCATGCTTCAAATGGCTAAAGGACAAATTTTATGTTATACATACTACAGTAAAATAAAAATAAAGAAACTGGTTTAGGTTTTTTTTTAAGATAATCTTATATGTGCCTATGGTTTCAGCTTATATGAATATAGGGTTATTTTTCCATTTGTGTGAAGTTTTTTAAATGAACTATAGGTATATTAATTGTCCTTCAAACATCCTGTTAGTTCAGCTTATGAAGCAACGGCCTCTCACAATCATACACTTGAAGATCACAGAACAAACACTGAACCCCAAGTTACACATCCTCCAATGCCCCAAGAACAACAAATAGCCTTAGGAATCTCTTCAGAGTTTAGGAATCACATTAACAAATGGCTCCTCAGCCCTTTCACCTGGCTGTACAAACAGAGCTGAGAGAAAATTACTATGGCATATGCCCACAACATCCCATCTCAGAGAGTCAATAGGACCAGCCATGAGGGCTGACAAGATTTCTCAAGGGGCAAATGTGCCTGTCACCGTGCCTGATAACCTGCATTTCACCTTTGGACCTGATTCCTACAAGTTGACCTCTGACCTCCACACATAAGACATGACGTACTTTCATACACCCCTACCCCCACCACCACACTCAAATTTAAATGTAATAAGAAGAACAAAAGACATCATATCTTTAAAAGGCAGGGGAAGGAGAAACAGCCATGAAAAAGACAAATGAAGACAACCATGAAAATCTGAAAGGCAAAGCCTAGCACTCACAAATCAAGAAAGCAGAGTGGGGATAGCAAACACAACAGTGGTGGACCTCCATCCTACTCCCATTGAACGCTCCAGTTCTAAACACAACACTGGTGGACCTCCATCCTACCCCCATTGGATGCTCCAGTTCTAGCTCACCCATCTGTAGAAACGAGGAAGGCTACTACTTTGTGTACTACTTTGTATTCAGCTCTAGGTGAGCTGTCCTTGGTAGGTGTAGCTGTGAAGTCCACCTACCATAAGTTATCCTCCCCAGAGCTATAGCATGGTTCCAGACTCCACACCCACAAGAAATCAGCCAGCTGTAGGTTTTTTCTTTTTGGATTTTTTTTTTTTTTTTGCTGTAATTGTTTTAGGCAAGACCTCACTGTAGCCCAAGCTGCCCTCAAGCACATGGCAAACTTCCTGCTCTACTCTTTCAATTACTGGGACTATAGAGGTGAGCTAACTACCATACCAAGCCCTCAACCATCTTCTATGCCAAATTGGAAATCCCTACATCTGCCTTCTACACTACCACTTCTTCAGGTCTCATGGCTAAAAGGTAGGAAGTGGGGTGAGTACAGAGGAAGTCAAAGAAAAATGACATTTAAAACCTTTATTATGCCAGCGTAGTTTTTAGAACTTTTTTCTTTAAGACAAAAGGGAAAAAAATGAAACAGAGAGATTTTACTGTACATATATGTTCAGTTTAGTAATGTCTATAGATTTAAAACCAATTAATGACTCTCAGTTAAGCTATGTTTTAATCCCAATAAGGACCAAGATTTCGGCCTCGATGTGTGTGACAGTGCGCTACATTCTACCCTCTTCTTATCCTCTTCAGTTTTTTTCATTTGGATTACGTGTGTCCCCACATGATTTTTTGCAGGACTTGACCCTGTTTTGTTGTTAACTGGAAGCCAGAATAGGGATTCTCATTGTTGCTATAGTGATAATGTCAAATGGCCCAAACATGAATAATCACTAATTTTTATAACCTACAAAGGTAATACGGAAGAAAAGGCACCTATGTCTGAAATAGAGGAGAGAGTAAGAGTATTCAAAATAACACTCTGAGTCTTTGGAAAACTAGGCAGAGCTGGTCTCCTCCTCCACATTGTATTTTTCCTCTTATATTTAAATGTAAACAGGCAAGTCTGGAGTCTCCAAGAAGCCTTTTCCTTTTAAAGCACTCATTCCTACTTAAACAGATACAGGTTAGAGATTTCAAGGCAGAGCCCACACAAACTCCCATATTAGGGATGATGCCAAACTTAAAGAATGTTGTAAAATGAGAATGGAAAAAATGTACAAAATGAATTCCTGCCCATTTACATGCTTCAGTCAGGCTACTAGATAACCAAGCCTCTGTCTTTGTGTTAACACTGCAGATTAGGTCAAGTTTTTACCCCTCTGAGCTCTTTTCCTGTAAATGACGGGTTTTGATGTGAAACAAGAAACATGTCAAAGCAAGTTGAAAGATGTAGGCATTTTATGCCATGTCACAATGACAGGCCGGTGAATATTTGGGCCATTAGGGGCTTATTAGTGAATAAATGACCAGATGGTTCAGTGATGCACGGAGTCGGACAGAGCTGGATGCTCCTAATCAGCGCTGTCTGTACTTGATGTCAAATCACATGACACAGTAACCCATGGATACCAAGTAAGAGTTACCATTAGCAAGTCAATTTGATATCTGGGTGGTGTAAACAGACTGCACTTCAGAACTGCCTCTCTTTTGAGGGGAGAAAAGAGAGTACAGTTGTAAAAGGCGCACACACACACACACACACACACACACACACACACTCACGCATGCACGCACACTCCTAATTGTTATTTGATAATTACACAAAACACTTCTATCACACCTCGTCTTTTTTATGGCCGAGAAAAGACCAATGTCTGGATGCACAGGAAGAATGTAAACGATAAAGAAATTGGACTGAAAATATGATCAAACCCTTAGGTAGAAACCATGGCAATGCCTGTCAAAGCAGGCCACCCAAGAACAAGCGCAGGGCCACGGTCTCCTGTTTCTCTGTGGTAGCAGGTGCAAGACAACACTTAGGCACAGACTGTAAACCATAAACAAACACGTGTTGTTTGCCTTTGCACACTCACGGTTCTGTTTCCCCTCCTTGTCTCTAGAGGATGTTGAAGTGTTAACAGCCACCTTGGGTGTTTCCCAGAGGAATGTAGGAAACAGTGTTTTAAGAGGGCCTGTTTCTTTTCTTTTTCTGTTCTTTTTTTCTCTCTCATCATTTTCAGTGTTTTCAAATTGACAAGAATTCCTTGCATTGTATATATCCCCAGACATTACCAGAGAGAACAAGTTATGTTAAAACCCAAAGAAGAAGCACGGTGGAGAGGACTCCTATTGGGGCAAGTATGAGGGCACAGACTCATTGTGTGGTTTGTCTACAACAGCCTCAGTGCCAGCCATTTCCTTACACCACCAGCAGTTATAGCCACTTAGTCTTGAGGAAATGATACCAAATAACCTTATGGGAAAGCTTCTCTTCCATGAATAAATAATATCTATTGTTCACAGAGAATTTTTTTTTTTTAGCAGATTGTGAATTTTTTTTTTTTTTTTTTTTTAAGATTTTATTTATTTTGTATACAGTGTTCTGTCTGCAGGTGTATCTGCAGGCCAGAAGAGGGCACCAGATTTCATTATGGATGGTTGTGAGCCACCATGTGGTTGCTGGGAATTGAACTCATGACCTCTGGAAGAGCAGCCAGTGCTCTTAACCGCTGAGCCATCTCTCCAGCCCATTCACAGAGAATTTTTATCTATTAGCAGATTGTGAATTTTGTATCTTTACTCTTCAGATAATTACTTTTTTTTTGCAGCAGAGAAGTGATAGTCTTTATTGGGTTTAACTCAACTTTCAAGGAGTTTGATAAGGTGAAAATACAAAAATACCATGCAAACACTTGAGACAATATCATTCAAACTGTAAGGACAAAAGTCGAAAGTGTCTGAGTAGTTCACAACTGTCTCTGCACTGGGCAAAGCCGTTCAGCATCCCTTCAAACATCCAGATGACTTCACACTTGCATACCCTTGATGACTATTACCTATCAACTAGATTTGCTTTAGGTTTGGCCAATGTGAAACCCCAAAGAAGGTAATGTTCTCACTCTACAAAATAATGTGTCATTTCCTAATAATACCTTTGTGGGATTTAATTCAAAGTTATCCACCACAAAATCCATGATGATGACAATAACCCTGAATATCATGAGGCATGGTAAGCTAGATGAACATGTCAGTTTCATAAGTATCTATATCATTAGTGTGTCACCTCAGTTTGGACTGGTGCCAGAAATAATTCCATTGGTTTCAACTTTTTCTTTATATTTAAAAGTGACAAATAAAATAATATATTGAGTATATGTGCAGCATCATCAATCCAACAGATAAAGGGAAAGACACTTATTTACTGAGAGCACATCTGACACCTTCAGCATGCATCTGGTATGTATGTAGTATACATACATACATATATACATACATACATACATGAAACAAAATGCCCATACACATAAAATAAATCTTTTGTTTTAAAATGGTGTCTTGGGACTGAGGAGATGGGTATTGATAAAGGTCTTTCCATGCAAGTCTGATAACCTATGTTTGGAACCACAGATCTCACATAAATCCTAGGTGTACATGGCTGCCTGCCTGGAATCTCAGGGCTCTGTAAGTAGAGAATGGGTCTGGAGTAAGCTGGCTATCAGATGAGCCATATAGGCCAGATCTATGTCCAATTGAGAGACCATGCTTCAAAGAATGAAGTGAAGAGCAATCAAGGAGATTCCCAAAATCAACCAGGGGCCTCCACGCAGACACACATGCACTCACACACATGTGAACATGTATACACAACTATACATAACCACATTTACATATACATGCTAAAAAAAATACCATGCTCTTTATATTCTCCCAAGACATGTTTTTTCCCTCAAGAGTGAATTTAAGTCCTCTTTTTTTTCTGTATGTGTCTGAAACTAATTCACTTTATTTTATTATACTTATTTTCATGGTATGATTATTCCATAATTGATGTATGCATCCGATTTGTTTCCAGTATGGAGCTACTACAAATGATTCTGCAAAAAATCATCCTTATACATAGACACTGGTGCACATGTTCACAGGTTTCTCAAGGTGTCGGATCTCTGTGCCATAGGGTAGATGTGTATTCTGCTTCACAAGATCATGCCAAGCTGTGTACCAGGTTGAGCCAATCTATGCTCTACCAGTAGTACATGGGTAGTTGTTCCACTGTCCCTCCTTTTTTTTTTTTTTTAACCTTTATTTTCTCTGGAGTTAAATTATTTTACATTTGGGCCAACTTAATTTAGCAGAATTAAATAAACTTAAATTACAAATTTAGTATTTTATTGTCATTAGTTCGTTGTTTCAGTTTTTGTTGTAAGTTACTTACTTGTTCTGTAATCTACAGTGTTAAAGTATTTTCCATTTTTAGTAACAATACCATGTAATAATGTACAGAATGCAAATATTTTTCTTTCTTTTTTTTTACACTTTTTATAAGTACTTTTTTTTTTCAAGTTACAAGTTTTGAGTTGTTTAGGAATCAAGAGGGCGTTCTAGATCTAAGAAGATGGTTATAATAGTGATGCAAGTTAGTATGAAAACTAAGTCAGTTATAGAACTTTAAACTCATGGAGATGGTTAGAAGGTAGAAGGTTAAAGTCAGGGGCCAAATATGTATGAACTGGACATTGGGAAGGTATACTGGGCCATTTAACTCTCATAAATGTGGCATATTTAATTCTGCTGTTTTGTATAGAATTTACTGTTATAAGAGAAAGAACCATTTGTTGGAATGAAAAGAGAAGCTGTTGGGGGGGGGGGAAGAGGGTGGAAGGGTGGGACAGGAAGGGGGAATAGGGAAGGGTTTGCGACTGAGATGTAACTTGTCCCTGCTTTCTTATCAACATTTTTGTCTTCAGACTTAAAATTGTCAACCTAGTGGAAGTCCACTTAGTCTTACTCACCACTCTGAGAAGCAGCCATTGTTATGCATATTTTGCAGTGGAGGCTCAAAATGACAGCACCAGTAAAACCAAGATTCAACTCAGTTCCACAGCACTGAAACCCAGAGTTCTTTCCACTGAGCCACATTGTCTCCCAGCAACACCCATTTCTGTCCCCATTGGCCCCTGGGTACAAATGAGCAGCTAGCAGAAGCGTGTGCACTCAGTCACCTGTTAACTATGCAAATCAGGCAGGTTATGTGACCTCTCTGAGCTTCATGTGCCTGTAAAATATCAATAATTATAGAGACCACTTTATAGGATAAAGGGAGAGAGAGACAGAGAGACAGAGAGAGAGAGAGGAGGGAGAAGGAGAAAAAATAAATTAGCATTAGAAGGAAATTTAATTTAATACACACACCGAATTTCAAACATGCCAGGCATACGTCAGTAAATTTTATTTACTCCAACTTCTCCTTTTCTTTCAAGCAAATGGCCTTTCCATCAGCTGCTTTTCTATCAGCTCTTTTCTATGCTGAGCTGCCAACCACATCCTTGCTTCATGCACAGTTATAAGCCAGTATTGTGAGCAACTTTGAGGTGCCCTGGTAAGCAGGGGGCCTGGGATCCCAGCCATTGTACGGTTGAAACAGGAGCGTCAAAGCTAGCCTGAGGAATTGTGTGAGATCCTGACTTAAAAGAAAAAGTTAAGAGAATATTGGCTAGGAGCATAGCTTAGCGGTAGAGTACTTGCCTAGCATGCATGGTGATGCAGCTTCAATTCCTTGGACACAATATCTTTTTTTTTTTCTTTTTTTCTATTATCACAGAGACTTGATATCATCACCCAGTTCAAAAGGTTTAAATGTGTCCAGTCTGGGAAGTATCGGAAAAACTTTTAGAGTGCCCAGTTTCCTGTGTATGTTCATTTGGGTGACAATTCAATGTTTCATCTCCCCTAAAAGACTGTTTCTACTTTTTTTTTTAATAATTTATTTTTTATTTCTTCAAGTTACATCTCAATCACAATCCCCTCCCTACTCCCCCCTCCAGTCACACCCTTCCACCCTC
>CAJQZJ010032684.1:252296-281540 GCA_907164525.1 Lophiomys imhausi
GTCATCAGATGGACCCAGGTGTTATCTGTTTGTTTCTTTTGTTACCTGACCTTGGTGCTCAGGAAAACTCCCTGCCCTGGGGGTTGGCTGATCCTGAGATCCTGGTGTTTACCTCCAGATGGCGGGCAGGTTCCTGTAATAGACTGACTGGCTCTCGGAGAGGAGGGTGGCTCTCGCTCTCCTCAACTGCTTGTGACCCAATTGGACCAATATAGAGGGGATTGGAGTGGGGAGAGGGCTAGCCTCTGAGGACCTGGGAGCTGACAGGTCTCCTCAGAAAGGCAGGTAGAGCTGTGGTTGGGTCTGTGTTCTCCTCTCACTGACCCAGTCGTTCTGGCTCCCCAGCTGGGCTGACTATGCAGGCAGGGAGCTCCACCCACAACAGAAGCTGGCCTCTGTGCGCCTGTTGCTGACTGCCTCAGATGCTTGGGTGCTAGGGTGAGTGACCCACCCACCCCAGTATTTGTGGAGAACACACTGTCGCGGGCTCTGTTTGCAGGCAGTCTTGGCTCCTAATTGCTTTGCTGTGACTGGGTTAGGTCTCTGCCTCTCCGCTACAGTGCACACTGTGCCACCATGTTGGAAACTCCGGAAAAAAATAATTTCACTTACCTTTGCTCTTGTGGTGCGGCTCGAGTGCAGGCTGGATATCAGGCAGACAGACGAGGCCGCTGGTCTGTGGCTGGAGCCTTGGGCTGGATCCGCTCCTGGGCTAGATCTCTAGCCAGAGCTCCTCTCCAGACCGGTGACGGAGCTGGCTGATCTCAGGGTTGTGTTCCCGGGAACTGCGTGGGCTCTTTTACCTGGTGACCGGTCTCAATGTTCGCTGTGGGCATTCAGACACCGTCTGTGCTACACTGTAGGCTAGGGGACCTCACATTCACTCCACAATGACTAATCTCATTCACCTACTACTCAGATGCACTGCTCTATGGTCGGCGCCATCTTGGATCCTCTCCTGTTTCTACTTTTAATCACAGTTGTATCCCTGGACTTCATCCCCAGTAAATAGTGTTGGATAAATAAAGCCAAGATTGGGTTCTTAAAAGCAAATCAAGTGATGAGTTTTACTGAAATTTGTATCATTTGATGCTTCTTTCTTTTTTTTTTTTAATTAAATACTTTATTTTTTTTTCTTCAAGTTACATCTCAGTAACAAACCCCTCCCTATTCCCCCTTCCTAACCCGCCCTTCCACCCTCTTCCCTCCAGAAGTTTCCCCTTTCAGTCCAACAGCTGGTTCCTTCTCTTATAACAGTAAGTATTCTACAAAACAATAGATATAAATATGCCACATTTATGAGAGTAAATTGGCCCAGTATACCTTCCCAATGTTCAGTTTATACCTATTTGGCCCCTGACTTTAACATTCTACTATCTACCCAACTCCATGAGTTTAAAGGTCTATATGTGACTCAACATTCATACTATCTTGCAACACACTTTTAAGAGTATCGTATAGTGGTTAGTACTCTGCATTGTGATGCTTCTTTCTGAAAAGGCATTTTTTTCTGAAATACTGAAAGCGTGGTTTCAGATTTTTGGAATTTAGATTTTTTTTCATGTTTAAAAAGTTATTGATGATACTTCATATAGATTGGATTTTCTATGACATCTGCAACAGGTTCTGAGCAGTGTTCCATAACCAAGCATGTTACAATCTCACCAGAAAATGCACACGCCCATGAAGGATGTTTTCAAGAGCAGAAATAACGTGTGGCTTCAGATCCCGTTTACCCAACAGCTATGGGAACACTTATGGTTCTCAGAGAGTTCTAGATCGTTGGACTGTGGGTGAAAATTGTAGACTTATGATTTTTAAGTATAGAAATTACAATCCATGGATCCTTGGTGCTTAATTTCTTTCATTCACAGCATGGTGAACCTAACTGAGCTTCCCTTGATCTCCAGGGAAAAAATAGGACCAGGTGACAAGACTGCTTTTAACAGACCAGGAATTATCCTCTTACAAACCTCCCTTAGAAGAACCATCACTAAACTCCCCACAAATAACACAAACTACTATACTCAAAAAGTTGAGTGAGGTTTTTATCATTCAAAAGACTTAAAAAATATTTATTTGTAATTCATCTGGATTAAATTGCTAATCCTTAAAAATACTGGTTTTTATTCACATTAGGAGTCTGGTCCTCTACTTCTAAAGGGGGCTCTTCTCAGAGAATTAAGTTTTAAAGCTAATTTTTGAAATTCATAAACAGCTCATAGAGTCTTACGAAGAAGGAAGTGGGAGAAATAAGTTATTTCCAAGGCCATGATCCTACAGATATGTCTCACATGACCCTCTAGCTTTAAACAAAGCTAGCAAAGGGAAAATCAGACAGCCACAGTGTGCAAACACAGGGGATGCTTCAGTTGGAATGCGTCAGATGGCCAAGGATTTTGCCCACAAGCCCACTCGCAGGCATGTACATGCCCACACGGGTTTTGCTTCTTCTGACAATGTTACCACAAGGAACCTCTGTGGCAACCCAATGCTTTTCTTATCTCAACTTTCAGATGTAACATAGGACTCAACAGCCACTACTTACTCTTTGTCTTGTGCTTGGCACAAAAGGTCCCAGCGCCCAAAGAGAAACCACAGCTTAGATGTTTGTGGGCTCAATGCTGAAGAAACTCTAGCCAGCCCGAGCATGGCAAACGTGGCTCTGGCAGGCCTGCCCTTCTCCCCCATTCCCTCTGGGTTATACTGTAGGAAAATAGTTTACTGTTTCTGTCTCTGTTTATCCATCTGTAAGCTGAGAGTTATGGTAGTCTTGTGGGGTTATTTGAAACGATTACATTTTATTTAGTGTTTCTTCCATATGGCCCTAGACTTGTAAACTAGCATTCCAAACTCACATGTATATATCCTCGGATCTTAGAAATCTACAGAATAGTAATACTTGTGCTAGAACTGGATATTATGAACTCTGCTCATAGTGGTACTCTCTAGTACCTTGGTTTTATTGATTACATTATTTGTTGTTCAATTTCAAAATGGTAGTTTGATCCATATTATGGTTCTTTCTTCTATGTAAATTTCACTGTACAGTATTAGCTTTCTCCAAATTGCACACGAACTACGTCCCCAAGAGTTTATTTGAATTTGAATTCTTTACAATCTTAAATTCATTTTTCAGTAGAGATGGTGCCCTGGCAGATAAGGTAGTGACGTGAATTTCCATGCCCTACGTGAGAAGAGCTCACTCAGCCCAGCGGTTCACCTACCAGGATCCATCTGTTCTGCCAAAAGGGAACAGTTTGCCTCTGTGAGTGTTGGATGTATGTGTTCATATGTGTGCAAATGTGTGTATATGTATGTGCATGTGAAGGCCAGAGGTCAATATTGGGTATCTCTCTCCATCAGTCTCCACCTTAATTTTTGAGGCCAGGCCTCTCACTGAATCTGGAGCTTCCCAATTCAGCTAACAAGTCCCAGCCATCCTCTTGTCTCCATCACCTCAGCTCTGATTACAGCCACATGACACCTTACACAGCTTTTCAGGGGTGTTGGGGATCTGAACTCAAGTCCTCACAGCTACATGGCAAGCACTTCAACAACTGAGTCACCTCCGCAGACCCATGACCAAATACGTTTGCATGGTTTCTGGGAATCAAACCCAAGTCCTCAAAGTTTTGTGAGAACTTTATTAACTTATCTCCCCAAATTATCTCCCCAGCCCAAGACAGTGATTTGAGATCTCTTCATCTAAGAGGGGAACAAAACTAAAACTCGGAGATGAGGCCTGTTGACCCCAGCTTCTGGTATCAGCTTAAAAAAAAAGGGAGGAAGCTACAGAGCAGACACAGCATCTAACAAGATCATTAGACACTTCTGAAACTTCTCGAAATTTGCATTACTTTACACTAGTTCATACTGATTATGAGGGATATTCCTTAAAAATCAATTGCTCCACAGTTTTTTAATCCATTCTTCGGTTGAGGGACATCTGGGTTGTTTCCAGTTTCTAGCTATTACAGATAAGGCTTCTATGAACATAGATGAAGAGACTTCCTTATGATTCCGTGAAGAGGCATTTGGGTGTATACCCAGAAGTGGTATAGCTGGGTCCCAAGGCAAAGAAAGCTATTCCAAGTTTTCTAAGATATCGCCATACTGACCTCCATAGTGGTTGCACAAGCCTGCATTCCCACCAGCAATGGAGTAGGGTTCCCCTTTCCCCACACCCTCACCAGCATGTGCTGTCATTTGAGCTTTTGATCTTAGCCATTCTGACAGGTGTGAGATGGAATCTCAGAGTTGTCTTGAGTTGCATTTCTCTGATGATTAAGGATGCTGAGCATTTCTTCAAGTGTCTCTCAGCCATTAGGGATTCCTCCTTTGTGAATTCTCTATTTAGCTCTGTTCCCCATTTTTTTGATTGGATTATTTAGTTTCTTGGCATTTAATTTCTTGAGTTCTTTGTAAATTTTGGATATTAGCCCTCTGTCAGATGTGGGGTTGCTGACCTCAACCGAAGAATGGATTTAAAAACTGTGGTACATCTATACAATGATATTACTCAGCGATCAGAAACAATGAAATTATGCAATTTGCAGCCAAATGGATGGAACTAGAGAAGCTCATCTTGAGTGAGCTAACCCAGACTCAGAAGGATGCACATGGCATCTATTCACTTATAGTCGGATTTTAGCTATATAATACAGGATAACTATACTACAACCAACGCACCAAAGGGTACATGGACATAGAATCTTTTTGTTTGCTTGTTTGTTTGTTTTAGTTTTCTCTCCCTGTCATTGAGACACTTTTCACTGGTGGTACTGCCTTGTAGGCCCCCAGTGTATGAGGAGGCTCTTGGCCCTCATCTGACTTCTGAACTGGGGTGGGGGACTGTTATGTATGGACACTCCACTCCACAGGAGTGGTATGGAAGCGTTAGGGGGTAGAGGGTAGGAGGGGTGGGAGGGGCGGGGCTGGGAAGGGGGGAAAGAGGACAATATGATGGAGATGTAACCTGAAGCAACAAATAAATAAATTTATTTTAAAAAATCAATTGCTCTTGGGAGTCCATAGAAATGGGGGAAAACAGGGGTTGTGTTTCACTCAAAAACTAGTAGAGGACTCATGATAAATGAGGAGGGAGGAGAACCAGAAATTGCAAGTGGAAAATGTATCTCTATAGCAAGAAAGGAAAGTAGGCTGTGTGAATCCAAGCAGCCCACTTGCACTCTCAGGAAGATGAAACCTACTCCCTTTGTTAGGAACATGAAGATGGAAACAACTTACCACCTGCTCATCTGAGAGCTCTGGCAGGCAACAGTAAAAGCCTACATACATAGAGAAGAGAAGGGTCTATCTCTGCTCTTAGTCTTCTTTGCACACTAGAATCATCTGAATTTTTTTTAAAATCCCAGGGCTCAAGCTGCACCTCACAAGAAGGTCACTTGAACTGGAAACAACCCAGATGTCCCTCAACCGATGAGTGAATAAAAAAAAAAAAACTGTAGTACATTTACACAATGGAATACTACTCAGGTATCAAAAACAAGGAAATCATGCAATTTGCAGCCAAATGGATGGAGAGAAGCTCATCCTGAGTGAGCTAACCCAGACTCAGAAAGATGCACATGGCATCTATTCACTTATAATTGGATTTTAGCTATATAGTCCAGGATAACTATTCTAAGACCAACGTACCAAAAGGAACAGGAGCATAGACTTTGCTACCTGTTAGTGGAACACTTTGCTCTAGTGGTGCTGCCATGTAGGCCCCCAGTAGAAGAGGAAGCTCTTAGCCCTCATATGACTGCTGAACTGGGGGGGACTGATATGTAGGGACACCCTACTCCAATGGAGTGGGATAGGAGGGATAGGGGGTAGACGGTGGGAGGGCGAGACTGGGAGGGATGGAAAGAGGGCACTGTGATGGAGAGGTAACTTGAAGTAATAAATAAACACAAGGTAAAAGATATTAAACCATGTAGTTGATTCCAAAGAGTAGCCAGTGTTAGATACCAACCATTTCCAGGGTTCCTCAACTGAAAATAAGGTGGTGCAACGTACACAGAGCCCTGGAACATTCAGAATATAAAGCATTCTGTCCTAACTCCTATTTATGATTAAATTCCTCCTTCCCCAAAGAGTCTGGGACAGAATTAGTAAATAGAGTGGGTGAAGATCATTATTCACATTGTGATTTTATTAGGCAAGATGGGAAATTAAAAAAAACTCAACTATGGTATTCATTAAAATGGATGACAAAATATCACAAATATTTTTATTTGCAAACTCAAAGGTCATCCTGGAGATTAATATTCCCTGCTATGTGCCTGGCACTGTGTAGAATGTTGAAGTAAAATTATTCAAAGCCGTACACTCTGCCCTTAGCAATCAGTGAAGGCAGCAGGGCTTACCAGAGACCAGACTGAGCTCCTAGCCAGCCTGGACTAAAAACTACACATGTGAGGGCTGGGTAACTTGTTTGAAATCCTTGTGTTTTAGGGTCACAAATGTTGAGCCTGTGGGAACAATATTGCTCTGAGAGTGTGGCAGCTGAATTATGTTTACTAATTAGCATACCCTAAAGGGTTGTATCAGCTAGCCATCCCTTTGACATGCCTGGGATGCTCAGAAGTGCCTATGGGAAAGCGGACTGGGTGCCTGCCTGTCTGTGCACACAGCTACTTGCTTGCCCCATCCCTAGGATAATTGCCACTATTACCTGTTGTTTATTCAATTACTTGAAATTAGTCCTCTGTTGATCTGAGTTTTGGTAGAGGATTGGTAGACGCTGCCCTGGGAGAAATCTGGCTGTGTGATTAGTGTGTCCACAGCAAGTCTCTTGCTTCCCAGTTGCTTTAGGGGCTTAGAAACTGAGAGTCTCGCTGTACTGTAAGTATGTCGTCTTTTTCTGCTTTGACAAGGTTAGTGTCTCTGGTGTCTTCTGGCAAAATCCCCAAGCTTCCCAGAACTTGTGTCATTAACCATGCAGTGGGGTCTGACTGCAGAAAATGCAGAGCACATTAAGCAGGCAAAGACAGCCAGGTCCTGAAAACCCCTGCATAGAAAACAAGTCGCTCTAAACGATTCTGTTAGCATAGCTGACATCCCATGGCTCTCCTCTGCTCTTTGCTGCAGAGGATTTGAACCATGTGAAGTCTGAACTCCCGATGTCCCTCTGCCCACTGCACAAAGGATACTACTCACACTCTATGAGCAGTCCTGATGCTTCTGGGAGACACTGATTTCTGCAAAGAACTGCTCCTCTCTCAAAGAACTGCAGAGAGGAGAAAATATGCAAAAGACAGGTTACAAGTGAGCCAAGCAGTTGTCGGGGAAGTCGTGTTTTTGCAGCCTCAAAGCTGCTTACGAGCCTCGGCTCATTTGGAGGACAATCTCATGAGCTACACACATCCAAACAATGCTACAAAGGAAAATCAAGTCCGGCTGCAGTGTGTGTGTTGCGACTGGGAGAGCTGGGTTTCCACACTTGAGCACCCATGTCCCGGCCTTAAAGCAGCTAAACAATTCGGATGTCGCTATTCCACAGTTCTTAAAGGGATTTAACTGCTGATGGAACAAGGCCTATGGAACAACTATTCAAAGATACTATGTGCAAGTTGTGAAATAAATGCTCCTTAAGTAGCCGGTGTATTGGTCCTTGGCTGATAGCTCTGAGCCTCTCTTGCCTTTCTTCATCTGGGTTCCTTGTGAGAGGGAAATATGGGGGCCACCTCTGTGGGATCCTCAGCCCTCAGCCTTAGAGGACAGTACAGCCAGTAGGAAGGCAGCCGGTACAGAGGGAGAGATCCAGATGTTGAGCTTGCTGCTTCAGGGGGCACCCTTATCACCCTTTCCCTGCATGGGTCCACTTCTTACACAATAGCCCTGATCTCTTTTGCCCTAACACGGGCCACAGTAGCTCTGACTGACCAGGTGGCCCCAATCCCCAAGCCACCCCGTTGACATTAGCATCTTCCTCTCATCCCCCTGGGTCATAGAAAAATAGCCATCTTCCTGCAGTCATCTCTGGGTTGTTTCTGTTGCATTTCTTGATTCTTCCATCACTAGTGGAACTATTTCCTTGGAATGGATTTCTTATTTTGAGGTTCCTAGAGTGGTTTCTGTAGCTTAATCATGATATGTATAATGAAGTCTCCTGTTAACAAACACAAGGTAATTGGTGTGATGGGATGAAACATATAAGCATATTTCCCACATTTGCATGTTGAAGTACTAACCCCAGTAGATATTTAGGTCTTTAAAATGATAATTAAGCAAAAATGAGGTCATTAGAATACACCCTAATTCTACCTTAAAGGAAAGGAGACCAGAATAAGCACACACATACAGAAGCACACACACACCCACTGCAGAAAGACCTAGATGACATCAGCTAACTTCAGAATAAGGAGTGGGACCTTAGAACAACCAGCTGTGCTGGCACTTTGACCTTGGACTTGGAGCCTCTCCCCTCAGAGGAAATCCATTTCTGTTGTTTAAGCTACCAGTGCCGTGGCTCACTGAAACAGGCCAACAATTACAATTGCTAAACTCTGAGATTTGGGATAGAGTATCTAATTTTAAGCCTCAGTGCCTCTTAGGTAAAATGGGGCTACTTATGAAAATAAACTGAAGAAAGGCTTACTATCACACCGGCTGCAGTGTTTGCTGCAGTTCAGATCTGGAATACTCCCCTTCAGCCCATGTAAGAGTTTTCATCCTCAGATCCATGCTGTGAGGTAATCATGGAACCTCTAAGAGATAAAGTTTACTGGATAGAAGTTTGGGGTGCCCTTAAAGGGGAAACTGGAGCTCTTGGTCCCTTCCTGCATCTTTCTCAGCTCACCAGACTCCTTGAGCTGAAAGATCTATGTTTTAGGCCTACCCCCAGAAGGAGTATGTTGAGCAACCTGAGACCAAGAATAATGATACAGCAAAAATAATAATAAATGAATAAAATAAACTTTG
Source organism: Lophiomys imhausi (assembly GCA_907164525.1). Taxonomy (NCBI): domain Eukaryota; kingdom Metazoa; phylum Chordata; class Mammalia; order Rodentia; family Muridae; genus Lophiomys; species Lophiomys imhausi. The sequence goes on from CAJQZJ010032684.1 coordinate 261,231, forward strand.
CTCCTTGACAGTTAGTTGATCACAGGCTGGTGAGATGGCTCAGTAGGTAAAGGTCACTGTGCAACCCTGAGGACCTGGAGCGGATTCTCAGGATGCTCCACGTGGAAGGAGAGACTCGACTCCCAAAAGTTGTCTTCTGACTGCAACATTAGCATCATGGCATGTAATATGCATGCACATGTCATGTACACACACACACATACACACACATGTACACATACAAACACCTATGCACATACACACACATGTACATATACACAGAAAGGGTTAGAAATACAAATAACATTACTATAAGTGTTTTACTACAGTGACATAAAGTTGACTTACACTGTGCTCAATACTATATTATGTATATCCAATAACTATGTACATTATCTGTAATCACATTGATTGGAACCCACCTCTCTGGATGTGAGGAAGGTCTTTAGGTTGGGCTGCTTGGATAATATCTCTGCCCAGATTTTAGCCTTTTTTGTTTCCTTTCTTCCTTCATTCCTTTTTTCTCTCTTTCTTTCTTTCTTTCTTTCTTTCTTTCTTTCTTTCTTTCTTTCTTTCTTTCTTTTGTTTTAGCCTCTTCATCATTTAATCACTAGTTTTCAGCTACTAAACTACTCATACAAGCTCTTTAACTCTATTATTAAGGTTTAACCTTTAAACCACAGATATTATAACACCACTACAAAGTCCATCATTTTCCCCGTGGCTACTACTGCTTTCCTTTGAGTTGCTTTCTGCTTCTGTATAAATCCATTCAAGGTAGGAATTTCAGCACAACTTCTCTGAAATGCCCCAAACCTTCTAGGCCAGTTTTGAGCTAGCCAGAAAAAGCTTTCCCACTGGCTGCTGCATGGAACACTTCCCAGGATCCAAATGTAGATCCTTAGAAAGGCAGCTCCCAAGTAGTGATGCTATACACATAAAGAGAATGAACCGCTGTGGTGGTTTGAATAAGTATGGCCCCTTAGACTCATGTGTTTGAATGCTTGACCCATAGGGAGTGGCACTATTAGGAGGGGTGGCCAACTTGGAGTACGTGTGGCCTTGTTGGAGAAACTGTGTCGCTGTAGAGGCAGGGCATGAGGTCTCCTATGCTCCGGCTATGCTCAGTGTGACACATGGTCTCCTTCTGCTGCCTGTGGATCAAGATGTAGACCCCCTCAGCTCCTCTCGCACCATGTGTGTCTGCATGCTGCCATACTTCCAGCCATGAAAATAATGGACTAAACTTCTGAACCTGTAAGCCAGCCCCAATTAAATGTTTTCTTTATGAGAGTTGCTGCGGTCATAGTGTCTCTTCACAACAATGAAACCCTAAGATAACCACCCTTCCCAGAACAATCTTAGCTGAGCTTAGCAGAACCACTGGGTAGCAGCCAATGGGTGTGGGAGGCTGCAGCCTTGTTCTGCCATGTCCAAACTCAGATTGTTCTCCTTGTGCCATGGCTCACCTAAGGACTCGCCATCCAGTAAGGTGAAAAAAGACTGTCTGCTAATCCGGTTTTATAGGGATTTAATCAGTGCTTAGCCTTCAGTGAAAGAATAAATCTTAACAGAGTAACCTGCAATATTATGTGTAGAAGGGCTATTTGGGGCACCATTAAGTAGAAATATTACCGTTTAATCAAGTGGTGAGGAAAGGTTAAATCAAAGGAAAGAAGTTGTTTGGTTTTCCGTTGCTGAGTTTGGGGAGTATGAGAAAAAGAAAGTGGGTGATTCTTTATAAAGGTATCTTTTCCATGAAGACTCTTCACTTTCTACTGACAACTCTAAGCTTGACTCTTACATGTGTATGTAATATTTATCATCAAAAAGATTTTTACCCAATGGCTTCTAGATGGTTAAAACTGCATGGTAAATGTATCAGGGAAAGGAAAAGACAAAAGAGGTAGGGGTAAAATAAAATAAAGAGAAGACTAAAGCATTTTGATCTACTTTATATTTTAAAAGCAGAAATTTACCAGCGTGTAATTCTTCTTAACCTTCTAATGGTTTGTGGCCATATGGTAGTAATTCTCCCTGTGGAAAGTGAAACATAGAATAAATGTCAAGTGCGGACTCACAATCACTGAACTCATAGCTGCACCAAATACAATGGTTTTCCCTGAGTGTCAGTCTGCTTGAAGGGCCATGGGTCTCTGCTAACTGTCCAGCCCTTTGGGAATGTCTTGGCTACTGGTTGGATAGAAAGACATCAATCAGGATGTTGTTTCCTTCACCTCGATAATCTCTGATGGTATTGGACAGACTTCATTCTGCCCCTGCCATCTTGATAGAACTTTTCAGAGTCCTCAATGGCCCAGGGTCCCTCATAGAAAGTCCAGGCTTGTCATTATCTTCTCTATTTGATTTCAGATTTTATTAAGTTCCAGATACATTATTTCTGAGGTAATATTTAAGAATAATACAGTCTCTGTTGCATGAATTTGCTAGGCAAATTCTGTAAATAATAATAAGGAAAATGTAAATCTATTTGTCAGTTCTAGGGTGAATCATGTTCCCAAAGAGATGGTTTTGTTTAAAATGTATGCTTCAGATATGCAAATTGTTAATAATATTTCAGTTATAAATGGGTTAGCATTTTGTGTCACTTTCTATTTTTGATGGATAAGTTCTTACATAGTCTGAAGGGAAGTCTTATCTAACATTGCATAAGCTCATATAAAGTGCCATTCTTTGACTCTGGTTGCCATTCCCTCTAAAGACCTTTCTTATCTTTTAAGAGTGCAGTTTGTTACATTAGCAACAATGAAAAAAAACTATAAAAAGACAAATGAAATCCAAAGAGAATATTAAATTTGAGATAGTAACACATTTGCTTAGATTAAAGGCAAAATACTCAAAGGAAAAGAAAAGTCCAATGTTCTTTTTAATCATCATGAGCTACTGTGTGGTCCACCACTCACTCCAGTAACTTCTATAAGAACTGATTGCTCTTTTGTTCATAGACATGGCCAGTCATTGAAAGGCCATGTGGGTCTGGAGGGAGTTAATGGATCACTCAGTGATTCAGAATCAATTCAATTATCATCATGTTATCATAAATCAGATACCAATAAAAACACAAATGGTAGATGCACGAGAGACCAGGAGATGACATTGGGCCTCTAACTCATGCCAAACACTGATCTGGCTTTTTTATTTCCAGTGTTCAGTCAAATCCCCTAATGGTCCTCGATATCTATGCATCTGCTCTCATTTCAAAAATAACCATATTGAAGCTCAGAAAATACAAATACATCAATGTCTGTGACAGGCTTCTTGGCCTCTAGCCTTTTGGGCTACTTCTGATCTGAAATCTGGTTTAAATGTTATCTTCACTCTCTCCTGACTGCTAGAAAAACTATAAACTTATCACTAAGGGTCTCAAGATCTATGAGCTATCTCAGTTCCAGCCTCACCTCCAACCTCACTCTCAATTTTGGATGACACTGTGACAGTTTGCTGGGGAGGATGCTCATGCCCAGGGAACAGTGTGGCTTCCTGGTTTATATGCATTGCTTGATAAGTGATTTAAAACATTATTTTTATAACAAAAATCTAACTATATCAATACATGTGAAGTACATATAAATATTTGTAGTAAAATAAAATATTTCGCTCCTAATTCCCATTCTGAATTAGGCCATATTTGGAGAAGGCTTTAAAACGAGTAATGTTGAACTCCCAAGCCTCTGAATGAAACTACAGGGTTTGAGGAATATTTGGAGGCCATCATTCTGCTTAATATAGGGAAGACTAAAAGTGAGTGTGGAAGCTCCATTCTCCTGACTTAGAGCACCGTCTCTCAGAACCACAGAGACAGATGCACTGTTCAAAATGTATTTGTATAGAAAGGAAGCAGGGCTCCAGGGAGGAGGAACTTCTAGGTTATTTCTGGCTTGTAGGAGTGTAGACTTCCAGGCTCTTTTTGGCCTCTCACTCTAAGGCGTATACGGAATTTTTAAGAAGCAGTCCATATAATTATATATCTGCTCTACTGTCAAAAGGAGATGTCCTAATTTGCACAGAAAACTAAAACCTGCCTTTCATTCTAGTGCTAAGTTATACAATTCTCCAAGTGAACCCCTCATTGAATGAATGGGGTTTGCTTCTGGATGTTTAGGTTTACTGGTGTTTCTTCTTTTCAAACTGAGCTTGACTCTATGACTTGTCTTAGACCTGCGAGAATTTATACCTGACACAAAAATTAAATAATTCATTCTCAAGAAAAGTGAAATTTCCATGGACCTAACTCCACACGAGGATTTTTAAAATGTTATTTTATGGAGCTGGTGAGATGGTTCAGTAGATAAAGGTGCTTGCTGCTAAGCTTGAATTCAATCCCCACGACCCACCTCCAACCCCCTCGATCTCCTACATGTGTGCCTGCGTGCCACATGCTCCATATACACGTACATGAACAATAAAATTTTTTTTTAACATTTTTTTATTTATTTATTATGTATACAGTATTTGCTCTACATATATGCCCGGGCAGATCTCAATGTAGATGGCTGTGAGCCACCATGTGGTTGCTGGGAATCGAACTCAGGACCCTGGCAAGAACAGCCAGTGCTCCCAACCTCTGAGCCACCTCTCCAGCCCGAACAATAAATTTTTAATGAAATTAAAATGTTTTATACAAACATTCTTATACCTGTCTCTGACCTTTTCCCTTGACCTTGAGTCATAGATATCTTTGTACGACAATACAATAAAAAACAGATTCCATTCCAAATAAAATGCAGATTGCATTTACTCTTTGTACAATTGCAGGTAATTTCTTTTTTTTTTAAGATTTATTTATTTTATGTATGGGTGCTTTATCTGTATGAACATCTGTAACCAGAAGAGGGCATCAGATCACGTTGTGGATTGTTGTGAGCCACCATGTGGTTGCTGGGAATTGAACTCAGGACCTTTGGAAGAACAGCCAGTGCTCTTAACCGCTGAGCCATCTCTCCAGCCAGCAGGTAATTTCTTACTGAAAGGCATTTGCTTTACATTACTGGTAGTAAGTGCAAACATTTAGTGGTTAGTTTAGCCTATTTTATGTACAGACCTTCTGAATGATAAGAAGCTTCCATTCTGAAGACTGGCATTCTAGGGAACCCTGAATAGACTGTTAGGTGAAGCTCAAGGCACGTTTTGTCTTTCTGGCCCATCTACTCACTCAATAACAAGTTATTAAAATATTAACATCATTCGAAAAATAGACAAATCAGATTATTGTAGAGAAACACAATGTATGCACTATGAACTTCAATGACAGAATTGAAGACTTGAGAGATGCTTCTCAGCTCAAGTCAGCTGACTTATTTCTGCCCTAGGCTTACTTCTGTGGAAAATTTTGAGAAGTACTTGCTTAGGAGCTTTGGAGTCTGGAAGGCCTGGGAGGATTTCAGACAAACTGGGGACTAATTATAATGGCTGAACCCGGTTCTTAAAATAGAAGTCAGCCAAGAGCTCTCGAGATGGCTTCCCAAAGTTAACTTGAGGACACAAGGAAAGGGTGGGGAGGGAGGGCAGGGGAATGAAGAAAGCCTGCCTCTGCCTCAGAGCAGCTGGAGACAGGGCAGGGACAACCCTCACCTGTCACAGCTCACAGGGCGGCACTCGCCTGTGCTCATATAGGGAAGGCGAGCTTATCATTCCTATAAACCTTTGTGACTTTTAATTAAAAAGTCTCTTCCTTTTGTAAGGTTAATGGACTTTCCAGCTAGTGAGCCTGTAACTAGAATGTCTAAGTTCAACCATAACCTAATTGTTCATCATATTTTGCTTGAAGAGAAAACTTGAATGCAATAATGGAAGAACATATGAAAAGACAGGAAACTTATTGTTAATAATTCCAGCAGGTCAAAGGAATGACTCAAGGCTTCTTTCTTTCACATGTCACTCTGGGCATTTAGACCATCTGTAAAATGCTGTAGGGCTTCCCAAATCCTTAGCCACATTACCTTCTGCAGAAGCCTAAAAGAGTGGTTTGTTTCCTTGTGCATGCCTTTGTTCTCCACAGTAAGCCTGCCAAGCAGGGTGAATCTTGTTTAAGAGGGAATTATTTTGCCTGTCAGAATACTTTACATAAAGCAGCTCTTGCTGTCTGAAGGATTTGAAAAATGAGCTCTAAAATCCTACAAAGGGCATTGAAAATAATCTTCTAGCTAAAAACAAAAGAACTGGTCAGCTGACTTCCACTCCTGTTTCTTCAAAATATTCTTTGGTTCTTAACAGTATTTGGCCTCTGTGCCTTTATTTTCAACTGTGTTCATTTTCAAATCATCACTCTAGGCCAGATAAATGGATTTGAGAAAGATGAACACACCATCCATCATATTTTGTGGACCTATACAGCTGAACGAAATAATATTCAGAATAATTATACTGTCTAGTATGTGCTTAGAATGTGTGTCATTCATTATCCTATGCTAATTGTGCATAATTAATGTTAACTATTCATGGACATAAGATCAATTAATGAGTTGTAAAGTAAAACCTACATGCTAAGACAAGAAAAAGAACTTCCCGTACAGACAAAACATAACAGACCCTTTATTCTCAAAGGCACATTAAAAAGATTATAAGTGAATTGGCCATTTTGATATCAGAATGTACACAGTAAATAACATGTGTAAAAATGCAATAGTTCTAGATCTCCTGGGGGAAGCAGCAGTAACTCTTCCTCATGTGAGAAGCATGGCAAGAATGCCATTGAAAAGGCTCAATCAATACATTATCTTCAGGACAAACAAGGGAGCTGTAGATGAGGGCTGGGGGTGGATATTACAGATGAGGGATTCTGTTGTCATAACTGCATGGAAGCCCGGCAGGATGTGCATCCAATTCATAAAATAAATGGTCAACTTATTATTCAGGCTTAGCTCAAATTTTGGTGAGCTTGGCAAAATTCATCACTGTGAAACTGTAGAGTCAAATAAAAAGACTTGTTTTTGTTTAACAGGAAGCTCTCTCCAGAACTGAATAGAAAACAAGGAGTTAAGTCCCTCAGCCCCCAACTTTCATTAACCCTCAGACTAGGGAAGATGTCTGCATTACCATCCCCATATCTCTTTTCCCCTTGGAGGTACTGAAGCGAAGCCAGAATAAGTATCTTGCTTAGTGTGAATGCTCAGTTCAATGCAAGGACTGCTAAGAGATCCCTAAACTTCAGCACTCTGTTAATCCGAAGTGCCTCCCAACTTGCTTTTCCCAGGCACCTAATTTTAAATAAACTGTGCACTCATTCACACATTAGCCACATTCTCAGCCATATGTTTCTGGTTTTCTATTTTTAAAAAAGAGCCTTGTATGACTCTGTCCCCAGCTGTGGCCTGATAATTCTAATTTCAGAATAAGAACACTGTTCCCCACAAGCTTCAAAACCAGCTATGGTCATATGAAAGAACTGAGTCTTAAGTAATAGCATTAAGTAATTGCCACACACCAAAACAGTAAGAGGAAGCCTCCCTAGCTAGGGAGCCTGAGTGATGACAAGGGCTAACCCTTTGTGTGACCTCCAATCCTGAGGTGGGTGGTGATGATAAACTTCATTTCGGTGGGGATTGGGTCACTGAAGTTTGAGGATTTCTTGTCACTGCAGCATAACATAATTTAGCCTGAACAACATATTCAAAACAAAATCTAAGCTTAAGCCACTCGATGTTAAAGACATCAACTTTTGCACATTCACAGAGAGTCTCTTCGCTAATGACTGTGATCAGTTCCTAGTTTACAAAGGTAAGAAATGTCCTAAATAGAGAGATATACACACATTGTGTATTATTACAGCATAGCTTGAAAATTATTACAGTTAACCTAAATTAAAAGGTCTAGTAAGAATAAGAAAGACCACATTTTTCTCCTTGGGATGACATCAGATGTAGAATAGAACACTGTGTTCAGGATGCTCAGCATATGAAAGGACACAAAAATGGTACCAAAAAAAAAAAAAAAGCCTGTTCATAGACTCCACAGTATCCCACACACCAAACTTCTGTTGATGTCTTTTCTCTTGCCTGCATTGCTTCAAATCATAAAAGGGTTAACAAAGAGGGGCAATGGTGACAGGTGCCAGGGTGTTCAAGATTTTTCTTTCCCATTGGTTTTACTTTTATAATGTTAGACATATACCTCATCATCAATAGACACAGTGGCTACTTCTAGGATTCAAAGGTGTCTTACCCCTCTTTAACCAGATCGCACTTCCTTAAGAAGGCTAGACATGAAGACTTTTTTTTTCCAATCAGTCATTATCCTATGACCACAATTTAAAATTGTATTTCCTATGCAAATCTACCCAAAATAAACATTGAAATAAACCTCAACTTTGCAACCCTCTGTACTTCCGTACATTGTACTTGTATCAACCATCTAACTTGATACAAGCTAGAGTCATCAGAGAGACAGGGACGGAAATGCCTTCATGAGATCCAGCTGTAAGGTATTAATGATCAGTGGGGGAGGGCCCAGCTCAATGTGGGTGGTGCCGTCCCTGGGCTGGTGGTCCTGGATTGTATAAGAAAGCAGGCTGAGCAAGCCAGTAAGCAGCGCTCTTCCATGGCTTCTCCATCAGCTCCTGCCTCCAGGATCCTTCCCTGTTTGAGTTCCTGTCCTGATTTCCTTCAATGATGAACATCAATATGGAAGTGTAAACCAAATAACTCCGTTCCTTCCCAGCTTGCTTTTGGTCATGGTGTTCTGTCACAGCAATAGCAACTCTAACCTAACCAAGACGCCTTCTTTGAAGTTTCTCCTCCCCAACCCTTATATATATACAATTAAAGTCTTTTATTAATGGACATCAAAGGACAGCAGTATATTGTTATTATTATTATATTTTATATATGTGTGTGTGTTTCACATGTATGTATATATGTACTACATGAGTGCAGTGCCCTCTGAAGCCAGAAGAGGGCGTTGGATACTCCAAAACTGGAATTACAAACAGTTGGAAGCCTGTGTGCGAGTGCTGACAGGTGAGTGTTGGTGAGTCGGTGCTTCGATGGAGCCAGGCTTCTCTGGAAGAGTCGCCAATGCTCCTATCCTCCAAGCCATTGCTCCAGCCCCTCAGTAATGAACTAAAGTTGGGGCTTCCCTGACCAGTGGGAAGATTAGGAACAGTGCCCTCCTTCAGCTCGTGAAGCACGGGCGTGCTTTCCTCCACGAAGTCTTCCCGAACACGGGTTATTCTTCCTCTCTGATCCCTCGGCATGTCGTTTGTGAGTCTGCCTTTCACGGCACCCTGCCTTTCATTACAGATGAGTGCTCTCTCCGTATACACAACTGCCACCGGGCTGTGCTGAGTGCTTCCATCTGCGCTCCCCAGGCCTCCTTCCCATCCATACCTGGGCAGAATCCGCAAGCAACGCACACGGAACTGAATTGAGGCTGTGAATAAGGCACTCCACAGTTACAAAGATAGGGGGAAAGTGAGGAGGAGACTGGAAGGAAAGTTTCGCAGAATGCACTCTACCTTAATGCAAGGAGGTGTACATTTTGCATAAATAAGGGAAAAACCAATGAGCGAATCTAACCCAGTGGTTCTCAACCTTCCTAATGCTGCGAGACCTTAATAGAGTTCCTAGTGTTGTGGTGACCCTCAGCCATAAAATTATCTTCGTTACTACTTCGTATCTGTAATCTTGCTACTGTCATTAATCGTAATGTCAATATCGCAGGATATCTGATATGCGACCTCCCAAAGGGGTCACGACCCATATTTCTAATGCATATGTAATGGTTCCCACTATGTTATAATTTTATGATTCCAAACTCTTTGTCTGAGCCTTTGGCTGGCCATGTTTTGGAATCTGGATTTATTTAGTGTTGGTAAGGTGATGTGATGAATAAACTTCAGCAATTCCCCAGGCAGAATGCCTGTCTGTAACCAACACATGGACATTTCTACAAGGAATCCTGAATCTTCACACAAAATACAAAACAACACTGAAGGTTGCGGAGTTTAAGAATTGTGGATGGGCCTATGGGGCTAGCAACTGTTTATCTAATACACAAAGAACTCCTGATTATTGCTGGAGACGATCTTTCTCTGGCCCATGTTTACCAGGATCAAATTTCAAACCCACATTTGTTGGACCTCCAAACTGCAGCAACCCTCCTACCTCCTGAGGGCTGGGGTCACTGGTGTATGCTGCCACACCTAACTCAAATTTCGAATGTTCACCTCCCAAAACAGGTCACAGATCTTAGCATCATATACATCTGAAGGTCGGCCTACGTTAGATACAGAAAAGAATATGGCTTTGGTTTTTAGTTTTTATTAGAAGCTTACCCTAAATACTCCTTTGAACCAAAAGGTTAAAGATGTAGGTCAATGGTAAACTTCACCTACTGTGTGCAAGGCCTTAACTTCCATCCCCAACACTGAAAGGTGGGGGGCCTCATTAACAGAGCATCCATGGAAAGACTGTACCGAAATAAGGAGGGACACTATGGAATGTGAGGCTTTCTTACACAAACTCAGGGTAAGCCCTTAAGGATATCAGCTAAAAGACTCAGGATATATACAAGCAGATTTCTTTTAACTTAGTCTAAAACATTGTCTGGAGTGCCTGGAACATTCTGAGACCACAAAGAGCTTCAGCGGAGCTCTCCGTGATAGGTGCAGCACCCTGGTGTGCACAGATGCACACACGAGAATTGCATGTTTGTCCTAAACACAAATTCAGTAAAAGGAAAAACCCAAGTGTGACAAATGAGGTGATCTCCCGCGGTCTATTTCAGTGGCGAACCATCCTGACAATATGCTCCCTTTACGGCAACTGCGGGTGGCATCCAGTAGCTCCAAGAACACCAGAAAGGGTGAGATTTTTCGGAAACCATCTCATGTACATTTTGATTTCTCTTAGGTCTAATTCTTTTAGGTCTGACGTTTGGGTAGCTAAGCTAATTAGTGGGACTTCTTTATGAGAGTCCTCATCTGTGAATCGTGGCTTTCCAGAGCTCCCCGGGGAATGAATATGGGTGGCCAGGGTTTTGAGACAAATGCAGCCATCACAGGCAGTTCTTTGTATGAGACTCGGGATATGGCTGCATTAGTGTGGGGTGAAGATGGAGAATGCCTTTCAAGCACTTCTGAATGTATAATCCGTGGGGAGGGAGACACCACAGCCCCCCTCACCCACAGAGGACATGTCCCAAGACCTCAAGAGGATGGGGTTCAGGATCCCCCTGAACCCTCACTGATGCCGTTTCCATATAAACCAAACACGGGAAAGCTTTGGCCACCACTTTGAAATGCGAATAAAACAGCAGAGCTGCCACGAATTTCCCTTTCCGTCTTCACTAATAGAAGATTCACGCTTCCTACAGACCTAGCAAGTTTAGCGTGTGATTTTCGGTGTTCCTAATAAAGTCAAGAGCTTTAACCTGCTTACTTAAGGAAACACTTGTGGCTTCTCTGGCAGAGAGAAGCTGAGGCTGACAGAGATGATGATTGCAAAGGTACAGGTCTGCCTAGCCTAGCTGTCCAGCCCCCCACCTTCCCCTCTGAACACTAGCCAGTCTACACACGAAAGAATGGACGACCGGCTTGGGATAAAAAGGGTAGGAGTAAATCCAGATGATAGCTGAGGTAGGCAAAAATTCCGTTTTCTCTGGAATAATGATTACAGAAAGAGTCCCAAACCCTCACTTTAATTTTTTTTTTTGCAGCTTTTAAAATTGTAGCATTTTTAAAGTTAAAAAAAAAAAAGGACAAAACACAGTGTACAAAGTTAGTGAAAGATAGGACCAGGAAAACAGCAGGAATGAATCTTGACCATGAAACAATATGAGATGGGTGGGGGGCGGCTCAAAGTTATAAGGCTACAGCATATGACTATATGAAGAAGCCAAGTCTCTCCCCCCACTACCACACAATTATAAATCTATACCATGTGACAGCAAAGGATGGGGGAAAGACAGAATAAGGAGTTATCTTCACACACACAAGAAGAAGAGCAAAGACATCAGAGACTAAAGGGAAGCAGCCTCAAGCAGAGGACTTTTCAAAGGAAGGCTTGAGCCTCCGGTGAAGGGAAGACACAGGGAGTTGTTATTTATGCCCTAGAGTTGCAGAGAGTACTAACACGCCCTCCTCCAGGCATGACTTGTTAAAGGCACCAAATGAACAGCAAGCAGCCTTCTGAACTGCAGGCCCTGCTGGGTTAGCAACATTATTTTACTCTTGGCCAGCACGTCCTTCTACCAGGAGGGTCCAGACCCTACAGCCTCTTCCAGGAGACTTCTCTGTTTGCTTTCCTCCTTACCTTTCTTTGTGACTCCTGCAAACACACCCTACATTTACAAAGTCTCAGTAGCTCCTAACATTGGAACAGAAACACCCCGTTAAATCCACTGCTGACAGCTGTGAGCCCCTTGTATATTAAATTATGAGGCAGATAGCCATAACTGTGGGCAGACCAAGAGCCCAGGGAGTCTGGGGTGAGCGAGGCTGTACCCTGCTGATGGTGGAGACACCTGAGGGAGAAGGACAACTAACTCAGTCATCCAAGGACCATCTCCACAATGGGTGCTGGGTTCAAGGCCACATCCCCTCAAATATAGGGCTGGAGGCTGTACTAACAGCTCATCAGTACCGGGCCATGCTTGCTTGCTTTCTTCTTCTTCTTCTTCTTCTTCTTCTCCTCCTCCTCCTCCTCCTCCTCCTCCTCCTCCTCCTCCTCCTCCTCCCCCCCCTCCTCCTCCTCCTCCTTCATTTTCTTCTTCCATTTTATCTGATTTGAACTTGGCAACCAAGTTGAAAGAAATGCATGTCCTCTGGCTCCTGAGGGCTGAACGGAAGTGGCCCTGGTACAAACCCAGCACAGCCTGCAGTGTCTACTTGACACTGGCTGCAGTTGTTATCATTAGAATATTCATTCTCGGAGCACACCCCTGATGCGTGTGTCCTTCCAGGTGATTTTGTTCCTTCATTTGTCAAACAACAGGCACTTAACTGTTACAAAGACAGTTGACTGACTACAGAAGCCAAGAGGTTCACAAAAGACGATGCCTCCACCAGTCCTGAAGAAGGCATCCTTGGCTACCTGCTTTCCTGCTGCTGTGACTGGACGAAGTAAAGTAAATGTCCTCAGCTGCCCTAGTTCCCGAATCCAGAATCACAGAGCTCTCTGCTCACTGCAGAACAACCCAGAACTCCACTCTAGGACCAGATTGAGTTTCTTTGAATTTTCACTCCGACGAAGCTTTTCCGGCATTGGATATTCCTCTCCGGAATGCAGCCCTAGCCGACTCCTCCAGGCCAGTGCAGGCAGAACGACCATACACACTCACAACTCACTAACCCAGGCGCACCTGACACTAAGAACACCCATGGGCAATGCAAAGCCAACAATAAAGAAATGTGGACATGACCCTTAGTCTCCGAGAACAAACCACAAGGACACTGGACCTTATAGGGAAGAGTAATGTCCAGTTCACCGTGGACACAGTTGGAAGGAGCTGAGTCTGGAGAGCTGGCTATAATGTTTACTTTCCAGAAGCCCTGCAATGCATTCATTCACCGGCAAACCTTCTTGCCTTCCCTCGTGCGGCTCCAGTCCAGTTTCAGGATCTTCCTTGTCCTTAGGGCTGGGCCATTCCTTCTAGCTGTCCTCCCTTCAGGGTTACCCCCTTATAGAATACCCATAGATCCAAGTTCCAAAAACAGAAGCCTCTTGACATTAGGAAAACCAGCAGAATGATGCTGTTTGATCTTAACATCCTCCCAGGTAAATGAGCAGGTCCATTTTTAACTTAGGCCAGATATCCTCTTTAACTTTCTGGGTATGAAGAGAATTTCACCTTTGCTCTTACGATGCTTCCATGAGGAAGTCACCCTAAATATGGCAAACCCATTTGGGCTAAGTTTCAAATTAAAGATTTCCCTTTAATTCTCAGTTTTGAAATGATGCAAGCAATTTATTGAACTAGCGTGGGAAAGAGGAAGGGGAGAAAAAGACTTCCAGAAAGTCCCCAGTCACGAGCTGAGCATCTGACCCTCTGATGTCACTTTGTCTATATAATTTGCTGTGTGGTAACACCCTGCAGAACGTGCCAATCCCTTTCCACCTGCTGAAAAGGTGATGCTAATTAGATCAGGCAAATAGCTGCTTTGTTGATTCATTTGAAAATGATTACTCCAAGGCAGTGTCTCATTACACAGCAAGCCTAGGCTTTCCTTATTAATGTTCTAATGCTGCTGGCAGACTTCAAAGTCAGTGGAATCTGAGACTAGCAGTGCTGGCTGGGACAATATGAGAGATGAGGTCACTAGTAGAGCCTGCATCCAAAGCAAGGAAACTCCATTGCACCTAGAAATATAGTCCCTTCTGGTGAGTATGGATTCCTCCATCGACCCAGAGCCAGGAAACATCAGAAGGGACACTTAGCACATGCAAAATGTAACAGGGGGAGCCACAGAACAACAAATGGAACACTGGGTCCTCACTGTTCAGGTTCTTTACATTCCAGCGGAAGAAGCAAGGGCTGACCCAAGTAATAATGCAGAATGTCCCAGTGCTATAATTAGAGGAATAATGAAACACAGTAGATGATGTGTTGGGTTTTCTACATGTGGGTCATTTATCTAGTGCATTAGTGTACGATGGGACCACAAAGGGTACAGAGGTTATTTTGCAGGAGGTTGATGGAGGAGTAAAGATGAAGAGAAGTTTGATGGAAAGAGAAGCCTATGAGTAAGCCAATGTAAGAAGTCTGCTGAAAGGACTGGAGTCAGCAAGGCTCTGGCAGGCCTTGCCCTTCTCCCCCATCACCTCTGTCTTGCTAAAACTAGATGACATTCCTAAAGCTGGCCACCAAGTTCTGTCCCCTTATTTGGCCATTTCATCGTCCTGAGGCTGACTACCAAGATCCAGTTATCAAAGCAGTGAGATCCAACAGTCAAAAGCCCCCTTTTGACTGCCATAGCTCACATGACTAATTAAAATTAAACACCTCGTCCTAACACAGGGTTTCCCCTTTTACCTTTGTAAACCACCATTCTCCTATTCACATCTATCTGTTCCCTATCCAGAGCACTCCTTTGTCCCTCTAGGATAAGTATCTTGTTTCCCTCTCCTTGTTTATTTCCCCCTTCTCCCTTGTCCTCTAGCTTGTATCTTTGTCTCTTATTCCCTGCTCTTTGTCCCTCTTGAGCAAATAAATCTTCTTTGGGCTAGAACTTGGAGTGTCTTGAGCCTTCACCTTCACCTATGAGTTGGTGTAAGAAGCCTGTGAGCTGATATAAGAAGCATGAACAAATCTTTGAAATTTAGTAAAGAACCTCAAACCAAGAACACGGACGGAGCAGGAGCTCTACAGTCCAGTTTGAATGCTGGAGGAGGAGTACAAGTTGTTTTGTTGTTACCATCGTGTTGACAACTAATTTGGCCATAGAGTGTCATAAATTCAGTCATGAAGAACTTGGACCTTCTACTAAAACAAATGCTTGATGATATGGCTGCATATAAAACCCCAGCACCTGTAAAACCAGCCACAGACAAGCACTGATGGTAATTTTTAAAAAACAAAACAAAACAAAAAACAGTGTGAAATGTTTTATTTATCTTTCAAGGGTGTATTTCCAGAACCATGGATTCAAGGTTAAAACTAGTCCATTTTAATCCAATAACACTGAGACCCGGTCAAGTTCATCACTAGCAAAAGAAGGCATTTTCCCTTTTTGTCTTCTAGTTAAATTCCCCATCCTCCTTGTGAAACTGTTAATGTGTTGAATTGGAGGGTTTTGCCCACCTCCAAACCTTTAAAATGCAGTTAGTTACAAGACAGTCCAATTTAAACTTTACAACGTTCTTGATAGCAGAGTGTATGGCTGCCTGTTTTTGTCAATCAGCAGAAGGGAGGCAGGCCAGGGCACCCCAGGGAGAGGACCAACTGGGGCTGAGGATGGGGATCCCCCACCCTAGTTCTGCCCCCCACTGCTGGGAGAGGAGAGCACTGAGGGCCTTGGCAATCTGCAGAAAGAGAACCCTGCACTGGACAGCCTCCTGTTTAGCTCCCACCTCAAACATTGTAGGAAACTGAAGAGAGTCTGTGCCGCCTGGACATGCCTTGCTTATCTCTTTTAACCCTCTCAGTTCCATATCTGTAGCAATAGGTCACCCCCATGACAAGGAGCCCCAGACTCCTGTAGAGGAAAATAATCTCACTTTCAAGCTGCAGGGACTTGTTCTTCTCAATGCTCACTCTACACAGGGCATCCTGACGTTAGAAAGCTCTGCACCCTGCACACGTCCTTTCGCACTTTGCGCCTCTCAATTATGTCCCATCAAGCAATACAATTCTCTTCTCTTACCAAGGTCTTTACTTTGGGATGGCAACCATGCAGCCCCAAATGCCAGGAGAATGAACAAGACATGTTTTGAATGGGGGGAAATGACTATAAATAACCACTGTGTCTTTTAAATTGGTCAATATCTTTATAGACTTGTGGGTCATAGGCTCCTATCTAAAGAATCTCATCTAAGTGAAACTGCTACTTTATTTCCTGTACCTTTCTGAGAAATATCCTAATTCATGGGGAAGGGGGTACTTTAATTGCCTAGAGATTAATTTAGCCCCTGAGGATTTCAGACACAAGGTCCTTCATAACAGATGGTCACATAAGAAACCTCTGAGTAGAGAAAAGAGGAACAACCACAGATCAGTAGACCTGTCTGTGTGAGACAGTACCACATGAAATCACATAATGAGGTATTGCAAAGGATTTATTAATGTGATTTTTCTGTTGCTTCCCTGAGTTCATGATTGCCTGTCTAATCAGCAACATCCTCCTATCTATGGGGACAACTGGGTTGGTACAGAGAAATGTAACGGGAAAAGGAAACAGGGTATTCAATAGGACTTTGTAACAAGATAGCAGTGATGTGAGTCGGGCTATTTCCTTGAGAGTGGATTTTCCACATCTCTTTATTTCTGCCTTTGACATGAGTAGAACCAAAGCTGGGAAATGCAGGTCATTGGGGTTGTCCTGTGCGAAGAAAATCGGCTTTCCACTGTGGCAGCCAGGCACAGGCTGGGATTTCAACGGAAAGAGAACATAAAGTAAGAGAACAAAGGAGAAACGACCTCTTGCCTGTAGATTTGAATAATAAAGAGGTGGGAAGGAGCAGAGAGTATGGAAGGGGCTTGGTAAGAGAGGTAGGTGCCCACGACCCCTGAGGCTCCTTTAAGAGCCCTGACAGCCTCCTGGCACCAACCTGGAGTGCCACACCAGGGAAGACATGGCAGTTTGGCGGTGCTGCTCAGCAAGAAAGGGCCTGAGTTCTGCTCCCAGGGCACCCCTGTCTTCATGGGACTACAGAAAGTACATAGATGTCAGCCTAGCAGCTTTCTGGAGAGTCTAGAGAAAGTCCTTTTAGAGGGAGCGTCAGTCATTATAGCCCAGTGCGTTGGATATGCAAGCAGGGTACCTGGACAAAAAGGAGGGAATCTATAGTCAAATTTGAGTTCCATGTAAATAAAAATATCACATGGCATGTAGTGTTTGAACATACTTACTAATTATTTGTTGTTTCTATGAAATCCTGATTTAAGTAGGTGTCTTGTACTTTCATTTGCCAAATCTAGCACCCCCAACCTGGACCTGAGAGCTGCCATCAGCCTGGGAGAGGCGTGGCTCTGGAGGAGAACTACTTCAAAGAGGTAGGATCAGCAGGCATGGTGCCCCAGGCTTTCATCAGACCACAAGCAACACAATCACAGACCTCAGCGGCCAATGCTGGTAAGAGGACTATTTACCAGGCAAAGGTAAGTGACCTGTGAACACAGAAAGGCTGAATCAATAGATGGCTGAAGGGCACCTCTTGGTGCTGAGTGCCTACCTCTTTTAATGGCCTGAGGTCATCTGTAACCCACACATTTAGAAGCTACCCTAGAAGGAAAAATAGGGGCATGGAGGCATCTATGAGTTTCTTTAGTCCATCTGTGCTGCTGTAACAAAAGAACCTGAGCCTATGTTATTTATAAACAAACAGAAAGTTTGTTTTCTCCAGTTCTTTGAGGTTAAAGTCCATGAGCAATGTGCTAACTTGATTGATGGATTGTCTCACGAGTCCCAGGTTACTGCTCCAAAAAATTGTACCTTGTTCCTGCACTCTCAGGCCGGGACAGATCAATGCTGTGTCCTGATGTGGTTAAAGGGACAGAAGAGTAAAGGGGCTTACAGGATCCCTCCGGCCACTTGTTAAGTCTGCTGACTCCACTTCTGAGAGTTCCCCCACTCCAGTTGCTTCATCATACGAGCCCCACCTCATAGGCTGTTATACTGGGGGTTAAGTTCCAACATGGATTTTTGGGAGGACACATACATCCAAACCATAACACAGAGAAAGAGCAATTTATTTGCAAATTATTGTATCACACTAAGCTTTAAATTGGAATGACCTAAAAAAAAAATTCCCTGACACTCAGAGCAGGTATTCCTAGGAAAAGAAATCACTTGTGGGGCCAAATTTCAGAAGAGCATTTTCTCTGCACACCTGAGTTTTATTGTAAGCAAAGCCATGACTCTACTTCATAGCCATCTCCAATGGCTTTTTAAGAAAAGAGAGAGATGAGATTACCAATAAAAATGTCAGTTCTAACCCTGCCGATGAGGTCACACCTTCCCCTCCGACTCTAATGCCTCCTGAGTCCCAAGAGGCACTTAGACCTTTGGCTCTGGCCCTGTGGCTGCTAGTGGCAGTGTTTCCTCCCCAGCTGTCCCAAGTAGCCTTCTGCAAACATGCACAATGCAGCTGCAAAAAACGCCAGCATTGGCATGCAACCCCAGAACAGGCCACTGCAAAGATTCCCTCATGGCCTCCCAGTGCTGTGAGCACTGACAGGTCCCCCAGAGTGCCACATGCAGCCAACACAGTAGGGGCAGCCGGCCATCCATGTGCCTTGGAGAGGGTCCAAGTCTCTATTTCTTCCTCTCAAATAATAAGAACACAATTAGCATGAGCAGGAACACTCATTAACATAAAGCTGTAGGAAGGGCTGAATATACATTCTTTAGAAACAGGCATAGACCTTTGGAATATTTTAAACTCCTCTGGAGGTTTTAAGTCCTCCCCCAGGTAATAATAGCTCGAGCACAGTTGATCTGCCTAAGCTTTTGCCAGATACGGGAATCCATGGCACAACCTCAGGTCAAATTCAGGCTCGGCTCAGCCGATTCCAGCAATATTCAAGGTATCCTTCCTTAAGGGTCTCATGCCTGTCCCCAACTGTGCAAGTTCATTCCAGGAGAGCTAGAACCGAGGGGAGTAGCATCTTCACTCTGAAGGTTCTTGCTGGTTGCAGGGGAAACAGGAGGTGAGCCGGACTCCTGGGCTAATGTTCTACAAGGCCATCCACATGAACCCTGCAGTGGCCACCAGCAGGGTTCTTCAAAGTGGGCAGCAGGAGAACCCAAGCGGTCTTCCCCAGGACTTGCTTCTCACATGGAGCAGAGCAAAGAGGGCTGGCAGAGGGACTGGAAGTCACACAATATCAAATCAAATCCTGACGGGGCTGGAACCTGCCAGTTCTCATTTACGCCTTGGGTCTGTGCTTGTCCTCAGGTGTTTGTGTTCTTCTTGGGGAAACAACAGGCTCATTAGAGCACAAGTGAAGAAGTTACTTAATGGGTTCGTAAGTCACCGGTCCTGACCAGACAACAGCCATGCAGGCTGCAGATGAGCGAGAATCACTGATGAAGCTTTAAATTGATACACTCACTGAAGCGTGAACTATCAATACTGACCTTGTTTGCAGCTTCCCAGGCTGGCAAGAGGGCATTCTTGTGAACCTTTGAGTAACAGTCTGCACATTTAAGCTGAAGAAAAAACAAAACGAAACTGCATTTCATTTAACCAAATAGCTCCATTAAACTGCTCCTGGGTTTCACAGGGTTAAACTTGATTTAGAAGACGGGTTTTTTGTTCAGAGACCTTCCAAGTGCATCTTTCTAGCATGCAAACATAGTGGAGGCTCAAGATGGAGCTGAGTAAACCCAAGTACTCTGTAATAACCACTTACATTAACTTACTGTTTGCTGGTTGCCAGGCCCTCTGATTCGTACTTTAACAGGCATCATTTTAACAAACCCTCTCTGTGACCTTGGGAGTGACAATGGAGGAAAGGAAGGCTGAAAGCAGTGAAGTGAATTCCCCCAACATCTCACTCAGACTTAACTAAGAAATAAGATTTAAATCCAAGACCTGAACTCCTAGTTACTACCTAGTGTTATCATCAATGTAGTTATACACATATATGAACCAATGAATTCTTCTTTTCTTTTCTTTCTTTTTTTTTTTTTTTTTTTTTTGGTTTTTCAAGACA
>CAJQZJ010032684.1:282353-326166 GCA_907164525.1 Lophiomys imhausi
TGTGTGTGTGTGTGTGTGTGTGTGTGTGTGTGTGTGTGTGTGTGTGTATGCGTGAGTATACATCTGGTTTTTGTTTGTTTGTTTGTTTTTATAAGACAAATCTCTTGCTAAACTAGGAGCTCACTAATTGATTAGACTGACTGGCCAGAAAGTCCCTGGGATCTCCCTATTTGCACCCATCCCAACACCTAGAACTAGGGTTCTAGATGCATGCCATGGCTGGCATTTTCAAGAGTGCTGGGGATCCAAACTCGGGTCCTCATCTGTGCAGCAAACGTTTACCTCACTGGGTCAACTCCAGCCCCTCTGCTGTTTGATGTCTACATTGCTAAGCAGGACTATCTGTCTGCTTATTTTAAGTCTCAAAAGTCTCAATGTAATTGCACTGTCAGCTGTACTGTTAAGAAATTAAATAATGACCATATGTGAAAAGGTTTTATATAATGAAAAAAAAAGATTCTAAGAAATTTCTCAACTCAACCATAACTCATTTGCTAATTCACTGATATTATGACATTACTATGTACCAAGTACTCTACATAGTAGGAGCCATGAAAAGAAGGATGAAAATAGTTATTGTCTGTCCTAATATGGGCAAATATATATGTTTTATATATATATATTTTATATATAATGCAAGAATTATATACATATAACTTTTTGCATTAATGCTTATGTCTATAAGGTACATATATATATAATTTTGCATTCAATGTAAAGGCTTCAAAACAAGGATCTTTAATGTTCTGCATTTGAACAAAGTGAGAAGATCCTGGCTTAACGATCTGAGGGAAATGCCTCTCCCATTGTCTGTAAAGGCTTGCAGGACTCCAAAACTAACATGGCTAACCCCCACAGAGGACAACAGTTCTGCAATGTGCTTTTCAAAAATGCATTTTGTGAAAGGACGTATAAAATCCTCAAAAACATTTTACACATAAAGAAAGTGAAACAGAAGAAATGCTAGCCTGCCTAGGTCCCACTGCTAGCAACTGGGAGAACTGGCACAGGAGCCTACTTCCCTCATCCATGAAGTAAGGACTGTCTGTACTGCCCAGACACCTCAGAAAACAAGCCAAGCCAATGCATGTAGGGGTTAGATAAATTAGATTTAGAAAATATATAGGAGTTTCTGATACTGTCTCTTAATTCAGGGCCTGAAGAGCATTATCAGCATGAAGTCAGCAAAAACAGGAAAGACTTAATAGACTGAAAAACAAGGTTGAAATCAGGAAAAACAGGAAAGACTCAATAGACTTGAAGAAACAAAGTATCTGGCCTGACATTGTTTTCAGCTGCTAAGTGGGCGGAGCCCAAAATAAGCTGAAACAGAGTTCCTCCTATTTAAGGACAGTGCATGGAGCCCAGAAAAAAGAAGAGGCCCCTGATGCTAGAGAGCTCCAAGAGTCCTGCTGAAAAAAGGGCTGGCCATTGATGGCCAGCTCTCTCCCTGAAGCAGAAAGAAGCCGGTGAGCAAAGAAAGCCTGAACAAGACACCAAAAGGCCAAGGACTAAACCCTGTGGCTCAGCTTTTGCCTAGAGGGGTTTGATCTGTCTGAACAGAGGCCTAAAAGAAACTGTGCCTGGCTTTAAGGACTGAGGCAGAGCAGCTGAGTTCCTGATTCAAAAGAAGTAAGTTGGCCTGCAGACGGCTGGGGTCTCCCACAGAGAAGAAAGCATGAAGCCTTACTTAAGGTGAGACTGCAATAACCAACTACCCTGACGAACCTGCATCTGAGAGATCCAGAAAAAAGGACTGCTAAGTGTGTTAAAGAATCTACAACAAAGACTGTGTTCCTGACGACTGAGGACCTGCCCCAGAGACTGTATCATTCTAAAAGGTTATGAAAGTAGTTGTTATAATTATCAATAGGTTTAGTGGATAGGTTAAAGGGGTTGTAGGAATTTATAGGATTAATAGTTAAGAAATTGTTGGTGTTTGTTATAAGTGAATTTAGTAATAAATAAATAAGTGTTAAATAATAATTTAAAAGTTCGGTTACAAATGCAGGTGATGAAAGACTTTCTCGAGCCACTCTGGAGCTGACTTGTATGCCTCCAGTTGGATGGTTGAACCTTCTACTCAGCAACAAACCAGAATGAATTGTTCTTGATTCTGGGCAAGAGGGCCAGTACTCTTTCATATTGTAAATATATGGGCTGATATAAATACAAACATAGGGCTGATAGTAAATATTTTAGGTGTGGTGGGTCTAAAATATCTCTGTCACAACCACTCACTCTGGTTCTTGTGGCAGGAAAGTGCCCACAATCAGTAGGTAAACAAACAGGTATGACTAAAGGCTAAAATTTGAATTTCATAATATTTTCACGTGTTACAAAATACTTTGTTCTGTTGAATCCTTCAACTATTTAAAAAGATGAAAACAATGATAATGGTAATACTTTTTACATCATAATTGCATTGGCTTGTGGCCATAGTTGGCTGGCCCTTGGTTTAGAGACCAGAGCACTGCAAATCCTTTCAAGGAGACTACAGCAACTGGGTCCAGGGCAATGCACCCATTGGGTACTACAGAAATGTTAACACTTCAGGGGGCCATGTGGGTATGTAGGAGAGAGGAGAATATGCAACTAGGGATCAGGAGACCAACCCAAAGTCCCAGATCATTCTTTACAAACAGTAACCCTGAGACAGTCATCAATCTCTAAATGAGCTTTGATGTCCTGCACATTTGTGATAGGTCAGGATCCCTATAGTAGGTACATTTATGTATATTGCATTTACAAGCTTGGAACTTTCGTTATCCCTAAGGACAGGCCTATGTGCTAGATACTACCATATATCCACTCTGCAGATGATATTTGAAGAAGCTAAGTAGCATGGTTACAGGGCTGGTAAGTGGCCAAGGCCAGAACGTGAGCTCATTCTGGCTTCAAAAATGGATCTCGGTCCCTAAACCTAGTGTGTTCAATCGGTGGCTGGCAGGCCAGCACAAAATCATTGTCTTACTTAAAATATAATGAGAAACTTTTGAGAATTTTTCTTAACTTAGTGGGGCTGTTCTCCGACACAAACTTCATAGATAATAACACCTTGTCACAATGTCATAAAATTGTACATATCTGCTAGGCCATGCATTCTTTCAAACAAATGAAAAGGGATGCCTACACACAGGCCTCTTCATACCTTTGAATGGAGCTAAGGGATATTAGCAGTGAAGCCAAGAGCATAGAAACTAAAGTGAAAACTATGCAAACTATCTCATCGTTACCACTTGGTGTTTACCAGGCATTTAGTATATGCTGGCTCAGGTATTTCACTGACTTGTCTTGTTTAATCCTTCTAACAACAATTTTTAGAGGCAAAATTGCTCACGCCCTTTACAGATAAGAAAGCTGAGGTTAAGGGTGATTATACAGGGTTCCAGAGAGCTAAGCAGTAGAGGTGAAGTTTGAGCACAAGCCATCTGATCTCAGAGTCCACGCACTACCTTTGGTGCAATGGTACTCATTGGTTCTACCTGTTTGTGTGTACCATTAACATTCTGTACAACATCAATCTTCAGCCGTTTGGCCCCGTTTCTCTGACAGACATTGATTGTAGAGCAGGAATTATGAAGGACTTACCTACCCTGTCTTGGCAGAGAAACGGGGCCAAACGACTGAAGATCGATGCTGTAATGTATGGAGAGAAAATGGGAACTGTCCAGGCAGCCACTGGTATGTCATTTCTTAGTTTTGGAACCTGCACTTCCTATATAATCAGATATATTTGTCCCTCTCAGGTCTCTGAGGTGGTTGAAGAATAGATAGCTAGAGTCTCATAGTTAAATTTTGAGTTGTTTAGGAATCAAGAGAGTGTTCTGGATCTAAGAAGATATTTTTAAAATTGTGAGGCAAGTTAGTATGAAAGCTGAGTTAGATACAGAACTTTAAACTCATGGAGATGGTTAGATAGTACAATGTTAAAGTCAGGTCCAAATACATATGGACTGGACATTGGAAATATATGCTAAGCCATATAACTCTCATAGTTGTGGCCTATTTATTTCTGTTGTTTTGTATTGTATTTATTATTATAAGAGAAAGAGTCATTTGTTGGACTGAAAGGGAAAGCTGTTGGGGAGAAAAAGAAATACCTTAAACTAAAAAAAAAAAAAAAGAGGAAGAGGATGGGGGGTTGAGGGGGAGGAGGGTGGAAGGGTGGGACTGGAGGGGGGAGTAGGGAGGGGATTGTGATTGAGATGTAACTTGAAGAAATAAAAAATAAATTATTAAAAAAATATTCTGTACAACAGTTTTTCTAGGTTAAATATGGCGTAGACAACTGGCCTGAGAATGTAAACTTCATTCAAAAAACCCTCCTTCCACTGGAAAAGGCATTTGCATCTGAATCAAGATCACAAGTAGACTTTAGAGACAAGCAGTTGGTGAGTTGTGTGTGTGTGTGTGTGTGTGTGTGTGTGTGTGTGTGTATATATATATATATATATATTCTGGCAAGTGCCATTTGGTTTGTTTGATAATATTCATCTGTCTTCCCTGTAAATGAGTGTTAAGAGCTATTGCCTTCAGGGGCAAACTTCACTGCTCTTACCTCTCTGAAATTTCTACTCTACTTACTCACTGCTCTACCCACAGAGGCTGTTGGAGAGCCACCCCAAAGTTTATTTCCAGACACACAGGAAGAATAGTCTATATTTATACTATGGGCACACTGTGTGACTTTTATCTTAAGATGAGTTGAAAGGCAATTGATCAAGTTCAATGTGAGGGTGGAAAAGAAGCATGCAGAAGCCAAGGAGTAGCTCCTGTAAGCTCTGGGGTGGGCCTCCTTGACAGGAACTGCTGGGTGAACTGTGTAGGGTGCTCAGGGGATTGCCTGTAATAACAACACTCCTTATTAAGCTTGTCTTGTTCATCTGCTTTTGAGGCATGTGCTATATTTATTAGCAATGCTTATGAAGGAATCTCCTCAAGGCTGGCAGAGGATCACCTCTCCCCAGAGTATTTATGTGTCTAGAGCTATAAAGAAGGGTGACAATGAGTTCAAGGCAGAGATCTGAGACGGGCATGCAGTGTGACCTTGCGCAAGTCCCTTTATCACCATGCTTCTATCTCCACCTCTGCAGAAAAAGAAAATAAGAAATAACCGTGCTAATAACTTCCCTCTTTCCAACTCTCAGGCATAAATCAGTGTCTGAGAATGGCTTTTAGCCTTTGGACACAATGGCAAGCCTTTCTTACCATCATTAATTAATGTTTATTAGTAGGAAAAAATTAGTACAGACAATGCAAAGGTGATCCAAAATAGTGATGAACAAACCTGTCTTCTTCTATTAGTAACTGTCACAGCAGGCACTGACAATAAGTCACACCCCTCTCCCCACCCAACACAGGACATTTTCTTCCTACAAACCGGTTCATGGGAAATTTACTTTAAAAAAATAATAATAATAAAAACTCCAACTTCTGTGCCGAGTTTTATTCATTAAAAATTTCACTTAAAAAAGCAGGTGTTGTAGCTTCCTGAAAAGAAGTACAGAAGGGAAATCTCACCTTTTTTTTTCTTCCTAATTTAACAACTGTTGTGTATATACTAACCTATAATAAGTAGGGGAACACCCATTGACCGCCATTATAGTTGGGGTTTAAATATGAAGACTCATTAGGTTTTTTTTTTTTCATTATCTCTTTTCTCCTTCATTGGGCTATTTTGGCTGAAATCGTTTGACAGCAGCCTTTGGTCTTGTCTGAGAGGTCTTGCTGGCTCACTGTGCACCTGTGTCTGTCCAGACAGCAAACCTGACTGCAAACTCGTCACCAACGAACTGTCAGATCATTACTATGGCTGATGCTGTATAATATGTCTTGAAATTAGCATCAGTCTGGCCAGGCTGGGCACTCACTTGCCACAGAGGCTAATTCACCCCTTGAATATGCATTCATGGAGATGTGCCTGGATTTGGAATCCAGGGGGAGCACCCGTTAAGAGCAGATTTTCTGAATTAGCATGGTGAAAGGAAAGGGTCCTTCATTTAGACGGCTGCAGATGCTACTCTCTCCTGTTCATTACAAGTGCATTTCATCAGCTTTATGATGTCCACATGTCAATTGAGTGTGAGGATTTTGCACACAAAAGAGCCTCAGGGAAAACGACTCCACTAGCTAATCAGCTGATTATCATACCTCAAATGGGCTGCAGTGCTTGCTGCTCCCAACCTGTACGGGCGAGAGCAGAATCAAAGATTAAGACTGCAAAGAAAGAGGACTCCAGCCAGTTTAGGGAAATTAAAGAGGCATTTGTCAGCAAAAGAGAAAGGACAGAGAGCACTCTAGTGAGAGTCTTTGAGAGAGAGGGACCTTTGAAACAAAATGACTAATGTGTTCCTTTAAAAGGGGACGGGTGGGCAAAGGGTAAAAGGTTAATTAGTATCATTCCACGTTTATGCCCAGCTGTGTAGAGTCTGTCCCATTTCTGCCCTGGATTTGAAAACCCAGAATTCAAGAACCTGTTCCCAGGGTCCAGAGAGTACCTTAAAGTAACTGAATTGGTTTCCAACAACAGAAGACACACAACTGCCCCAGGCACCTCCTTCCAGATAGCCTTGGATTGTTTAGGAGTCCATTGATTAATAACAAGGGCATAATGATGAAAAGAGAAGAAAAATATATCTG
Organism: Lophiomys imhausi; assembly: GCA_907164525.1. NCBI lineage: Eukaryota > Metazoa > Chordata > Mammalia > Rodentia > Muridae > Lophiomys > Lophiomys imhausi. Next base: position 288,996 of record CAJQZJ010032684.1, read on the forward strand.
CATGACTCCATAAAGCGTGCTAGCTTGAGGAAACATTATGAAAGTCGTTAATTGAGATCTTGTCATCCGGGTTGTATTCTTTATATCCTTTGGGGAGAGGAAATTAATAAGTGGTCGTCCCCCACCCACTTTTTTCTGTCTGAAATTTACCAAAGTTTTCTCCCATCTCCCCAGGGTCTTCCTCAAGTCTATCTAAAATGCAGTTAGAGCCGAGGCTGTCTTTTGCTTCACGGCGCGCCTGCCTTATGCTTCCATCAGAGGAGTCTAACTCACACAGATGCACTATTTAACAATGCCATCCCCTGCTTTCATCAGAAGGGGGAAGGTTGCAGCGCCGAGCCCTGCAGAATAAGGGGGGCAGGTCCCCTGTGATCGGCGAAAGCTGAACATCGGTGCCAGTTTCCATCTGTCATGATAGCGGATCTCGGAACCTTCAATCTGTCAAAAGCTCGCTGCCTGGCTGAAGGCTCCAGGAGATTTGATGCCCTAAACACGCTTGACAACAGCATTATCACTGCAAGGAGCCAGCAAAATGCCATCAATGTGTTAATTGTAACCGGCTATGTAAAGTGTCACTTCCCATATCATTTAACACCAGCTTCACCTCTTTTGCAGTTCCTAATTTTCTACACTTTATAAACATATGGATTGCTCTTGTAGCAACACTGTGTTCTTCTTAGCGGAGCTTTAATTTTGCTTGGAAACACTGCACCCAAGCTTCTACCGGGACAACAGCGTGGAGGGGCTTGGGAGCCTGGAGAGTAAAGAGAAAATAAAAGGAACTTTGGGGGAGGGGAGACGGGATTCAAGCCCTTCTCCATCACAGGCAGCTGGGGTGTTTTTTAGACTATGGATTGGTGTTGTATTGGTTTTTTTTGTTTTGTTTTGTTTTTTACAGGTTTCCTTTTTTCCCCCCTGCTAATGGGCAAATAGTTCCTTTTCTCTCACAGAGGATGAAATATGCAGATCCAGGATGTTTGCAGGCAGGGTGTTTTCTCCCATCATAATATGAGCAGTTTTGTAATGATAAACAGGAGAGCAGCGCACAAATAAATGAAAACTCCCCCTTGAAGAACTGAATGGGTTTTTAGCACCCAAGTACCTAATATTCAATTTCTGGTACAACCAGGGCCAGGTGTTAAATTTCTCTAGTTGCTGTCACTAATGCAAATTAGATTCTTTTTCTGCTCATAAAAAATCAAATCCACATTAGAAATTAGCTATAAAATGTAATGACTTAAATGCTATAGTGTTTTACAAATCTCCCTGCATATCTACGATAGATAATGCTGTAAAAGAGAAAGAAGATAATAAAATATGGTAAAAAGTTGAGTTATTTAAAGGTCTTTTGTGACTGATTACTGAAAAATGTGATGTATTCCTTTGCTCTTCTCTCTGCCTGTCACTCGCTTCATTGTGGGAAATGAGCACATTTATGATTCTATTTTTTTTACAAGCCAAGCAGTAATCAAAATCCATTTTTAAATGATATTGCAAGAACTGGAAAGAGCATTTACATTATTGGGGAAAAAATACCACCCAGAGAAGTTTACAGTATCTCTGCGACTTTTAATCATTGGTATTGTAGCCATCCAGAGGGAACCTCAAATCCATTAAATAAGGAGGACCATGAGTATGTTAAACTCTTCATTCACAACATCACCAAACATATCAAGGGGATTGTCTCATAGTGTGCATAACCCCACCCCCAGCCCATGGACAACAATATGCAAAAGGAAGGAAGAAACTGCCTTTTAAAATAACGTGGTTTTTTCCAATCCTACATTACACAGTCAAGTAAAATTGAGCTGGGAGGAGCATAAAAACCATATATTTATCAAAATTTATCAAAAGCCTTAACAGGCACTTCCTCCCCTCCACTGTAGAATGCATATTTTACTCTACCTCTGCCAAGTACCCAATTTAAGTTCTTAAAATCATAATGAAACTTTACGCACCAGATGAATAGGAAGTTTGTTGCAAAGTAAACAAAGTTGGGATTAAGATGAACATTTCTGAATTCAGCTAAAAGAAAATCACCAAGGTGCTAACACAGGCACACCTTATCTGAGGAAAAGACACACACACACACACACACACACACACTCATACACACACATATACACACCCACACACTCATACTTATCAAGGAAAGCAGACTGTTTGTTAGCACAGCACCTACAGTGCCCACAATGTTGTTATTAGACAAATAGTCAAACCATATTTTCAGTGGAAATTCGAACAGTGTTGAGAAGACCACAAAGACTACGTAGTTGCCTGCCTCCTGAGTCCTGCTCTTCTGCACTTCTGGTATTTCCTAAAGGTGGACTAGAGAGATCCACATAGACCACAGGCCCCAAAAAGGTACGTACTCTGCCCTCAGCAAAGAGCAGGCCATACCTTCTTCCTGGGTCATACCACACTGCCCATGGTGCTGAGCTCACAGTGTGTCCACCATGCCTAAGAGTTCCCAGATAAGAGAACTCCATATGAGGCTACCTCACAACCGTCTTTGGCTCCCCTGGCACAGGAGCATCTGCTCTGCCCAACCAGACCCTAGAGTTAGCATCTGGGGTTGAAGTGGAAAGACACGGGCAAACACACCCAGAGAGCTGGGATCTTTCTCTTAGGAAAAGAACCTTGTGATTTTGAAGACGCATCTCCTCTTGCCTTCACTCCCTGACTCATTGTACATGCCTTGCTTCTTTATATATGTCTCCGTGAGTTTTGGCTCTACACCAAAGGTTGTCTCCCGCATCTTCAATCACGCACCTCTGATGAGAACAGGGGATAGAAACTGGAAAAGCAGTGTAGGGTAACGGTCCCCCAAAGTGAACAACTAACTTTTCCTTGGTTGGAAAACAGAAACTCCTTGTCCCTCTGGGCCATTTCATTCTTCTAGAGGCTGGAGATGCCAGAAGTGTTTAATCCCAAATGTCTTTGCTTCTGCTCTGGCCAGAGGCCAGCATGCCTGAAGGAGGGTCTGGGTACTCCTTTCCTCTCCTTCTTTAAGTAAGCACCCCTTTCTAGAAACTGTGCGTGAGGACACAGCTGAAACACGGAAGCACCTGGGCACCTTGTGAAAGGATCAACAGTTCAGCCACTCCAGGCTTCTATCTAATAAACCTCATTAACCCCAAGTCAATGACCCTCAGTGGTGTCTTGCTCCTGGGGACCCTCTCCTGCTGTATGGAAACTGGTTTTCTCTTTTCTCTTAAGCTTCTACCTATGAGTAACCCAAAATAACTGTTATTTTAAAACTTACCCTCTGTGGCCAGCCAGTAAATTTTTTTTTCCTTCTTCATATTTTCTAAATGAGAACCCAGAGGCTGGAGCTGAAGAGATGACTCGGTGGTTAAGAGCACACATAATTCTTACTGAAGACCAGAGTTTAATTCCTGGCACCCAGGTCAGGTGACTGACACCCACCTGTGACTTCAGTTCCAGGGTCTGCAAGTTGGTTTTTGTCAACTTGCATAAGCCAGGGTCATCCAGGAAGAGAGAACTTCAACTGAGAAAGTGTCTTCATCAGATAGGCCTGCAGACAAGTCTATGGGGCATCTCCTTGGTTAATGGCTGATGTGGAAGGGCCCAGCCCACTGTATATGGTGCCCCTGACAGTTGGGTGATCTTGGGGGTATAGGAAAGCAGGCTGAGCAAGCCATGGAGAGCAAGCAGCATATTCCTCCATGATCTATTCCTTCAGTTTCTACCTCCAGATTCTTCCCTTGCTTGAGTCCCTGACTTAGCTCCCTTCTGTTATGGTCTATCAACTGTAGTCGGTTTTGTGGAACTGTCAGACAAAAAGAAAAAGAAAATCCCTTTCCCCTTCAAGTTGCTTTTGGTCATGGTCTATCTCAGCAACAGAAAGCAAACCAAGACACAGAGGATCCAATATCTCTGGCCTCTTGTATCTGCACCACATGCATAGACCCATACACAAACAATATACGTAATTAAAAATAAAATAAATCCTACAAGAAAACTGACTCACTGGAAGTTTTGTGTGCTCTTGAGCATCCAGCACTTTGAGTCCTAAAAGTTAAAGCCACTTGAAGTGAAAGAAAAGACCTTCTTCAAAATCAAGCACATTCTGCTTTTCTTCTACCATCTCTCTCAGTACCCTGTAGAAAGTACTCCTTATGTACAGCTGTGGATGCCCCTTTGAACTCTCTGTAGATCCACTCAGGTTTTCTACACTGAGAAAACTTCCATTTTTCTTGGCAGCATTACCTCCTTCATCACCGCCTGGCAACTTACCACTTTTTTTGTTCTAGCTTTTGTGTTTTCTTCTACACTCTACATCCAAATTGGCTCCCAGAGAAGGAAAAATCATCATAGTAAGATAATGGGCTCTACCATGTTTCCCTATCAGGTTGAGCTTAAAAATCAAGCCTATGTGGTGAGGAGTTTGGGACTCTGCTTTATAGGACTGGGATGGAGGAGGGCTCTTCTCAGTGTCAGCCAGGGATGTTCTGCCTTGCCTTCTCTTATATTTGACCCCATTAGGAACAACGTACTTTAAAAGTTTGACTTATGTTCTGGGTTAAACAACCCCCTCCCCTCCCCAACTTCCAAAACCCCTATCTGATTGGATTCTAAGAGGTCTTAGTCGGAAATGGGGCCTTTGCAGATGTACTCCAGACAAGGCCACAATAGCTAACGTTTGGCCCTACATTCAATATGTTTGGAATCCTGAAGAGGAGGATGAGGACATACCCAGATATATAAAACCAGGGCAGACACGAGTTAGGCACCCACAGAACATCCACCAGAAGCCAAGGTAACGCCAAGAAGGATTCTCCCCGAGAGTTTGAAAGGGAAGGCTTTGCTGATACTTTGACCTTGAACTTCCCAGTCTCAAGGACAAGAACAACTTCTCTTGCTTAAAGGTGTTTTGAAGCTGAGGATGATTAATAAATATACTTGCCTCGTGGGTTTTGTGAGGATTCAATTACTTATATAGAGTATACCTAAAACATTGCTAGCATGCATGTCCTCAAGAAATGTCAGCTCTTATTTTTAAATGAAAAAATGCATATTATTTAATGAGGGCTCAGTATAAATTATTACTACTGATAAATAAATGCCCCAGTTTTGCTGAGACAACACAGCCATTGAACTCAGATTTGAAGCCAATGTCCATAACATACAATCTTATTAATCACTGTGTGCCCTTGGCCATGTAACATTTCAGAGCCTCTGTTTCATGGGGCAGTTGCAAAAACTAAGCAAACAGAACACTCACAGTCAATGCCTAGCCTGTTCTCTCCGCAACAGTGCACCACTTTTATGCAGTTTTTGCTTTTTCAGTTACTACAGTGCAATTCAGCACAAATGCATACTAAAAATCTGAGAACAGAGTTTCAGAGAATAACAAATGTTTACTCTCAGTGTATTTTGCTAAAAATGCTAAGAAAGGCTTAAGGGCCTTACAGGAAAAGTGAGCATACACATTAATGTTCATGCTTTCAGTACATTAAAATGATACACTTGGTGGTCCCAATATTGCCTGGCTTCCTTTTGCAGCTTTCAGAGGTTTGAAAGTTGGGCTGGATATGGTATTATAATGAGGGTGTTGTCAAGACCATGGGCTCTTGCACTAATTCCACAATCTCTACCCTCTATAAGTCTATCCACTGCCACCCTCTCCATCCTCCTCCTTCCTCCATCTCAGATCTATTGCCAGGTATATCAGTGAGATCTGGAGAGGAGCCAGAGGAGGAGGGAGTAGTGTTCTATTCCTTCCAGTAGCTTCTCCAGCTCACATAGACTACTCTCCAATGCTCAAAGGCCTCTGCTTTACTGACATAATAATAATAATAATAATAACAACAACAACAACAACAACAACATGAGGGCAAGTTAGAGAAAGAGGGGGCTCCATGTTCAGATTTTTCTGATCTAGCCTTATTATAAAAGGATCAGAGCCTTGAAAAAAACAAATATAGCTGTTAGTTCACTACATAAAAAGTCCCAAAGCTTAGTTCACAATTCTAGGGGCCAGCAGAGGCTATCCGCTGCAGCTCGGCAGACCTTTTGCTGAGCTCACAGGGGTTTCCCCCATACAAGTGCAGCCAGATGGTGGGTCACCTGGAGCTGCTTAGCCTAGCTGATCTCACTCCCACATTTATCTGCAGATGTTGACTATTGGCTAAAGTAATGAGGGCAACTAACCTAGGTCTGGTCACAGCATGGTAGCTACAGGGCTTCCAAGAACATCAACAAAACAGAACACATCCTAAAACTTATGGGTTTGCATCATGTCTGTTGCTTGTACATTGGCCAAAATAAGCCCCGATGGGCAAGCCATGCATAGGAGACCATCCAACCATGTGCAAGAAGAGGGAAATCCTTTGTGGTCATTTTTATAATCCACTGCAAGTACCTCACTTATATAAATATTAGGGTATCTCACTCCTAATATTTATCTAACGGACAACAACATTTGTTGTTAAGGGAACTTCAATTCTTTCCTTATTTCGGAAAAAAAAAGTAAAAATCAAGAACCTCAGGAAAATTAAATATTAAGGAGGCTCCACCTCAGGAGAAATTTCAGAAGACCCCCCCCCCCTTAGGAAACATGTCTAATTGACAGTAGATACAACAGTAGTTCTCTTTTCAGCTCTTCAGAGAGGATTTTGGATTAGTCTCTGGACACAGATACATTTTGTACATGGCCCATTCAAATGTCTCTAATTCTGCAAATCAGTACTCATCGAATGCATACTACTCACTGGAGTAGGTCCTGGTGCTGCAGAGGAAGTTCCCTGCCCGTGTGGAGTCTGTTAGGGAGACAGATAATCGTGACTATATGTCTCCAGTTATGAAAATCCTACAAAGGAGCCAAAGGCATGCTGAGAGCTTCCAACTCTAGGTTGAGCTCTCCAGGTGAAGGAAAGAGAGAGGAGGCAAGGCTGAGACCTAAAGTGGCTGCATGGAAGATTCCTCATCCCACTAACTGGGTGTTAGATGATATGGGACTGAAGAAAATGTAGGCAAACAGCTGTGTACAGGTAAACACACATTGGCATCAAGCAGCATGACTGGAATGGGTGGTTTCTGCTCTTTATTGAAAAAACAGAAAACATCAAGTCTACAGTGCCCTCCAACCCAGCTCTCTCCCCGACACTCAGCAAATATACCCAGGCTTGAAGCTTTAAGACCTTGGTGACTCATAGTCCTTAAAACTTTGGATTGTTACATTTTCCTGAAAAGTCAAAAGATCTGGCTCCCTGGTCTCATCTGTACACAGGAACAATCAGTGGCGGCTGCTCTCCTTATTATACACTCCAGCTTGCCATATCACCACCACTCTATTCCATTCCTGCCTGGTACCTGCACATATCTGGGTCTGAAGCTGCTCAATCAATCCTTGACACCCCCCTTCTCTGTGTTATGATGTTGGCTCACACTCAATTGCGATAGAGATATAAGCATATCACCTACATGTTTTTGAAACTCAAACATCATTTTTTTAAGTACAAAATAACCCCCAAACTAACCAGAGTTTTGGAGGAATAATTTGTTTCACTCTGAGTCATTTCAAGGGGGAAATTTGGCATGATAGACATAGATGTATTCGTCTGTATGGGAAAAGTCACGTAACTGGGGGGCAAGTTATCAGCACAGGGCTCAGGAGACATTCCACCCAATTCCTGTGCCCCCTCTCTCCTGAACTGTCGCTACAGTCCTTACTGAGAATCAGTAGACGGAATAATGCCTCTGAAACCGTTGAGTCATCTGAGAGAGGTCAAGGAGGATGAGATTGAAACCCCTGAGATGGTCCGATAACACGGGACTGAAATAGCAAGCAGTTCTTCTTTCTCTTCAGTTAAATGAATAATTTGATAAGTCAGGAAGTGGTACCCACAGTTGGTCAGTCACACTGGTCATGTCCTATGCTTTGTGAGTTACTAGGCCTGAGACCACTATACAGGTATAGGGTCAAAGAAAGGAACAATCTTCCCTTTTTAAACCAGAAGGGTACAGAGCTGATGCATCATGTCCCCAACTTTGTCACAAGCTAGAGCACTTGTCCCACCAAGTTACTTGCTACAAAACTCAAGTGGGCACCCATGTCCATCAGGAATAAGAGAGCATCAAGTCTCCAGGTGTTCACCCACCACCCTCCTCTGCCCCACAAGGCTACTGACCTCACCTCCTTGTTTCAGAAAGACCCAGAAGCAACCTTTCATCCGATTCTCCTCTTGTCTTGTAAGAACTAAGGCAGAGATTCCAGAAGAATAGAATAGCTTTGTTAGTCTGGTAATTAAGACAGGAGTGACATTCAAACACAGCCTGGACAGGATGTGGCAAATTACTGTATTCTTTGTGTGAAATGCTGTTCCTGGCCGCCTTTGTCTGCCCTCCCGGGACCTCATCATTTCCACTAAAAGTCAAAATGGGATTTTGTGCCTTCTATTCCCTTATCTTTCCCTCTCCTAATATATATCTGCTTTGAGAGAGCTATGTTTTGTCAAAGTGTGCTAATTTATGGCATTACGGGGGAAAGTGAACCATCAGCTTTCCGTTCTTGCCCCTGGAGCAGATTCACTAAGTACCTCTTCTTTTCAGTCTCTCCTCTCCATTTCTGGGGAAGCTATTTGCTGAACAGAACCCGCTCTTTCGCCTTCAACCCCTGCAGCACACGAAGCAGGCAAATTGCTACTTGCCATCCTTTCTCAAGTATGCGGTACATACAATTGTCTCGCAGCTAATAGCTCTTTCTATTGTCCATAATTTATCACTGCCAAAGTTCTTCGCATTTTATTTCCTCCTTATGTGTTTCAAGAGAAATCTATGCTTCTACTATTGTGGCCCTGGACTTCATTAGCATAAACGGCATGATGTCAACTAAATAGATATATATATTCCAGACCACAGCAGAGTCTATTTTTTTTTTAACACAGAACAGGATGCTATTTTTATTGGTATTTTTTCTCATTTCCTTACAGTCTTTTTCTTTTTCACTAAACCATTATGAAGTGAGTACCAAAGGTATCTTGGGTAATTAGCCATTGCAGTACTGTCACAGAGGGTTCCACAGTCAATACAAAGATAATTTGGGCAATGGTGAATGACAGTGCTGTCCAGACTTTTGGGATAATCAAGGACACATCCAGCTGCACCAGACATCTGTCAGACCCATGAATCATTTCAACTGGCTCGACAATAGCCAAGCAGCCCCTGCGAAGGTAAACACAACAGCAGGCAGCCCACCATCACAGGCAGCAATACTTGTACTCACAGAAAAGCCTGCCTCTGTGCATGAGCAGAGCCCTGCATGGGATGGGGATATGCATGATGCTCTCATGGCTCAAGAATACTAAGAAAAATGCAAATAAAATGGTTGGGGGCAAGGGTGTAAACATCACCTTACAAGGGTGTAATACAACAATTTTGATTTTGGCCCTAACTAAAAATGAAATGTATGCTCAGAAACTAGACCTAGATGTATTGGTTGTAATTGGTTTTATGTTAATATACTCTATTTCCAAACCTGTCCCAGGTTTTTTATGCACCCAAGTTCTATGCCATTAACTTCTTTCTGTTTGTTTAATAAGCTAACATTGCTTTTATGACTTTCATTTGCAAAGTTCCCCATCAATTGTGACTAGTAGTTTATGTAGCAGTCTTGGCTACAAATTCTTGAAATGACATCAAAAACTCTCTAAAATGAAGAAGAGAAAGATCTGACAGACTGAAGCGAATTTCAAACCACTGCATTTGCTCAGTTTACTTTTCAAAATGGCTGCCTTCATAAGCATCCTGGCACTCATGCAATGGCAGATGGTGGGGCTCTATTCTAGTCTACAACTGACCACTTGATCAGGAATTTCTTACAAGGAGGTATATACATATCATTGTAGCCTGGTGAGGTTTGATGTGGTATTTTTCTAGCAGTCCTAAGTGAGCCCCCAAGTTTTCCAGCTAAGACCAGGAGCAAGGAACGTAGATCTGCTGCTCCTGACCCCTTGTCTGGCAAGAAACTATTCTTTTTTTTTTTAATAATTTATTTTTTATTTCTTCAAGTTACATCTCAATCACAATCCCCTCCCTACTACCCCCTCCAGTCCCACCCTTCCACCCTCCTCCCCTCAACCCCCCCATCCTCTTCCCTTCTTCTTTTTTTTTTTTAGTTTAAGGTATTTCTTTTTTCCCCCCAACAGCTCTCCCTTTCAGTCCAAAAAATGGTTCTTTTTCTTATAACTATAAATACAATACAAAACAACAGAAATAAATAGGCCACAATTATAAGAGTTATATGGCTTAGCATATATTCCCAATGTCCAGTCCATATGTATTTGGCACCTGACTTTAACACTCTACTATCTAACCATCTCCATGAGTTTCATGAGTTTAAAGTTCTATATCTAACTCAGCTTTCATACTAACTTGCCTCATAATTTTAAAAATATCTTCTTAGATCCAGAATACCCTCTTGATTCCTAAACAACTCAAAAATTAACTATGAGACTCTAGCTATCTATTCTTCAACCACCTCAGAGACCTGAGAGGGATAAATATATCTGATTATATAGGAAGTGCAGGGCCTGCAGCTTCCAAAACTAAAAAAATGACATACCAGTGGCTGCCTGGACAGTTCCCATTTTCTCTCCATACATTACAGCATCAATCTTCAGCCATTTGGCCCCATTTCTCTGACAGACATTGGTTGTAGAGCAGGAATTATGAAGGACTTACCTACCCTGTCTTGGCAGAGCTAGGCTGTCAACTTATCTGTTTCCAAGTTTTGTCCTTTTTGGACAGAAGTCTGTCTACAGTTGAAGCAAGGGGTTTTTCTTGCCAAGAGAACGGCTTACCACCAATTCAATCATCTCCCACTGGAGATTCTTCGATGCTCATCTTCTACTTGGAGTAGAGTAGGGGGTGCTGTCAGGAGCTGACATGTCTCGATATCAAAAAATCTTAAGTTAAGAAAACATCTTTGAATGCCATATTCTGCAGATCTCTTGAGGTTTTTGAAGATGCCCTATCTATCTCTTATATTTAGATAAGCAAATATTGCTTGTCTCTTAGCAACTTGATTTCTGAGTAGCTTAGAAAATAACTGTGATAGACTGTCATAGTAACTAACAAAATGACACGTTTTCATGACTATTAGTTTCCGTTGACCTCTCGCTACCAACCGACATAAACGGTTTAAGAAGCTATTCTTGTCCAAATCACTTTTATGAGTTACTTACAGGCTGTTCATTCACAGTTCTTTATTAATCCTCTAAATGTCAGACAACTATTCACCAAGAGTTCTGGGCCCAGCCATTATAAGACCCACAGTGGGACAGGTTACGAGAGTCTCTTGTGATGCTGGCAAGCTGACACACCAGGTGACCAGGTGTCTGTAGAGGAAATGAGTACCAAAGATGTATTTGTCTTCACTGCCAATAGCCCTACTTCCTTTGAGGAACTTTTAAAGATCAGCTTTACTGTAGTATAAACCACACCATTTAAAATAAACAACTTGACAAATCAGCCATATGTTGAGACCTAGGCAGCCACCATAACTACCAAGATAGTGGCACATCCCTCACTCCACCCCCATTTTCTTCACACCTATTTATAAAACTTCTCCTCTTGTCTATCACTTCTCCCCCATGCAGCCTTTCAAGTACTTTCTGGTTATGGATTAGTATGCCTTTTCTGAGGTTTTACACAACTAGATCCACTTACTACATAATCATTTTGTATGTGCCTGGTCCCTTCTTTCACTCAACACCATTTTGATTGACATCCCATGTTTTTCATCTTTTAGTAATGCATTTCTTTTTACTAGCAACTAGCAATTCTTTATGAATGTGTGTGCCATGGTTTATCCAATGCATCCATCCACATTTTCTCTTCAGTAACTCTCTATTACAAACAAAATTGCTATGCACCCTCGATATATATGTCTCAGATAAACATGTTTTTGTTGGGTGAGTACTCGGTGTGTATAATGGCTGTGTTTCACTGTCACACTTTCTCCAGCTCGACACATTTCCACCAACAACAGTGATAGCTTCCATTCCTCCATATCTTATACTATATTTGGCCAGTTCTTAATTCATCCACTTCCATAGGTCTATGGTGATGTCTCACTGTGGTGGTAATTTATACCTCCCTAACACTCAGCATTTTTTCATGTACTTTTTCTGCCATTGATGTGTCCTTTTTTTTTTTTTTTTTTTTGGTGACGTTTCTGTCCAGATGTTTTGTCCATTTGTCTGTCTGTATGCCAACTTCACACTGTTTTAGTTACTGAAACTTTACATTGGTAATGATAAAAGGTGGACCAGTTCTCAGCTGTGCTTTCTTTCCTTTTTGAAATTTATTTGGCTGCCCAAGGTTATTTCCCTATGAATGCTAGACTTGTCTTGTTGCATAAAATAAGCTGGTATTTTGATTGTGATTGTATTGAACTTACAGTTCAATTTTCAAGGAAGGAATATTTTAGTAATATTGTCATCTAACACATGAGCAAGGCATGTCTCTGCATTGGAATTAAAGGAGTGCACATCCATGATCAACTAGCCTTTTATATGGGTGCTGGGAATTTGATCTCAGGTACCTGTATGTCCTGCAAGTGCTCTGACCCACTGAGTTTTCTTTCCAGCCCTACCTCTGCCTTTCTTTAGGTCTTCTGCATCTCATTCAGGTGCAGCCTTTAGTTTTTCAATACACACATCTTTTGTCAGATTTTTCTTTAAGTATATCACAGTTTTGATTCCACTAAGTATGTCATTTATTTTTATTTCAAAATATTAAATTATTGTTATGGCTTTTATTTAAATTTCTTAACATTTTAGCACACAGGAATACAATTGCTTTAATATATTGATCTTGTATCCAACAATTTACTAAATTCTGTTTTCAGTTCTAAAAGCTTTTTACTGAGTCCATTAGAATTTATACCCTGACAATTACACTGTGAATAAAGACAATTGTACTTCTTCACTTCAACTTAGATGACTTTTTATTTATTTATTTTTCTTGCCTGGTTACACTAACTGAGATAGTCACTATAACATTGACACAAATATCAAGGCCAGATAGACATTTAGCTTTGTTTCTGATATGAAGCAGATACTTCACCATTCCTAAGAATGGATCACATACAGCAAGGTTTTCTCCCATCCTAGATAGCTGAGAGTCTTTATGGGGAAAGAAATTTGTCCCTATGAGATGGCATTTTTTATTTTTAATATGTGTACTTGTGTGTAGCCTGGCCAGTCATGAACTCATTGTGTAGACCAGTCTGGCCTTGAACTCATGAAGATTCATTTACCTCTGCCTCTGAGTCCTGGGATTAAAGGCACATGCTAACACATCTAGTCTCCATGTTATTTTTGGAGACACTGTCTCTAGATAAATATGGAACTTTGTCAGTTGGGATAGACTGACTAGCACCCTAGGTATCTTCCTGTCTTCCCCTCCCAGCGCTGAGATTATAGGCACAGGCAGCCATGGGATCAGAGATTTAAGTCTTTATGTTCATACAACAATATACTTCTTATGCCTATACAACAAACAGTTTATTGACTCAGCCATCTCTTCAGCCCCAGAAATGACTTTTAGGTGTTCTACTAGGATGTTGTATGATTTTCTTATCATCTGTTAATATGGTGATAGGTTTTGTAATGGTAAATCAACCTTATAGTCCTTGGACAAACTCCAAATGATCATGGTACATTACCATATATATAGTCATATATTTGATATATATATAATAAATATATACATATATTATATAATATATTATCATATATATTGATAACATATAGATATCATATATATAGAAGAATATGGTTTCATGCCATCTTCATTTCTTCTACAGTGTGTATGGCCTTGCTGTCTGAAAAGTGTTGTCTGCAATTTTTCAGAACAGTTAGCCTATTTCTTTAAACTTTTTGTAACTATCTTGCTGAGATATGATTAATATTCTGTACAAGTCACTTGTTTAAAGAACATAACTCAACAACATTTGGTGAACTCACTGAAAGGGTTCACTTCTGCTTCTTCTGTCCCAGTCTCTATTATGGCATGTTCTAGTTGATAATTTCTTCATTGTTATAGGCTGTGTGTATTTGTCTCTGTATATGTGTGTATCTGTCTTTGTATATGTGTATATGTGTATTTGTATGTGTGTTTATATGTGTGTGTGTTGCTTTTGCTTTGTTGTTCTTGTTACTGATGTTGGGGTTGGTTGCTTTCTTGAAATGGTGTCTCCTTTTGTACCCTTGGCTGACCTTGTAGTCTTCCTGCCTCAGCCTCCAGGGTGCTGGGGTTATAGTCTAGTGCCACCATTCATGTTTCTAATGTCTTCTTGATCCCTCACTGTCTAAGTTCCAATTTATTTCTAGTACCATAGTCTGATAAGTTGTCCAAACTGTATAAAATCTCCAAGAGACAAGTTCCTCCTTCAGATTCTTCAGGAAATTCCAATTCCTTGGGGAACACTATCTCAATAGACTGACTGACAAAGGGAAAGGCACAAATGTTTCTAGAATAGTTTTATTTTGGACATGATGATTATATTTTATGTGGGGAAACAACTTTTGAAGATGTCATCATGTGAAGACTTTTGCAGTGAGACCCATCCTGGATTATGTAAAAGTCTGTCTCTCTCCCTCTCTCTCTCATGTGTATGTGCATGTATCTGTCTCTCTTTGAGTATGTGTGTGTGCTGTGTATAGTATGCACACACATGAGTATTTCATATACAAACTTGTACTTGTGCCCGTGGAGGCCAGATGAGGATAACAGGTGTCGTCCTCTATCTTTTTTCTTTATTCTTTATTTTTTTTTAAAAACAGCTTCTCACTGAACCTTAAGCTCACCACTTCAGCCTGACTGGCTGGCCTATGAGCTATCAGGGTCTGGCAATCTCTACCCCACAGTGCTGAGGTTACAGATATGCGGGGCCACACCCAGCTCTTACATGGGAGTCAGAGATTTGAACTCAGGTCTCCTTGCTTCCATATCAAGTGCTCTTACATACTGAACCATCTCCTGCAAGTGTTCTTTTAAGAGTGACACAGGGACACTTGACACAGATTAGAGCAAGGGTGATATGATCCCAAAGCAGAAGAACTGGAATACTGGGGAGACACAAGAAGCTGGAAGAAGCAAGAACAGTCCTTCCTATAGCCGCCATTGTTTGGGCCATGACTGGTTAAACCAATCCGTTAGTAAACACTAGTCGTCTTCTACGTGCCTTTTCACTTATTGAGAAACTGGGACCCATAGAGATGAGGCATGATCTTTATCACACACACAGGAAGCAAATAAAAGAAGCAAGATTCAAGGTCAGCTCACTCTCCTTTCAAACTCTGCTCATCCGTATGACCTTTCAGCACAAACATCATCAGAGCCCAAGCTATCGAGTAAGTCACAAATACAATTCTTAAAAAACAAAACAAAACAAACAAACAAAAACCAAGGCTTCACAGTTACACATACAGAAAACTCTAATACCAACACTTCCTGGTTTCAGTACATTAGTGATAGTGGATTTTGTCTGCTTCATTTATATGGGCATGCCCATGCAAATGTCCTCTTGCCATGTCCTCTCCAAGTGGAGAATCCCAGCACCTCCTGCTGTCTAATAGTCACCACTTATATCAGGAAAAGAGTGGAAACTAAGTCAGCTCTAATGGTTGCGTCTACTGCCAAACCATTTCCCTTTTATACCTTCACAGCTTACTCTAGGATGAAAGCCTTATCTTCTGTGGTGGGTCAGCAAGACAGTCAGATAAACCAAGGACACTTTGGAAATGCAACTTAAACACAGCCATCTTAAGGGCATGGGTTGACAAGGCCAGGAGAATGATGGCTGTCTTCCTCATCCGTCAGTCATTTCCTCATTCTTTTCTACTGCTTGTGGAGTAGAGTTCTGAACAACTGAGCCCAGGCATGGCACGGGAGCTGCGATCTGGAGGCAGAGGTGTGTGAGCGAAGCTGGCACAGGGTGGAGGTCGGTGGATAGTGGTGCTACGAGGCAGGCAGTCAGAGCTCATCATTGACACTAGGAGTGATGTGACAAAATTTGGGGATCCCCTCCTTAGATTAAACAAGTCCCTGTCAGCTGAAGAGCATGATTTAAACTCATCTCCTGGTGCTCTCAGCCTAGGGCAGTGGCTCTCAACTCATGGGTCTCAACCCCTTTGGGAGTTGAGTGACCTTTACACAGGAGTCACCTAAGACCATGGGAAACATCATAAATTTACATAACGATTCATAACAGTAGCAAAATTACAGTTATGAAATAACAACAAAGATTATCTTAGGTTGGGGTCATCTCAACATGAGGCACTGTATTAAAAGGTCGCAGCATTAGGAAGGTTGAGAACCACTGGCCTAGAGTGTGTTCTGTGACAAGACTATATGAGGCACAAAGAGGTACAGATATACTTAAAGGACACCTTAGAGCCTCTGATGCTACCATCAAGTTCAATCATAGGCTGGGTATCCCTGCTAGCAACTTCATCCCTGGAAGCCACCATTCCCTGCTCCTATGTTTTGCAGTTGGTGCTCAAGGTGAGCAACAAAGTTTCATGGATAAGGCCCATGTGTTTCAGGACTTTTTATACACCTCTATGTTCTGACTTCATGGTTCATCTAGCACAGCCTACTACGATTCACAGGCTTCATACCCCTGAACATCCACCCTAGAAGAACCTCCCAGAGTGCAAGGCAAGGAGCAGAGGCTAAGTCTGAGTTGTAAAGAGCCAGGCTTCCAAGCACAGGGACATGCAAATTTGATGCCACCTGGCAAAGAAGGGGAAGTGGAGCAGTGAGCTGCCTGTGTCCTTTTAAAGAATGAGCTTGGGCTGAACTTCCCAGCAGGAGTTTTTTCCTGGTTTTCACACGTCCTTGGGAGCTTGGAGGAAAGCTCTAGTCAGATGTAGATCAGTCCTCTCTTCACATCTTCCAATGGCAGCAGCAACTTGTAAAGCTAAAAACAACCCCAACTTAGAAAGGACTGTGCTCACAGATACCAAGCTGCTTTGAGAGTCGCAACCACAGCAGCTGAGGAAGACTTCCCTTTCTAAACCTGGAAGAGGATGTCCAGAGTGAAGGTTCAGGCACCATTTCAATGTTAAACAGGGTTTCCCAAGAACCCTTTTCTGCAGAGTCCACGAATAGCCTCTAAATGACAGCGATCCGGAGCAATTAGCTAGGAACATCTCAGCTACTGCAGGATCATTCTGGGTACTGCCAAGATAACTTAGGCAAGTTGGCAATGTCAGCTACAAATCATAGGCAAGGGTGTGAGATTATTTTGAGGCATATTCAGAAGTACATTAAAGGGGTCCCTGGGAGTCAGGGGCAATAGTTAGCTCTAACTGAATGGGACAACAAACAAGCCTCCTTAGGAATGGAAATCAGAAGCCCCAAATGGCTCAGATGGAGAGAAATAAATGAACCCTTTAGAGAAGAGAGCAAGAAAAGAGTAAATCATGAGTTCAAATCAGGCTATTTGATTAGCTTCTTTATCCTAGTCTGCATCTAACTTCTCTAAGCCTCAATTTCCAATGTCAACAGTTCTTCCCC
Organism: Lophiomys imhausi; assembly: GCA_907164525.1. Lineage (NCBI taxonomy): Eukaryota > Metazoa > Chordata > Mammalia > Rodentia > Muridae > Lophiomys > Lophiomys imhausi. Next base: position 306,552 of record CAJQZJ010032684.1, read on the forward strand.
CATAGGATTCTTGGGGAGGTGTAAAGAACTAGGGTGCCCTGTTGCAGTCCACCACGTTCATGGTGAGCACTGTGTCCCTAGAAACCTTGAACATATGAGGATGGGTCAATGTCCTTGGAGAACAGAGGGTACAGATGGAAGCAAGTGACATAGAAGTGGACAAGAAAGAGTGGGGCAGTCAGAAACAGGTTCAGTTCTAGGAATAGCTGCACCCCAATGTGATTCTAGAATTCAACTCTAACTGCATGCTTTCTACTTAGGTCTTCATTAGGACTTTAGAAATGTTTTAGTTTGGTTTTTAATTCCCATGCTTTCGTCTTACTCCACAGACTTAACTGGTTTGGGGTGAGGCTAAACCATTGACAATTTGCTGTTGTTGTTGCTGTTGTGGTTTTTTGTTTATTGTTTTCCCAAGTATTGTTCATGTCAAACCAAATTTCAGAAAAACTGGTTGTGGAAAGCCTACATCTGGATGATCTAGGATTCTGTGACAATATCTGGAAGCAACATGAGACAAAAACGGGGCGTGGGGGCCTAGAATGGCTTCTGTGTGCATGGTCTGACACAGTGGAAAGATGAGTTCTCTTTCCCCATGAGTACCACAATCAAGGATGGAACCCAGTGGTGTGTTCAGTACTGGGAATTCTGTGTTGAATGTAAGGCCACCTTGGAAGGGACAGGAGAAGAACACACAGGCAGTGGCAGTGCCATGTCAGAGGTCTTGGTAGGATAACATGGACTGATGCTCAGAGACAGAAGAGAAGACCTTTCTGAGGAACAGGAGGACCCTGGGTCACTGCGGGGGATACACTGAGCAATATGCAAACTGAATCTAGCCATAGTCCAGCAAGATGGCAGTGGTAGTGAGAAGAAGGAACATGGAGTGGGTGCAACATGCACAGAAAGAAATGTTTGTCAGGCCACTAGATCACTCCACAGGTAAAGGTGCTTGCCACCAAGACTGACAACCTGAGTTTGATTCCTGGGACCCACCTGGTAGAAAGAGCACTCACTCCTACAAGCTGACCTGTGAACTCTTCACACACACACACACACACACACACACACACACACACTAAATGTAATTTTTAAACAGTTTTTTAAAGCACCATTCATTGAATGCTGTTGAGCTACTTTGCAAGTTCTGTATTCCCTCTGGCATCTTGGGTTGGTCCTGAGTCCAGTGCTATTAAGGGACCAGCTCCATCCCCAGACAAGAAATAGCCATTTTTCACTGCAGTTCTAAGGCCTGCAGGGAGCCTGTCTCTGACAAACAAAAAGACTCCCTGAATCTGAGGGACCTTTCCTCCTTTTAACTGCCTCTGTCCCATTAGCCCCTCTGCACAGACTCTACCACATGGCTTTCCAAGGCTCCACTAGCCAGACACTGATTTACTAAGTCACTATGTTCCCTTTTACCTCTGGACTGTTTCAGGTGGGGAGTTACAAGGATCAGCAAAGTGGAGTTTCCATAAGTTCTGGAAAGAGCCCTTACATTGAGGCAAGACTCTAGGAGAGTCATGCATCTTTATTACGCAGCTCAGACCCTGAGGCAGCGCATCAGGCCAGGAAAGTAGTTCAGTTATGTTTTGTTTTGTTTGAAACATTTTGTGAGGTCCACAGTTGCTTGAGCCCTAGCTCTGTGTTCTCCAGGGACCTAACTATCACATATGAGTGGACAAGAAGGGGAATGCTAATATCCTGAGATTCATCTCAGTGTGCTGGTTTCATGCATATACATATATACACAAACATTTATCACTATCATCACATGCCAGAAATACACACCTATAAGTACATGTATACACACACATATACATGAATAAATATATTTCCACATGTATGAAAAAGTATTAGGTATTGCTAATGGCATTGAATCTCAAGCCCTGCATTATCCTCTCTGGCAAGCTTTGAACCCTCTTAATGGAGTAAATATTTACATGCAAGCATTCAGTCTAATTTAAATCAAGTCCAAAGCTTTAGCTATCCAATGTTTCCTTTTCATAATCCACTTTGATTGTATTGATTTGTATGTCTGCAAAGTACCAGGTAATGATAGAGGCTTCTGTATGTTCCATGGCTGGCCATTTGCTGGTTGGTTTCTGGCTCACCCTTGGCTCTCTAATAGTGTAACAGTCTCTTCAGCCCTTCCACAGATGGCGCCACCTCCTGCCCCGCAGAGGTCCCTACTCATGTAATGAAATGAATTATCAATAGAAAAACAAATTGGCAATCATAGGCAATTAAAAATCAATTATTCAAAAGAACTTAGTATGATAAGACTATTTGAGCCTTATTTAGCAGTGAAGGGAAATAAAAATATTTTATTCTTTATAGAAACATACACACTGTGTCCAGGATTTGTTTGAAGACTGGGCAATAACCCTTCTGCACTGCTCCCTGACAAGCCCTACTTCCTCATTATTGTCTAGATCGAGGCTCGTCTGAGAATTCTTAGTTAACTTTTTGGTCTTTAGGTAACTGGAAACAACTGAGAAAAGAAACACAGTGGTAGCCAGGCTGTGGGGAGAGGTTGGCATCTTGATGAGAGATGGCATTAAAGTTTCCCCGAGTGAGCGGAATCCACCAATCAGTTTGTGATTGTCGCCAAGAACTCTTCCTCATGCAACCTCTGCTTCAGTTACTTTTCTGTTGCTTTGGTAAAACACCATGATCAAGACAACTTATGGATAGAAGGGTAGGCTTTACTTGGATTACGATTCTGGAGAATTAGAGTCTCTAATGGTGGGAACATCATGGCAGACAGCAGCAGGCACAGCAGCAGGAACGGAAAGCTGATCATTCCATCTTGAACTTCAAGCATGAAGCAGAGAGGAAACTGGAATCCATAGGATCTTTAAACTCTCAATGGCTGCCTTGAGTGACACACTTCCTTCAACAAGGCCACACCTCCTAAACCTCCCCAAACAACGCCAGCAACAACTAGTGACCAGGTAAGCCAGCATCCGAGCCTGTATGGGGAGCATCCTTATTCAAACCGCTACGGCCATCGCTAGTCATGCTCTGTGAGGAGAATACAGAATTGAAACCTAACTTGAGCCTCTAGTTAGGCCTGAATAAGAGAAACCAAATACAGGCCTCCTCAAACATGGGAGAGTAATCACCATTCTGAAGACCAGAGACACGGCAAGTGGCAAGTAAGCTTTGCATCGCACGATGGAGCTCTACAAATAAAGAATAATGGGATTTAGAAACGCATGACAATAAACCTCCATTTTCCAGCAAGTTCTGTAGAAGCCACTCTGTATCCGAGTTCTGAAACTGTGTGTGATTTATTTTGTTTGTTTGTTTTTGTTTTTGTTATTCAAGACAGGCTTTCTCTGTGTAGCCCTGGCTGTCCTGGAACTAGCTCTGAAGACCAGGCTTGCCTCAAACTCACAGAGATCCGCCTGCCTCTGTCTCCCGAGTGCTGGGATGAAAGGCATGTGCCACCACCACCTGGCTGTGATTTACCTAAATATAATTAAAAATGTAAGTTTCAGGTGAGAGAAGAAAGTGATTTCCCTTTTTAAAAACAAAGCTCTGGACATGTGAAAATACAGTTGCTGATCAAATTAATGAAACTTAACCTCCAATACCTTCAGCTCTTAGGTCAACAGATCAGTGGAGCTAGCGAGTCCAGTAGCAGGAAGAGAGCTCTTGGACCAGGGCATTGCAGACATATTACTAACAATAAATTGTTGACATAAATGCAATTTGTTAAATTGCTTTGTAAAGAGCTTCCTTCAAGACAAAGACAATTTACTAAAGAAAAGAAGGTAGGCAGTTAGGGGCTCAAGGGGACCACTGTAAGAGATCAAATCCAAAGCTCCTCCACCCCTCCCTGCAACAACAATCAAACACAAAAAGCAAACCATAAGAAACAAAACAAGTAAGAGCAGTCCTTCTTTCTTTCTTCTAAATGATGAGGGACACCCAAAACCCTGACACATAGCACGCGCACACACACATGCGTGCTCACAAGAAGAGAGACAGACACAGACAGACAGATAGACAGACAATGCTTTCGGTGCGAATCAGCTCTAAATCCCCAAAATTCTCAAATCAGCTCTGACTCTGCCCCAGAAATGCTTGTATCCTACAGAGCATTCTATTATGAATTCTGCACTTAACAGGGAGAACAAACTTGCATTTTAAACACTTACTCTAAATTATGGGTTTACTTTAGGTTTTATACATGGTCTCTTTGTTTCTCAAGACCTTAAGCAACTAAATATTTGAATTTCTAATTTTTCTTTTCACACTAAATAGCATACATAGTTGTTTGCATATCTTTGCACAAGCCAAATATTTAAGATATGCAATTCGAAGTTACTAAAAACTGCTACATTTTTGGTGACTCAGCTATATTTTGATGGTCTAAGGAAATAAACTCAAGCTACAGAGAACCAGCTTTTAGAAGAAGTGTAAGTAATCTCATCTACCATGTTGCTTTGGCTTTAGGCTTTCTTTTCTCCTGTTGACTACTAAAATTAGAAGAACACATTTTAATTGCAATGAATGATCAAAATTATCCCTCTTTTCACTTCTTTTTACTTTGGCTGTAGTCTACTTAATGAAAATGTAACCATGCTTGAAAAACATCTGACAAAAATGCCACTGTTCCCAAATCCTATGCCAAGACAGACATTATTAATCTATCATGCCACCCTTTTCCTAGTGAGCTTGGACAAAGCCACACAAATTTTCTCTGTGCAGTGTTACAAGTGCTCACTAAAATTGATTGGAATTAGCATATTAAACAAATCCTATTTTATGTTTTGCCTCCGGTATAGCAGCTGTTGACATTTTCTTTTAATTTTTTTTAAATTATGTGCGTGTGTGTGTGTGTGTGTGTGTGTATACATACCATAGTGTGATGATGTGCTTATGAAAGTCAGAGGGCAACTCCCAGGAGACAGTTCTCTCCTTCCATGTGTTCCCAGGGATGAAATTCTGGCTTGGCTGCAAACAATTTTACCTGCCTAGCCACCTCGCCATCCCCAGCTATTGACAAATTTAAATATTTAAGATAGGGAGAGAATCTTACCAAAATTGTATTTGCTCATAACTTACATATACAAGAAAATAGAAAGAATCAATAAAATAGCAACATTCACAATATAAATCTATTTTGTTGCTGCTCATTAAATGGATTTGTTCTTATGTCTGTTACTATTTAAGTGCAACGTAATTACATATTATAGAGTGAATATACTACTTTAATAGAGGTTATTATTTAAGCTTTGTTATAACTATTTTTATTTGTTTCATTAGAGTACATAAATACTTTGAGAATAAAGACTTTTTAAAATGAAAAGATGGTTTTTAATTATTATGGCTTTCTTTGGTTGGAGCTGATGTTCATAATTAACACATATTAGAATCAAATGCAAGCATGTATTTTATGCTCACTGGAGTATAAGAAATTTAACTTCTCTCAGTGGGCTGTGTATGCAGTAGCTTTTTCACAATGGCCTCTGAACACTCTGGGTAATGGAACTGTTATGCCACTGGGCTGATCTATGACATCACTAGTGTTATATCAACTTTTTGAAAAGTTTATACAATGTCACATTTGCTTGATGAAAATGTCCATAGTAAAATCTCCCATTAGGAACTGAAGTCAGATCAGGCGGTTACAGCCTAAGGCTGGAATGCAATGACAGAGGCAGGGGACTATGCTTCTAACCTCATGAAAACTATACTCTCTTGGTCCACTTTGAGTTACTATAATTGAATACCAAAGGCTGGATAATTTATAACGAGTAGGGGTTTATTTAACTTGTAGATCTGAAGACTTGGAAGTTCAAAACTATGACATCCAGGTAGGCCTTTTTGCCCTGTATCATCGAGGACATTGCTTGATGGGGTGGAGCAAATGTGGCAAACTAGGGCCCTCTCTCTCTTCTTACAAGCATCAGTGCATCATGGGAGCAGGGGCTACTAATGTGGTTACATCTTATTCTAACTACTTCTCAAAGGCTTTACCTCCAAATACCATCAAATGTGAATTTGAAGATTATCTAACACATGAACCTTAGGGGTCTCATCCAACTCACAGCAAATACAAAATGAAAATCTGTCCGAAGCTCTTTGTTGTGTCATTGTTATTATTTGTTTGATCAGTTTTTTTTCTCTAAACTTCATCATTTTGTTACTTCTGATCATAACAGAGAGTCACAAATTATCTTTGCCTCTTTGTGAACACACAGCTGGATTTTATTTTTTAGCTTTTTCTACACTAAACGTAGCTGAGGCTCACCTCTGGCCCATGCAGTAGTGCAAACCAATAACAGTTCCCAGCTGCCTGTTCCACGTCTATTCCCCCTTCTGCCAACTGGATACAGACAAGTGCTGTGGACTTGGATGTCAAGGCTGAAGCTGGTGAAGCCCCACGTTGGACCCTGCCTGAGCCTCCTGTAAATCACCACCACTAAGAAGCACTCATTTGGAATTTTCAGGGCAGAATGTAAGCAGGCATCAGATTGGAGCTACTGTAAAGTTCCAGAACAGTTCCTTTTTTTTTTTTTTTTTAAAGATTTATTTATTATGTATACAGTGTTCTGTCTGCAGGTATATCTGCAGGCCAGAAGAGGGCACCAGATTTCATTATGGATGGTTATGAGCCACCATGTGGTTGCTGGGAATTGAACTCATGACCTCTGGAAGAGCAGCAAGTGCTCTTAACCACTGAGCCATCTCTCCAGCCCCCAGAACAGTTCCTTAATTCAGTGTTTCTGTATCTGATAGTAGGCTGGCTGGAAAAACTGAGTCGAGTTTGGAGTCTAATAAGCAGTTAGGTAACTTTTCCATAGAGCATATTCTAACTACCTCCTAGCAGATTCTTTTTTTTTTTTTTTTTTTTTTTGAGAAACAGGGTTTTTCTGTGTACCCAGCCCTGGTTGTCCTGGACTCACTTTGTAGACCAAGCTGGCCTTGAACTCATCTTACCAGATTCTTATTCAAATCAGACCCTGATCCATTAGGAAAGGTAACAAAACCAAGAGTGGAAAGTGTACAAAGAGGAAGTCATATAGGAAAAAAAACAAAAGCAAAAACCTGAGACACGCAATGATTATGTCACTTGTCCCAGGTCTTTCAGTCAAGAACTGGTCAATCCAGAATTGAGATATGGTGGTTCAACTCTAGAGCTTGCATTTTAAGCCTCTGTGTTAGCCTGACTCCTGAGGTTCTTTGCTGAATTTCTTGAGGGTGGTGCAATTAAATTATCTGTTCTTGTTTTCTGCTTGGAAGACTATGTACAGCATCCTGATGCTGGTGTTGCTATCTCAGTTCCAACTAATGACCCAGTGTAAGTGGATACTATCATCAGGGGCAGATTTCAGAGTTACCATCTAGCGGGGAGTGTCATCATACCCCAAAGCAGAATCTAAGGCTTGTGAGACACCTTGCTGTTCCTTCTCTAACTTACCTCCTTAGTTGAGAATTGACCATCCTTGAAGAGGGTGGCTTGTTCCAGCACTAGGAGCCTATAAATCAGAGGTAAGCTGTACACAAGCTAACTGTCATGTCAAAGGAGCCATTGGACTGCTAGGAACACTTGGATGTCCTCTAGTAAGATCTAGTGGGTCGTCGGTGGTCACACAAACAGGCTTAGAGTCACCATGCCAGGTTTCAATACGAGTTCTACCAACATGACCTTTTCTCTTTTTTTCTTCTTATTGTTTTTTTTTTAATTTTGTGAATTTCACATCATGCACCCTGTTCCCTCTCATCTCCCTCTTCCCCTCAGACCCACCCTCCACCCTTGAAACCTCTCCCAACATAAAAATAAAATCTCATTGTGGAAACTGAAGTGTGTTTCATTGTGTCCCACAATATTCCCTTTTGTCCACATTTTTTTGCTTGCAAATGTTTATTATAACGACTTCTTGGTCTGGTATGAGGCCCCTGGCTTCTGCTACTTTGTCAATACTGGAAACTCACTGGAACTCCTCTCAGATATGCTGTTATTGTCATGTGTCATGGAGATCCTGTAGTTTTGGGTCTGTGGAACTGGCTTCTTCGTGCACTCCAACAGTTCATCCATGAAGTATATATTGGGGTGGGCCAACTCAAATCCTGGTTCTGGGCCTGCAACCTTCACATTCTACTGTGCTACCCAGGTACTGTGCAAGACCTTCTTTCCCTAGTGGTGCTGCAGGTAAGGGGCTGGACTAGTTCTGCTCTCAGGACCCCATCAGGGCCAACTCTCCCACCTGCTACCTGTGGTGAGGGCATCAGAGAGTGGAGAGGATCTCTCCCTCACCAACATCACCACAAAGCAGACAAAAGGCAGGGTTGACTCTCCCACACTCATACTCTTGAGGCCAGCTCACCCACAACCACCACATCCAGGTCTAGGCAAGGTTCTTCTGGTCTCTGGCTTTCTTCCTGTCCTGGGAGCCCATGTGGTGCTTGCCTGGTTTTGGATTGTTGGTTGTCACAGGCTAGCTCCCTATCTGGGGCATGGCACCAAACTGGTGTTAGTCTCTGGCTTGGTTTTTTTCAGGAAATGTTAGGCTACTATTCATTCAGATATTCATAGGTCAAAACACTGAATGTAGACATAGCCTCTCTCCTTCCTACCACCTACTGATGCACATCTGACATAGCAGCCACATCTGCAATGCCTAGATGCATTGCAGGAAACATAACCTTTTCTAAGGTAGGTTATTTAATTAGTCTCAGGCCTCAGTCCCCTCTGAGGAGATTATTATGAAAAAGATAATTTTCAGAGTTGCTGGAGATTAAAAAGATGATATATAGAAACATGTGGCAAGCTGTCTAAAACTATTAGCTATTACTATTATTACAAAGACTGTAGAATTAAAGAACTGAAAAAAAGGAATGTTCAAAGGATCAACTACAAACTGGGGCCTGGGGAGAGTTGTAGGGAATATATTTAAAGAAAACAAATGCTTAAGTTGGGCTTAGTGGTATAGGCCTGTAATCCCAGGTACACAAGAGTCAGAGACAAAAAGATTACAAATTTAAGATCGGGCTGGGCAATGTAGCCATATTCTGTCTCAAAACAAGATTTTAAAAGGCTTGGTGACATAGCTCAGTGGTAGCTTGCTTGCCTAGCAAGTATAAGACCCAGTGCCACAAAAAGAAAGAAATGAAGAAGGGAAGGGAGAGCACATGAGAGATAAAGAAAAAGAAAATGGAGAAAAGGAAGGAAGGAATAGAAAGAAAATAATGTAATGTTGAGGGCAAAGTCAGCATAATAAAGTAACTTGAAAATTAGCAAAGCTGGAGGCAATGCTGTCTATGATACTAGTTGTCAAGTCTTCAACAAATACATAATTCACATGGACCTCACTGTCTTTCTATGTGAACTGAATTAATAAATGCAAATGTTTGCTTTAATGTCAACCCATCATGCAAATATTCTTCATGTTGCTTGTTCTTAGAAAGCACATTTTCCTAGGCTATTGTTAAGTTTAGTCTTTAAGAAGAACCATAACTTCACTGGTTATGGAAGAGTAAACGTGAGGTTGTGCATTCAGATGCTGAAGCAGGGGGATTTCAAGTTCAAAACCAGTCTGGACTACAATGTGAGTTCCCACCTAAGACACTTTTTTTTCTCTTTTCGTTGATCTACATGAAAGAGAAGCAGTAGGACTCTCAGATTTTCATTAGCTCATTCTCTACCCATTTTGATAGAGACTCTGCAGTAATTGAACTTCCAATTTTCTCTACCTTAGGGGCAAATATTTGTAGCAGTTGCTGTAATTAGCTATAATTCTTTCAACAAACAGAAAATGTTAAAGAAATTACATAAAGCCAAAAATTACACGGTCATATTCCATTCATATTGTATTCTTTACTTAACCTGTCTAAAGCCATGCAAAGATTACTATGCAACCGTTCACACTGACAGACATGGCACCTTCTTAGAGGAAATTAAAAACAGCTTTAAGAGATTTCAAATGGCCACACCTGGCATAATTTGAGATTGGGTGGATATTGATAATGTGAACAGAAAATATCTCCCATAACTTTCTCCTCCTAGATGTTTACAATAAATAATGATTATGTTCCCCCAAAATTTGTCCTGCCTACAAGATGTGCAGAGATAAGGTGGAAGAGAAATTGAGGGAGTGGCCAACAAATGACTGGCCGAACTTGAGACCCACTCCATGGAAGAGAGCCAACCCCTGACATAACTAATAATACTCAGCTATCCTTGTGGAGAGGAAGCTAGCATAACTGCCCCCTGGAGGCTTCATCCAGCAGATAATGGAAACAGAAGCAGAGACTCACAGACAAACAGTAGACAGAATTCAGTGTCTTGTGGAAGTGTTAGGGAAAGGATTGGAGGGGTCAAGGACACCATAAGATGACCTACAGAGCCAACTAACCTGGGCCCATGGGGGCTCAAGAGACTGAACCACCAACCAAAGAGCATGCATGAACTGGACCTAGGCCCCCTACACACATGAAACTGATGGACTGCTTGGTCTTCAAGTGGGTCCCCTAATTATTGGAATGGGAGCTGTCTCTGATTTGGGCTCTGTTGCCTGCCTTTGTATCCCTTTCCCCTAGCAGGGCTGCCTTGTCTAGCTTCAGCAGAAGAGGAGGTATTGAGTCCTGATGAAACTTGATAGCCAGGGCATGTTGGTAACCCCTGGGGGGACTCCCCTTCTCTAATGAGAAAGGGATGGGGAAATGGGGGAAGTAGGTGACAGGTGGAACTGGAAGGAAAGGAGGGATTGGGGCTGCAATTGGGTTGCAAAATGAACATATAAATTAATTAATGAAAAAATAGATGCTTAGTTCTGATAAATAGATGAAAAATAGAAAAAATCTCATATTTACAATTGAATTCAAACTTATAGATATAGAAACATTGGGTTAAAATAGTCATTTATAATCATAAATATATTTGGAAAACATTCCTTGTACACATATGGGTTAGCTAATACAGAGATGTCAGACCTGAATAAAGCTTGAACACTATTACTTTTTTCTCAGATAAAAGATACATTTTCTTTTAGTATTCTTGTAGCTCTCCTGTAATTCTGAAGCTGTATCACAAAAATTACTCCTTATAGTTATGAATCAAATAAAACCTATGACATTTACATGTCTAAATTCATGTTACATGAATATTTTGGTGAAAATGTTAAATGATTGATCTGTGAAAATATCAACTTTCAATGGTTAAGTAAAAACTATAACTAAATTATTTGTAAATTTTTTTATTGAACTTTTGATTTTTCTTGAATACAACCTCAGCATAAAATATGGCACCTCTGTGAAGATCAAACTCCCCCCCCCCTACACACACACACACACACACACACACACATAAATTCTGAGTTTGGAATCTAAGGTCATCTAAGCACCCAGACCGCAAGCCCTTTGTTCTCTACGGACAGGCTGGGGAGAAATGCAGGCCCAATGTGCAGTTCGGCAGGCCTCATCTCCAGCTCCTAATGGAGAAAAGACCCAAATGGGAGGTGGGCGAAAAGCACTCAGAAGCTTAACCTGGACTGGTTTGACATGGTGTTGTTTAAAGGAACCACCATACTGAGAATATAAAAATGAGAGGAACTATCTTTCCCCTCTAACGTGGAGCAGTTAGAGAAGTCTGCTCTCTAGGTCTCTTTTATACTAGTGTAAGCGGATGAATACTTCTACTATTATCATGCTGGGAAAAGAAAATTTATGGGAAAAGAAAGAAAAACGAAGGAAGAAAGAAAAGAATAAAGGAAATTTAGGAAAGGCAGCTTAAACTCAAATATGGAGGTATTGTCTTTCCTACGGTATGAAAGCAGGGGTAATATGAATGACTAAAATATCTGCTTATTACAAGAGTCCACACACAAACAGCAGTCTTACATGTTGACAACTGTGAGGAGCAGAGGAAGCCCTGAGAGAGGGGAGTCCTGAGGGAAAGTGTGTTCTTGGCATGGGTACAGCTAACTCAAGGACTTCAAAGCCTCAGTCCCAAGCTTTTCCTCTGTGTGGGGCTCAGAGGGAAGGCAAAGCCTTCCTCTAGTCTTTGGGTGGATGTTGATTATATGAGCATAAAATGTCCACCATAGCCTTCTCCCTCTACATGTGCACAGCCTGAAGACTGCTCCCCAACAGACTAACTAATGTGTTGCTTGATGTAACTGTATGCTGTAAATCTCCTTTGTTCAGCTGTGTGCAATAACCCACCTCCTGTTCAACTATATATAATAAAGCCTTTGAGTTTCCTAGGTGCTGTGGCTTCTCCATCAGAGAGCCCAGACCACCCAATCTCAGCATTTCTTTGCCTGTTTGTCTTTTTTTTTTTTCATTTGTTCACTGCCCCAATCAGGTCTGACCTTGAACCTGCAAAGGATGCAACAGACAAAAATACATCTTCTACCTTAGGAGGCATCCCCAGAGTAGGGTGGGCTTGAAAGCTGTCCTTGTATCAAATGGAGAAAGGGGAAACCCTGCAGATGTGTTTGAAGGTGGTTTTACAGGGATTCTATAGGAATAAGATTAAAAAAAAGTCTGGTGGGGCTTCGATTATATAAGTATATATGTAGATATATAAGTGAAAACATTTGTAGATACAATTTATAAAAGACTGAGATTTCCTTTCATTGTCCCACAGCCCTTATAAAAGGCTTAGCTAGTGTGGAATTAATTCTTTTGAAATATCTTTTTAGGCCAATTTACATTTGGAAGATTGGAGCATCAGAATGTGGGGGAAGTTGTATATGTGTCCGCATTGGTACCCACACAGAAGACTATGCTTATTGTTCTAATCTGGCAAAAATGAGACTTACTCTGACTTAATAAATTGCTTCAACTGCGCTGAAGTACAGATGCCTCGTTATTCAATAATGTTTAGAAGAAACAAGAGACTTGTTAATATTTACATCCCTACTAAAGCCTGTCACTCAAGAAAGTGTGTGATACCCACTAACAAACATAATTATGCTCGAGACCTAGCCTGCTTTGGTTATGTTTGGCCAGTGTCTCTGTGGGTGAATATTGGAACCAATTAAGATAAAGTATATGGCAGTGGTAGATCCAGGCCTTGGGTGTTGGGGAACATCTGCCCTTCTGGAGTTGTATAATGATGAGAAGATGGTGATGAGAAGATAAAAGAGAGGAAGAGGCTTCTGGAATTTAAATAGACTACCTTTGGTGTTCCCTTGTAATTTAAATAGATATGTTGAATCTTTACTGCATATATTAACAACACAATTGGGAACTGTCACCTATCAGTGTCTTTACAATCCTTACTCCACTTCTACTCCTCTCTACTCAATACCTGCCTTCAATACCCTTAAAGTGCAGCAATGCTTTTAAAACTCTTGCCTCCAAGTTCTCCCAATGCCTGGAAATCTGGGAGGTAATCCTTGCTTTCTTATTCATTGGCATGCCACTGTTCAGTGTGTTCTCACCCAGAACTTCCCTACATCCCATTCCTGAGCTCCATCTCCCACCAATAACACCCGAATGCCTCAGTCAGCCACGATCTGAGTCCAGATGAATACTATTGATTTTAATATTTAAGTACTGTGGGTAGGTAAGTCAGCAGCTCAGGCAGTAGAGCAGTCGAAGTGCCCTGGCCTCAAAACACCTCATGGCTCTGAGTTAAGGCAAAATCACTTCAGTAGACTTTAAACTTAGCTTTGTCTGTCCTGTGGCTGTTCTCTGCATTACCTGTGGTTTGTGGCTGGAGAAGGGGGGTGAAGAGGGAGTCACCCCAATCTACAAAGCGGTTGAACATCTCTTGACCAGTGAGTATAAGTTGCTTACGACACTGGGAACTCTCACAAGACTTCTGTCAAGGGGATCTGACTTCCTCTTGACCAGGCAGACAAATTGCACTTTGGTGTTGTGACTTGGCAAGAGAGAGAAGATGTCTCGAGCCTGCATATATAATCTGTACTAGATGACTCCATTTGCTCAATGTCCCTGTGTAGGAACTTACATATTGCTAAGACCACTCTGAAAGGAGTCAATCTTTTTATTTTACCTATGGTAGATCTTAGAGACTCCAACCATTCATTTTGGTTTTCCTAGCTTTCCCTAGGAAATCTGCTTTGCTCCAAAATTCTGATCACTGCAGCACGGATTTAGATGCTGAGAGGACTTTAAGGGGGGGGGGGGGCAGGGATGAAGAAAACACCAGTGGACCATCTAAAAATTGAAACCTAGCCCAGGCTGAGTCCCTTCAAGTCTCTTATGACTACACAGGGAGTCAGAAAGGAAAATTAATATAAAAGCTGTTGTTTATTTGCAACACACATTCTCCTTTGACACCATGTGATGAACTTGCCTCAAAGTTGGAAGGATTCTTGAAGTACTGCTTCCAGGGATGAACATAACTACTTCCTGTTTTAAATTTCTGCTTAAGAAATGAGAACTTTAAAGGCATTGAAGAGAAGCATGGCAGCTTTAATTTGCAATGTCTTTTGCTTCTGTCAGTCTAAATTAAGTCCATGATATCTGAGCACAATTTCCTATATTTAATAATACATAAAGCAAGATAATTAAAAGGTATGCACACATGCTGGGAGAGAAACGTTATTGAGTGAAGCACTGACTTTAATCTCCGCCTCTGTAGATAAATGCAAGTGAAAGCAAGCAGCTAAAAGCAAACTCAGAGGACAATAGTGAACAAGACTTCCCATTGACAGGGTATTTCTACTTAAAGTCAACTTCAGACTCAACATTCAAAGCCAGACTAGTCGCTAAGACTCCCATGCACCTGCTGAGCTGCTCACTTAGGAATGGAAAAAAAATCACCAACCTAGTAACCCCAGTGTCTTCCCTTCTCAACACAACCACCCCAAGCATCCGCAGTCACCCTCAGACATGGATGTAAACACAGGCATGTTTCGCCACATTCCTAGTCCAGTTGCTTCTAGTCAATGGAATGGGAATACTTCCTATTCTTCTTTCAAGCCTAACTGCTATGTCTGCCTCAGGGTTTGCCTCTTCCAGTGTACTCGCTAGAAGAATCCGAAGTGACCCTCTAAACATGCACGCTGGATTGTACCATGCCCAGTCCTCAAATATCAGTAGTTTTTCTTAGGAAGCAATTTACTATATCTTAATTCTTTTTTCCCTGTTACTGATGGGCTCCTGCTTCTCTAGACCAGACGTTTATTACCCTCGAGCCCATGCATTCCACAGACTACTCATATTGAAATTCACTTGATTCCTCCAACACAGCACACTGGAGTCCCCTTCCCAAAATTCCACTGCTCGTTACTCATCTTATTTTAACAGTTAACATGCCTCATCACATCTGTGAACCTTCCTCCATGCGCTCACACTGCATGCTTAACGTACCCCTTCAGAGGACACATGTATTGAAAGGGCCCATCTACTAATCTATATTCCCTACTCGACCATACACTCTGAGAGGGAAGGAAAAAAGGAAGGAAGGAGGTACACATAACTATAGTGTGTCTCTATAAGCCCTGAGGAAGACAGAGTTCTACCTGCATACTTGGGAACAGGATTGCTTTAGTACAGAGGTAACCCACACTCCCAGGTAATACAGCAGGCCCTCTCACTGCTCCACAGCTGCAGGATCTGGGAAAGACTGACTCAGACCCACTCAAAAAATGCTCACCCTATCCCCCTGGAAGCAGAGGCTTACATTGAAAGGCTGATTGTCCCATACTAATCTGTAAGTTCCTCAAAGGCAAGTCTCATATATAGTTCACTTTTGCACTCCCACAGTATCTAATACAATGTCCTCCACAAGCAAGGCATTTAATACATATTTGATGAATGAATTAATGGATGGCTGAGAAGCCAGAGTTGGGAGACCTTGTTTGTACCATAATTAAGAGATCCTCTGAGGTTCTGGCACTTGGGTTCTTTTAACATAACTATTGCTGATGAATTGGATTGTGCCCAAACCAACACATGTGATGGTCACCTGAGTTCTTACCCTGCTGGCACTGGGATGATCCCAATTATTGACAACCACAGGGAGGATAGCAATAAAGAAAGATTAGCAGTTCTGAGAAACCTTGACTTCTAACGTCTGCAATGATCCCTTCCTTATGCAAAACAGACAAAATGCTCAAATAGCCTTTCCTGATTTAGCAGAGTTCCCCAGGGCAATAGGAACTGTGGCACTGAGAAAAGATTTGGGGAACATTGTAGAAGACAGCTAGAGTCTATATGTTTAACTTAGCATTCCAGAGCATTTTGTTCCAAGCCAGTGTATAATTAGAGAGCCTGCCATGAAAATGAGCGGTTTTGTTTATTTATTATGTAAGTATGCCTTTTATTAAAACGACTTTGTGAAAATCTAATTGCCAGTACTGTAATATAGCATAGCACTCCCTTACATAAATACATGATTATTATGTACAGTCACTTATCTGTGAACGAGTTCTGCTACTATTTTCCTTAATTAAGGATACAAAAGGGCTTCTTCATCTTTGCATATTCCCTTGCTAGGACATTGATACTCATTATTTCCTAAGTCCAAACACTGAAACTGTGTCAAGAATGTATCCATCACTAGATGGGTACTGGTAGTCAGCGGAATTTTCATCCCTGTCAGCAGTTTCAGCAATTTGCAGTTTCTGTATCTCTGACATGTGTTTTTATTGGTGAAGATCACTCTCAAATACCAAGATCATGAGAATGATTCTTTGGATAGTCTCTGCAGAAGCCTAATGTAATGACAGTAATTAACAGCCTGTGATTAGCAGCCACTCCAGAAAGTGTTTGAATGTTAATTTGCTTCAACTAATGTGCGGCACTTCTGTGTAATGAGATTTAAGCTATAGGTTCACAGGGAAAGCAAATTATTTTCCAGCATTTAATCATACAAATGATTCTTAGTTAATCACTTCAACAGTAAACCTCAATGTTCTAATAAGTGACATTTGTTTTTCTGTCATTCAGTTTACTATGGTATATGCCAGGGCAAGGATACGACTTTCATAATGGTCAAAATCCCACTTGCCAGCACCAGCACTGGAAAATAAGGGCCCTCTCAGATCGTGGCAGAATGGCCTCATTTTCTTAGTGTATATGTTTGTAAGAGGAATGAATGGCCCTTTTCCCTTTGACATGAGTGTCCTGAGGCCTGATGTAGAGCAAGAAATTGAGACACTTGCCCATTAACCAAGCATTAATGAGCTAAATCCCTGGTGCTCTAAGTCTGGGAAGGAAAGTCAAAATCATGAGACTGTGAACGTAGTCCCCAGTGAACTGCCTTTTTAGAAGGTACCTGTCCTCTCGATGCCTGC
Source organism: Lophiomys imhausi (assembly GCA_907164525.1). Taxonomy (NCBI): domain Eukaryota; kingdom Metazoa; phylum Chordata; class Mammalia; order Rodentia; family Muridae; genus Lophiomys; species Lophiomys imhausi. Next base: position 323,783 of record CAJQZJ010032684.1, read on the forward strand.
CTGGAGCTGCTCACACTGGGAGGTGAAGCCATGGACAAATGGGGACGAGGCCGAATGAGACCTGCTAAGAACTGATAACAGAGCAGTCACTTCAAAAGATAGTATGTGAATATAAACGAATAAAAAGAGGCCTTTGGGAGCATAGGTGAAACCCCAAAATATTCCCTGTATACTTACCAATTTCACATTTATATTGAAAGGTCAGCCAAGGTGTAAAGGATGGTGAGTCACATTGTCACTGTGTCATCAGAAATGCTATACCTCGACAAGATCCTTTACTGATCAATTCTTTGTTTTCAGATATGCCACATGGTGGTGATGACTAAAGAAAAAAATACATCATTCTTACAACTCACTCTCATTTAACCTTTAAGCTAGGGTTTCCAGGATTTATTATGAAATTGATCCCTCATTTTATATTAATTTACTTCAAGTAGACTTGTGTCATTAGCCATTATCCTTGGATAGTGTCGTGGTTACTTCAGTTGTCAACATGACACATATGGGAAGAAGGAACACCAAATGAGGAATTACTTCCACCAGATGGGCCTGTGGGGATGTCTGTGGAGCATTTTCTTGATTGCTAATTGATGTAGGAGAGACCCACCCACCGTGAGTGACACCATCCCTAGACAGGCAGACCTAAACTGCATAACAAAGGTAGCTATGCATCAGCTTGGAAGCAAGTCAGTAAGCAGTATTCCTCTATGGTCTCTGCTTCAGTTCTTGCCTCCAGGTTTCTGCCTTGAGTTCCTAACCTGGCTTCCTTCAATGAAGGGCTGTGACCTATAATGCAATTAAAACCTTTTCTCCCCAAGTTGCTTTTGGTTAAAGTTTTATCACAGCAACAAAAAGGAAACTATGATAGATGGCTAGTCTCCCAGGCTGGTTTGAAGCTCTATTTAGGGGTTCATCATTATTAATAACAGCACTAATTTGGAAGTGACTAAAATATACATAAGAACCAGAATTGGATATCCATTTCATTTTTGTTTTTTACAGAGCTAGGGATAGAAGTCAGTACCTCATATGTGCTAGGTAGGCACTATACTGCTGAGCCACATGCCTAGCCCAAAAAATACAATTAAAAGAGCCCTTTACCCTACGCATTAGGTACACCCTACAACAGCATATGGAAAGAGTGACTGGAGATCAACACTAACCAGATCCACATTCACACGTGCAAGCTGTGATCCTCTGGCTGAGAACAAAGCTGCCTCTGGCCAGGACGGATATTTGTTAGTGAAGTATGAACCCAGAAAAGCCTTTTTATGCTAACCTTCACAATATAGTCTACCCCCATACTTGGATATTCATCTAACCTTTTCTATGTATTTTTAAATTGTATTTTATTTATATATTATATTTTATTAGTTCTTTGAGAATTTAATACAATATAGTGTTATCATATTTACCCCCTTACTCCTCCCCTAATTACTCCTAGACACACCCAACCACCTCTCAACCTCATTTTCTATTTATTTTAAATAATCCCTCAAGTCCAATTTGTGCTGCCTATATACTTCTTCCTGGATGTGGTTGACCTACAAAAGAGGTCACACTCTTAACGAAAATGGATTCTTGCTTCCCCAGAAGCCATCAACTGACAATAGCTCCTCATTTAAGGGTAGGAGGTTTTGAGTCCCTGCCCCTCCATGTTTAAATATTTACTGGGTTAATCTAGTACAGGCAACCACAGCTGTTATTAGTTCTTGCAGTTCTGTCATATCCAGAAGACATTTTTCAGACAAATATAAAGGTCAGTTTGATCCTATGTTCAACAAAATGATAGTAGTAGACTCACCCCTGAGGAGAATCATGAGTTCTTAGCCAGATTTGCAATACCAGCCATGTGTTTCCTCTTATGGAGCAGGACTTAAATCCAACCAAAAAGTAGTTGGTTACCCCACAAAATCTGTGCCACTATTGCACCCATGACTATATCTTTGCCATGCCAATCTTTATTGTAGTTCACATAGTTCACAGTTGGGTAAGACAGCTGATTAATTCCCCTACACACACACACACACACACACACAGGAAAAATTTTTCTAGTATCAATCTAAATTTCCCATGTCCTGTGATGTCTTCAGCAATGAGGCCTTACCATTGAGTTTGTTGGACAATAAAAAACAGTAGTATTAGCCTGTATTGTTTGGGGGTGACTTCTAGGATACTCCTGATCAACAACTCAAAAGGAAGTATCTAACACCTGGCTCTGAGCTTTTCATTTGGCATCCTATGGCTTCTGGAAAGGGCAGTATCCCCTATGTAGGACAACTCCAGTTAAATTTGTGTGTGTGTGTGTACATGTGTGTGTATGTATGTATGTGTCTGTGTGTGTGTACGTGTGTGTACATGTGTGTGTGGTGTGTGTATGTGTC
>CAJQZJ010032684.1:326176-387427 GCA_907164525.1 Lophiomys imhausi
TGTGTGTGTACGTGTGTGTACATGTGTGTGTGGTGTGTGTATGTGTCTGTGTGTGTACATGTGTGTGGTGTGTATGTATGTGTCTGTGTGTGTACATGTATGTGTGTGTACATGTCTGTGTGTGTGCATGTGTGTGTACGTGTGTGTGTGTTATGAAATCATAAGTTTCTATATGGCCTTTTCAAACATCCATAGTGTTAGTTATCCCTCCCACCAAACCCCTCTACTACCCTCCCCTCACATTCTTCTCCCCACTTCAGCCTCCCTCCCTATGATTCCCTTTCTCCCCTTCATATCATTCATCTTCTCCTACACCTGCATTTCCTCCTGGAGCATATGGTGAGATGGTTAAATACTTGAATAGAAAATGAATAACCTGGGTTAGTCTTATGCAGCCCCTCTCCACATGCACTCCATTCCCTTACTCTTGGTCAATTTATTCACCAAACAAACATTTACTGAGTGTCTCTGTGCAGGGCCTGACGGATACAAGTTGAAGAGCTAGCAATGTTACTGGATTTTCCTCTTCCCTCTGGTCAACATTAAAAATTACATTTTCCTGCATACTTCTTTTTAAAGAAGGGGATTTCTATTGTCATTATTTATGTGTGCCTATGTGTGTTTGTTTAAGCACATGTAAACGTGCCTGTTAAGGTCAGAAGAGGGTACCTAATGCTCTAGAGCTGGAGTTGTATGCCATTGTGAGCTGTCTGTTACAGGTGCTGGGATCTGAACTCTGGTCCTCATGATAGAGCAGCAAGAATGATTAACTGCTAACTGCTGAGCTGGCTCTCCAACCACCCATGCTTCCCTCTTCCGAAGCTAATGTTAAGATGAACACTCAGGTTCCACTTGGAAAGTTGAAAACTGACATTCCCATGGGATCCTCTTCCCTCCTTAACTTCTGTGGTGGTTTGAATGAGAACTGCCCCCCACAGGCTCATGTTTGAATACTTGGACCCCATTTGGTGAAACTATTTGGAAGGGATTAGGTGGTGTGTGCTTGTTGGAGGAGGTGTGTCCCTGAAGGGTTTTGAGGTTTCAAAAGCCTGTGCCATTCCCAGTTAGCTCTCTCTGCCTCATACTTGTGGATCAAGATGTAAGCTCTCACCTACTTACTGCTCCAGCGCCATGCCTGCCCACCTGCTGCCATGCTCCCTGCTGTGAAGGTCATGGACTCTCACCCTCTAACACTCTGAAACTGTAGAACACCTTGGTCATGGTGTCTTATCACAACAATAAAAAAGAAAAACACCTTCCCTTCATCCCTTCTTTTTTTTTTCAATTGTTTTTCAGTCACTTATCTCCCTCCCCCCCCCAAAAAAAAACAGTCCATGACAACGAAGTGTCAGTGTTTGAAATCAGTGTTTTTGAGTACTGAGATGACTCAGTGGGTGAACTGTTTCCCTCACAAACATGAGAATCTGATTTTGGATCTCAAGAATCCATGTAAACATCAGATGAGCATAGTAACCCACCTGTAAGCATGCAAGAGGGGGTGATAGGAAATCCCCAAAGCAAGACTGGATAATCAGCAAGATCCATGTTCAGCTGAGACACCTGCCACAATAAGTAAGGTAGAAATTTGTGGAAGAAGCCACTTAACATCACTTAACTTTGGGGCCCCACATCCAGGCACACACATGTGCATATACACCCCCACACACATGCTCATACATGTGCACACATATATATGCAAGACAAATTATTTTAAATAAAAGTCAGTGTTTCTATAGAAAAAAATTAAGCACTATGTACTCCATATTGAGTTTATTTCTACACACACACACGTAAGTATATGTATATTGCAAAAAAATTATGTAGAAAAGACTTTATGGTAGAGCAGGTTTGTCAGATCTAGTTAGAAGAGTATAATTACATATCCTAGAGCATACAGAGAACAGAATTTAAATCTGTATAAAATAAATGAAGAGAAACAACTTGGAAGGAACTTTTAAGCCAAAGGGAAGGAGTAGCCTCTTGTTTAAAGATATATTGCTATCCAGCAGGATCTCATGGCCAACCATCCCAATTTTGATCTGATTTGAAATTAGCTAGTATTTTCCAGACAAATACTCAGTATTTCTTTTTTTTTTTTTTTTTTTTTTTTTTTTTTTTTTTAAACATTTATTTATTTATTATGTATACAGTATTTGCTCTACATATATGCCCGGGCAGATCTCAATGTAGATGGCTGTGAGCCACCATGTGGTTGCTGGGAATTGAACTCAGGACCTTGGGAAGAACAGCCAGTGCTCTTAACCTCTGAGCCACCTCTCCAGCCCCAGTATTTCTTTAGAACACTCCCATGGTCATTATTTTCCATTAGCCACTATGAGTTTTGATGTTGCTAGTTAATTTTATATTCTAATCAAAGCTTAACTCCCTCATCTGTCTTCTAAATCATCCTTTATTTTAAAAAGGAATAATCTGCCTTTGTCCAACACTGATGGACTACCAAATTATTCTTAAAATTAAATAGCAAAATAAGTTATCAGACATGTTACATCTAATTACGCAACCCAGCAGAATTGCTGTTTCCAAACCTTGGTAGAGCCTTCTTTAAAAGTTGCATTTTAACTCCCAAACTGCTATTTTGTTCCTCGTCCTCCTTGCTCTGTTTCGCAGACCTACCATCCCTTCCTCTTGCTGCAGCTCTGACACTATCATGAGAATCACCAGTGGTATTCTGTAAATGCCAGCCAAAAATCTATCTGCAAGAACATCTGCTCAACCGTGCAAAACTGATGCAGTTAGCAACCATCATCTCTCCTCCTCCTGCTGGGGTAACTGCTTCAAAGCATGACTTTTTGCCCTGAGCTAACAAGATCCAGAAACTCCCTGTTATGTACAAAACCTGCTGCTAAAAATCCATGTAGCTTCAACACAAATTATAACCCAGTCTCTCAACTACAAGAGTAGTTAACACCCCTGTGCCATCGGGTCTCAGAGACTCTTGCTCAAACCGGTGAGTCAAAGACCCCATCCTCTACCGCTTACCTGTTTCCATTTAATATAAATGGTCTTCCAGTGAGCATGACTGAGAAAGACAAGACATCCAATATCACTGTTTTGAAAGTACAACTACTGAAAAGGATAATTAAATGTCAAACTTCTGAATTAGAACTGATACAGAAAGAAATAATTTTTTAAAAATCTTTACTGAGCATCCACTATTTGCCAAGTGCTTCCTGGCTGTCTTGCATCTGTTACCTCATTTGACTGAGGTTTTAAACATTTTAGAAGTCAAGAAATTGCCATTCAGAATCTAATATGTTAAGAATGGGTACTAGGTTTCAGATATTCTTCTGAGGAAATGGAGAAGAGTGACTAATAATGATGAGAAAGGATAAACTTAAAGTGATTACTTCAAGGTATGTTGCTAGAATGAGGGTGGGGCAACTGTGGAGCTTAGAATATGACATTATCACACTGAAGTATTCGACAAGTTTCTTAATCTGACTCAGTTTCTACATTTGTGAAATGGGAGAGGAAGGTTAAATTGTTTCTACCATTTCAGGCAAGTCTAAACCATCAGTCTCACTGATTTTACAAATCAAATTTCTTTTCAAAACCCTTTTTGAACTATGCATCTATTTCTCTCATGTTTCAGTTTCTCTCAAATATTGAATAAGGCTCAGAATAAACTGCCTCCAATATCAGAATGACTAAGGATTAAAAATGAAATGCTAACAAAGTATTCAGTTGGTTTTTATTATTTTACTGTTCCCTAGTAAAATTTTGGGAACATAATCTTCCCAAATAAACATATTCAATCACTGGGGCCAGTGAGATGATTCAGCAGATGAAAATGGCTGCTGATGAGCCTGATAATACAAGTTTGATCCTCAAGACCACATAATGAAAGGAGAGAATTCATTACCACCAGTTACATTCTGTTTTCCACATACATGTAGTGGCATACCACACACACACACACACACACACACACACACACACACGATAAAAATTTAAATATGTAGATATATATTCAAGATGTTTAACTGAAACAGTAAAGGTTCTCATGGTACTTATAGTCCCAAGTGGACTTATGGGGTACAATGCATAGAAAAGATGATAGATAGATAGATAGATAGATAGAGTACAAAGGGCTACCTAGAATACAGCCTCTGACTATATACTTCTTAAGGGAAATTTTATTCCTACTTACTTTACTATAGGAAAATAATGCCACACATGTACATTTGTAATATCAAGGAATTTTATACTAGTAGATGACCTTTGCCTTTCTAAAATGAGACATCATGGGAAAAAACATCTCCATCATTTAAACTAGGATGTAGGTTACTAGATTAGCCACTTGCTAACCTAATCTACAAACATTTTTGTAAACAAAAATCAGTGAACATTGCTGAAGACACCGCACACTTTGGTTGTAGGACACAGAACACAATCAATCTAGACTGAGCTGGAGACTTTCTCCTTGCTGACAAGGTTTCATAATGGCAAAGAGTAGTATGCAGGCTGCTGGGGGGACAGAGCTATCAACAGTCTTAATCCGTTGTGCACTCCAAATACCACACTACCAACATGCTACACAAATGTGTCAACTAGTGTAACAGTGATACAGTTGCTACGGAGGTAACCAACTGATTTCTGGTGGCTTTGAAGATGACTCTACGGAAGGAAGGAATTCACAATGTAAGCGTGCTCAAAACCCCATGGTTGGGGAGGGAGGCCATAAGCCTTATCACTGAAGCCACAGCTGTTGTTTTTCTAAATAGACATGATGTGCCCATTGTGCTATGCCTCAGATTAGTCTTTAGTCAAAGATGCCTCTTTTTGCACTGGGTGGCCCTTATTGCAGAGACTCAAAACTGATCAAGAAGCTCAGTACAAGTGACTATTGAATATGCATTCTTAAATGGACACTTCTATCACTCCCTCCAAGTCCCAGCAGGAAAGGTAGCAGAAAGGATGTAAGAGTGGAAGGAAGGGGAGGAGTGCTGTCGATGTGGATCACTATCTTCCGGGTATGACATAGCTGTAGGGAGTTAGATAAATTTAATTGGATTTAGAAAATATATAGGGGTTTCTGATACTGTCTCTTAATTCGGGGCATGAAGATCATTATCACCGTGTGGACTAAAAACAGGAAACAAACAGGAGACTTAATGGACTGAAAAACAAGGTTGTCAGAAAAACAGGAAAGACTTAATGGACTTAAGAAACAAAGTATCTAGCCTGACATTGTTTTCGGCTACTAAGTGGGAGGAGCCCAAATTAAGCTGAAACAGAGTTCCTCCTATTTAAGGACAGTGCATGGAGCCAAGGAGAAGAAGAGGCCCCTGATGCTAGAGAGCTCCAGGAGTCTTGCTGAAAAAAGTGCTGGCCATCATTTGATGGCCAGATTTCCCTGAAGCAGAAAGAAGCTGGTGAGCAAAGAAAGCCTGAGCAAGACACCAAAAGGCCAAGGACTAAACCCTGTGGCTCAGCTTTTGCCTAGAGAGGTTTGATCTGTCTGAACAGTGGCCTAAAGGAAACTGTGCCTGGCTTTAAGGACTCTGAGGTAGATTGGCAGAGTTGCTGATGCAAAGGGGCTGGGGTCTCCCAAAAAGAAGAAAGCATCAAGCCTTATTTAAGGTGAGACTGCAATAACCAACTTACCCTGACAAATCTACATCTGAGAGATCCAGAAAAAGGACTGCTAAGTGCCTTAAAGAATCTACAACAAAGACTATGTTCCTGACGACTGAGGACCTGCCCCAGAGACTATATCATTCTAAAAGGTTACAAAAATAATTGTCAATAGGTTTAGTGGATAGGTTAAAGGGGTTGTAGGAATTTATAGGATTAATAGTTAAGAAATTGTTGGTGTTTGTTATAAGTGAATATAGTAATAAATAAATAAGTGTTAAATAATAATTAAAAACTTTGGTTTCACATAGCTCTTGAACTCTCAGCAGCTGTAACGATCTGTACAAGCCCTGCACAAGATGCTCTGTGTTGGAATGAGGGAGGAGCTCATGAGACTCCTCCCCACCATGAGGTTTGTGGCGGGGGGGGGGGGGGGGGGGGGGGGAGAGAGACATTTCTTCCATGGTGTAGCCACTAGTAAGTTGCCAGTCTACCATAAGTAATCCCTCACCTGTACTTCTGTAAGTAACTCTAACTTAAGTCATTGTTTCACACCAAGAAAATCAGTTAGTAAATCATGACATAACCAAATTTATCTTCTGTGTGCCAGCACTGTGCCACACACTTGAACCTCAAAGTAATGCAAGCAGCTTGATCCATTGCAGCAGGGAATAGGGAGTGAGACAAACTGAAAGTAGATGGAAAGAAAAGGGAGGCACAAGGGTCAAGAACAAGTCATGAGCCCAGCAGGAGAATCTTCTGGAGTTGCTGCAGGAAGGGGCAAAGGTCTTAATGTAGTTAAAAGCCAAAGAGAGCAGTGGTGGTAACTGGAAGCTAGCTGCTGGGTGAAAGCGGCAGCTCTCTTGATATCAGTAGAGAACGTGAGAAACAGAGGCCTTCTCTTCACCTTGGAAGACATATTTGCAACCTCATGATCATTCTTTGAATTGCCCACCTCTTGTTTTCATTAGGAAGTTAAAATTGGATGTATGGCTTCCATAAGAGCCTAGCCAATGTCAAGGTAAGAAAAGCTAATTAATCCTAAATTAGCAATAATTTTTTCTCCCTCTTCCATTTCCCATTATTACCAACTTGTATAAATTTGCCTAGAAACCAATCATTGGCTGGGTATATATATACATTCATTCTGTAATTTGTGCCATCTTATGGGGTGGCAGCCCCTTGGACTTACGCTTTGGAAGAAAGTCAGTTCAAGAAAGAACAAAGCTGACCTCTGTTGAGGAGATAATGCAATAAAACATGCTTCTGGAAGGGAAATTTCAAACCCCAGTCTTCATTTACATAATAACAATAGGGGCAGCTTAGAATTTGGGCTAATTTAGCTTCCTCTCTGATTCCTAGAGCCGAAGCATCCTATGCGGTTGCACTGTGCCAGCATTCATTAGCTCTAATATGTTGGCTGACATCTTTGCCGGGCCCAGAAGACCCACTAAGGGCTTTAGGGTGAACACACATGAAGGAAGAGTTTCCAAGAAGAAAACATGCTTCCTGGAGCTCCTGGGGCTTAGGCCTAAACGCTTTTTGAAAAGACAAGATCGTTACCTTCCTTCTCTCCTCAGGCTATCTCTTCATTTCAGGGTTACTTTTTTATTTTTAAATAAAATTTTAATTAAAATATAATTATGTCATTTCCCTGTCCCTCAACTTCTTCCAAACCCTACCCTCACTCCCTCTCAAATTCATGGCCTTTTTTTTTTTCATTCATTATTATTATACACATAGAGATCACACACACACACACACACACACACACACACACACACACACAGATACCTGCTGAGTTTGTTTAGTGGTACTTCTAAGATTGTGACTGATTTCAGGGCTGACCACGCCAATAGATGTGCTAATACGCTATCAGAGTCACTTTGCCCATCAGTATCTCTCAGTGTGGTGAGCTGCATAGAGGAAGTTTGCCCGTGTTTAGGATTTGTAGTTGTAGAGGCAGGTGGAGAAGAGAGTAAATGAAGAGTCCAGAAAACATTTAGCAGGTTGAGGGTGTTGCTCAGTGGTAGAGCACTTGCCTAGCGTGCACGAGGCCCTTGGTTCTACCCCTAGCACTGAGGAAGGAGAAGAAATTGGCTAAAAGACCGAAAGTATCACTTTGAGAGACATTTCCTCCACTGATGTTCTGCAAGTTCTTGGCTTTGCTCATCATTACAGACTCTTCCTTCCATGATCTTTCCCAGCTCCATGTCAGCTTGTGCATTCTATTTTTGGTAACTTAAGCATAAATGTCTTCTTGACAAGAGGCAGGCTCACTAGGGATACACAGTCCAGGATTTTTCATTTATAACAAGTAATAAGAAATAGTACGCTTTAGTGTGTTGGGGAGGAAGGTACGCACATACCACAGCACACAGGTGGAGGTCGGAGGGTAACCTGCAGAAACAGGTTCTCATCTCTCTTTCCTTCCACTGTGTGGATCCAGGGAACTGAACCCAGGATGTCAGGCAGGGCCACAAGCACTTTTATTCTGCTAATCCATCTTGCTGCCTCACAAAGTAGTTCTTAATATTAGCTTTAGTCCATCACTTCTTGATTCATTTGCTAGTGGCTACATGACCTACACGTGAAGGGTGGTGCAAGGAGCTGGGTATGCTGCTTATGGCCCAGCCCTTGCCTATTTATAAATTAGAACCAACGCAAAGATAATGAGATATTTCAGAAACAAAGATAAGAAGACACAGTCCACAGCAGGGGAACTTCAGATCAATGATTTTGGATTTTCAGAACTCAGGCAAGGTCATTTCCACCATGATTAGGCATCAAGTCACACTATCTGACATAATCAAATACTTGTTTGGTTTAACTGTTTTTGTTTTGTTTCCCCAAGTCCCTTTCTGATTACAGTTCAATCCCCGACAGAGGGAAAAAATACAGAAAGTATCTTCTAACCCTGAGATGTATACATTCTAGAGACAGACATGCTTCCACTACCAATGACATGGATAAACTAGCAGTTATGATTTCTATGCATTAGTTGCCTTAGCTTGGTTCCTATAAACTCGATTTGGAGAGATTACTCTACTCTTGACATGCCAATAAAAATGCAAAATGTGCCTACAAAATGCTGCTCAGTCTCAAACACGTGTGAATCCACCAAGCAGTGAAAGCCGCATTGTGAGTGCTCTTGGAGCCGAAATAGCAGCTCTGTATGGTTTTACAGTACCACTGCATCCTGGCTCTTGCTTTTCTGAAATTTGGCCACCCAGGCAGAAATGTAGTAACATTTGACTATTCGTGGCTTTGCTGAACTAGTTTGTCCTGAACTTACATGTCACTTGCTGGGTAGCACGCCTCAGCTAATTCCCTGTGTTGCATGGCAGTGTTAAACATGTTTCATAACCCCAAGCCAGTGACAGTAGCCTGTACTCCCCATTTGCTCTAGGGCTCCCCAAAATGAATGGCTTCTGTCATAGGCCCGCATCCTACAGTAAGCCACTATTAAACTCCTGATGCCTCTCCTTCAGTCTATTGACTGGGGTAGGGTTGTCCATTTTTCAAAGTAAATGATGTTGGATATTTCTCAACTCTGTATTTTTTGACATGATGGAGAAAAAAGCCTATAAAATCACTCCTAAGTACTCTGCCGATGCATGATCAACCATCTGACCAGTGACCCAACATGTCACATCCTGTGTGAGAATAGTATCATGCACGGGGCTGAAAGAATAAGACATACATACGAGCCAAGGTGCCCCAAGCCTGTCATACTCAGTTTTGACTGCTTCAGAGAAGTACCATCTCCCATCAGGGAACTTGGGACAACAAACAACATTGAATTTCCTTGATCAATTTTGAATTTTAGATTTCTAAGCTCTAATGAGCCTGGAAATTTAACTGTCGAGTAATTCAGCAAGTCTTTGTTGATTGAGTTAACTGAATGATAAATTGTTTTGAATTTTAGTTTGATTTCTCTACCCTTCTTTCCCCTTTTCTGTCTTTAAAACCTTTCTCATATCCCCTTTATAATGTTATATCTTTCAAGCATCCCCTAGAGATATGTGATATATACTGTAATGATTTAAAATGTAAAGAAACCATTAAAAAAAACCAACAGAAAGTAAAAGTTTGGTTAGAAGAAAAACAGAGGGCTGGAGAGATGGCTCAGCGGTTAAGAGCACTGCCTAGTGCTCTTCCAAAGGTCCTGAGTTCAATTTCCGGCAACCACATGGTGGCTCACAACCATCCACAATGTGATCTGGTGCCCTCTTCTGGAATGCAGGTGTACATGCAGATAGAGCACACATATGCATAAAATAAATAAAATAAATCTTTAAAAAAAAAAAAGAAGAAGAAAAGCAGATCAGCCTAAAGCATCTCTCAAATGGTAACTGGGATATACCATTGGATGATACACTATTCAGAGGCACTTTCTCATCCTCAGATGCCATGGTTGTGCAAGCAAATATATATTTGTGTAGTGTTTCATGGGTTATAAGCACTCTCATCGATGTTTTCCAATCTAATACTTTAAAGACTTGAGTGGTTAAGTCTTTGCAGATTGGCTACATGTTTATTGTTTTTCTCCAAATGCTTCTGATGCCTCCATCTTCTCGCCTTATTTTGCATCCTTTTGCCTCTCATTCTACTGTCTCCATTTCAAATAGTGAACCATTACTTCATGGGCTAGTCATCACCTTTTCTTACTTAGCCCTGAGAGACCTCCATTGTCTATTGCTGGGGAAAGCCTCTGAGCTTAAGATGGTGTCCTTGATTTCTATTTCTAGAACAAAGAACAGATGGAGGAACAAAGACTAAAATTAGAGCTCATCATGGCTTCGTGGCATGAGTGAATTTGGAAGCTGTGTATATCAATGCTTTATCATACTTATGTATTTGCTTAAGTATCACAAACCTGTTTTTCAGCCCAGCATGTATGAAGACTCAGTTCTGCCACTTCGATAGTTATAAAATGCAGGAGAAACCCAAATATGCTACAAAGTTTTTCTGTTCTTATTCCTCCTCTATGTGAGCTTGTAAACTTGTTCACAGGAATCCCTCTAATTCCAAAGTCATTGTCCCACGAGGAGAACAGAAAGTACCAGACATGTACTCTTTTGCTAGTAAGTGATCCAACCCAGTGTCTTCTTCGTAAACAGCTTTCATCAATAGTCTTCTCTTTTCTGTTTTGAGTTTTAGTCAAGTTAAATTAAAGCTTCAGTGTTCTTTGGTGCCCTATCTGTGTCCATGGCCTTGAAAATGAGTCTGGCTGCTTTCTTGAAAAGAATACTGTATAGATAGAATTCTAGCCTTGTACCCTTTTGCAAACACATACTCTAGAAGAAAAATCTTGAGTGTCATTAAAGTTTTAGATTTGAGTTTATTTTACTTCACACTAAAAAATTAAAATACTTCCTTTCTAGAAAGCCTACTTCATGACTTAGTATATAACTAATTACTAGAATATGCCATCTAGTTAGTCACTAATGTGTAGGTCTCCCTCCTAAATGGCTCTCACTTAGCTAACCCTTGCATTTTTTTTCTTACCTGGATTTAAATATACCCACATAAATTTTCCTTGCTTCAATCTTCTACATGGTAGAGCAATAATGTGTTTTCTATGCTGAGATTGAAAACTCTTCTTAGTGTCTCAAACTGTTAACTCCCAAACTACTTCAAATGGCTGACAGTGGACCCGGATGAGTATGAGCTCCCAACCCATCCCAACACCCTGCTGACCTCACACTCTGTCCTCACTGAGCTGTCCTGTCATTTCCCTATGTGGACACACACACACACACACACACACACACACACACACACACACGAAGCTGCCTCTTGCCTAGGGGCTCCACTCTCGCCACATGAAAGCTTCATCCTTTAAAGACATTGGGAACATTCTAATGTTCCTGAGGTTAGAGGAATATTGCCGTAGATGAGAGACAATAACTGCTGACTTCCAAGTGAGTCATTTCATTGCATGGGTCTGTGGAAGCTCAGACTTCTTTGGGAAGTTCTGTGTAGCTGATGATCATCTCAGTTAAGCAATTTCCATTGCCAGCACTGACGTAAATGACATTTATTTATGTGCTTCTATTTAGTTGCCCTGAAAACATCTTTTAAAACTTCCATTATGAAAGCGCATGAAAATAAAAAGTTACTGAGAATATAATGTTATTGTCAGCCTGGAAATGGGACTTGAGGTGACAGGTGTCCTGAAGACTATAGTTCAGAATTATCAAAAGGAAGAGAACCTGAGTTTATCATGAGAAATTGTCTCTGAAGTACTAAAGAAGTGTCAGGAGTTTCCATTTGAATCTCAAGAAAGACTATCTAGCTTCCTTTGGCTCAGAAGAAAAATGCTGCTTGTTTAACAAAGAATGAAAATGAAAACTTAGTTCTTTTTCATAAACATCCTCAAAAATCATATTTTCAGTGTTAACAAGATCAAGATCCCAAGGGTCAGCTGTGAAAAGGCACGTGACCCAGTACTACTACCTACACACAGCTGTCGGTTTATCCAGTGATTTGGAAGAATTTCAACAGCATAGAAAAGATTAAGTAGAAAATTTAAAGTATGTGAATAAAGTGCATAGATGTATGTAATTAGCATGTTTTGTTCAGTGTTTATATTTAATACTCTGTTTTTTCTCTCCAGAGCTGTTATATGACTAAACTGATGATAGCATAAACTCAAAAAATGAATATTTAATTTTTGTCCTAGACATTGTTATGTCCTAGACATACTACTTTTTGCATCCATATAGTAATGCTGTAAAAGAAATGATATAATTACCCAGATGGAAATCTGAGGCTCTAGCCTGCGGTGTGCCACAAAGAAAGTGCTAGAGCACTTGAGCCTGGCGTTCCCGTCTGCCCTCTGCTGCTGTGATAAGGACCATAGCCCAAAGCAACTTGGAGGGGAAAGAGTTTATTTCAGTTTCTATGTCCCTATCACAATTCATCATGAAGGGAAGCCAGGGCATTAGCTCAAGCCAGACCACGAAGGCAGGAACTGAAGCAGAGACCACAGAGGATTGCTGCTTCCTGGTTTGTTCTCCATGGCTTGATCAGTTTGCTTTCCTCTACCACCCAGGACCTCCTGCCCAGGGGTAGCACCGTTCCAATAGGTTGAGCCTTCTCAATCATTAATCAATAAAATGGCCTACAAACTTGCCTAAAGGCAATCTGACAGAGGTAGTTTCTCTCCCCAGATAACTCTTGCTTGTATCAACTTGATAAAAAAACTGTCTAGGGTAAGGGTTCTCTAGGCTTCACAGACTTTTCTCATGCTAATTTCACCACTTGACTCCTTGCTCTGTCTTCTGAAGCCCTATCTGAACTAACAGACTCAAGCGTCAGTAGCAAGCCTGGTGGCTCTAAGAGCGAGCACTTGGACGGTATCAGCTGAGTGGGGGTTCCTATGGCAACGCCAGCTTTAAAGGAAGGTTGTCATCTTCTGGTCTTAAGCTTCCACTATATGAATCATACTGTTATTCATTTATTTATACCACAGTACATGGTCCCCAAATAAATTGTAAAATCCTAATATGCAAGAAGCTATGTTTACTCTCCTTTCTCACTTGCGCATAGCTGAAGTCCGTATTCTCTTTGAGAAGCAGGCTCTGTTTCTAAAGGAACCGAAGCATAACTAATTTATTTTAAAAAGTAGAAAGAAGGAAGGGTCTGCCCTCCTGTTTTTCAAGTATTTGGTCAAATCCAGCAGCTCAGACTACATCTTGATTGTAATATCTGTCAAGCATCTCCATGCAAGTCAGGAAGAGACACAGGTGGACAAACCAGCTTCAAATGATAGACCCTTCAGAGTTGAGCTCTTGGGGATTAGATTTGTGTCTTTCACGAACTACCATCATCTGTTTTCACATTCTAAAGGGTAAGTGCAACCGTCTGGTCTTTTCTTCTCACAGCTCCATGCATTAGTGAGTTGAAACTGGAAAACTCAACTATGAAACTTATAATATTTGGGTGTGAAAGAGAATGAGTCTTGTGAACTCAGCCCATTCTTGTGGCTGAAGAGCTCTAACTTTTACTAGTTTCAGGAGTTAAAAACTGTTTAATATGCCCGATTTTTTTTACAGGAGTAGTTTCTATACTTCAAAGTGAAGGTTGGAATAAAGCATTCCTTCAGACATCACCCCAAATTAGCCTTCCCTGAAAATCCTACATATATTTCAAATTTTGATTTGTCTAAATTTTAAACATCAGCTTGAAGCTTACATCCCCTTATTTTGAGCTTTAACCACTATTTGGTATTTATGGAAAACAGCGCTCAGTTAATGAAAGAGAATATATACCATTAAAAATCTATATGCCGATTAGATTTATAGAGCATAATTCAATAATTTTTTATAAAGCAATAAAAACTCTTGCCAACTCTCATGAAAAACAACCATATGTTTTGGTTTTAATAATGAAAACATTTTATAAATAAGCTCCAATTATGGTCCATATTATTTAAGAAGCATTGAATCTTTTCTTCCAATATTTTTCTCCATTTTTGAGGCACCCTTAATAATTTGCATACATATTTACAGTGTTCCCAGATTTATTTTTTTTTTCACCACAAGAAAAAGACATTCAATTTTTTTTTCTCTTTTGGTTTGCAGTGTTCCCTAAAAGGACATTTCTCAAAGTATATGACTAATGTATCAATTACAAAAACATTTTATCCTTTTAAGAACTATTTTTAGCCATAGATTTCAAAGCAAATTAAATCACAGGCATAGATTCATATGTCAAGCTTGGGGGCAGATTCATTCCACAGATTGATATGCCCACTTAGATTATATGAAAATGAAACTTCCAATGGCTTTTCTATCACCACATGTGGCTTATGTCCAGGTCCACAGTGATGCCTGATTCTTTCTGGAAAGCAATCTGCAAGCGCGAATGAGGAGCCAGAGTTTGGAAACATATATGAAGAGCCACAGTTCAGAAACATGTATGAAGAGCAGCAATTTAGTAACATGTATGATGAACCTTTGAAAGGATCCCATCCTTTGGTTCAACATC
This sequence comes from Lophiomys imhausi, assembly GCA_907164525.1. Lineage (NCBI taxonomy): Eukaryota > Metazoa > Chordata > Mammalia > Rodentia > Muridae > Lophiomys > Lophiomys imhausi. The sequence goes on from CAJQZJ010032684.1 coordinate 340,772, forward strand.
TACTATAACAAAAGCTCACCAGGACTTTGCAAAAATTTCTCTATAAGAACATTTATTATAGTGGTATTTATGATAGTAACAAATGGGAAATGTTATTAATGCCCAATAATATAGCTTGACTAAGTGATTTTGAGTCAGTCCACTTGATGGCAACTATACAAACATTAGAGTCTAAGGTTTTAAAGAAAACTTAACGCTATAGAGAAATGTTCGTAATAAAATTTTAAGTTAAAAAAAAGGCAAAAGTACACATGCTCATTTTTAATAGTTTTTAAATATTAGAATTATAGTCTATATACCATAAATGGACAAGAATGACCACACAAAAATGAAATAAAATACACCAAACTATTAATTTGATTTTCTGAGTGCTACAATTGTGAGACTTTAAAATGCTTCCTTTTTTATATACCTTCTACAATGAACATTATTGTTTTGTGACAAGAACATATTATTTTAAATATTTAAATAACATCTCAAAGAATCTAACAAAAAATGAAATGACCAAATAAACTATATTGAAAGAAATTATACTGCTATTTATAAGTAAGCCGGAAAATTATCTCAAAACTATTTGGCATAATATACTTCAATCTTCATTAAATACTTGTATGAAACTTTCATAGAAAAAAAGTTTGGAGGATACACAAAATAAACATTTTTTCGAGAGTTATGGAAATATAAATATCTTATATTGTTTAAAGTTTGGTATTGTTTTTAGACAAATTTTAAATTTTATACTCTTATTGCTGGCATTTTTAATACATGAACACATATTTTATTGCTGGTGTTCTACTATACTAATACACACATACATTGTAAATGATGTACAAAATGGAAATATCAAGATGAGATTTAAAACATAATAAATACTTTTTTATTCTTTTTTGTGAGAGGCTACAGGGTTTCTCTGTGTAGCCTGGCTACAGAGAATCCTCAAACTCAGAGATCCACTTGCCTGCCTCTGCCTCCTGAATGCTGGGATTAAAATCACCCAGCTAAATAAGTATTTTTATCTTTCCTATTTTTCAAAGGGTTATTTTAGAATGTGACATCTCCATTTTGGAGAACAGATTTAAAATAACTAATGGTTCAAAGTTTGATCTTTTTTCTTTTTTAATTGGAATATTTCAAACACACTGAAAAGAACAGAAAATTACATGGCAGATCTCTATATTACATTTCAGAGCCAACAAAGTTGGTCTCTTACTGCCCTTGCTTTAAACTTTTTAAATAAAATAAAATAAAAGTGCATAGAGTTAATTATCCTCCCCGCTTTCTAACCCAGATGCCAATATCTAGCAAATTATCCTTCATAGCTTTATAGTTGTTTATATGCATATGCGCATACAAAATAGAACTACTTTTAGTGGATTTCAAAAGTTGCTGAGAATGGTTTCCAGGTGAACGAATCTTTTTGTGCCTTGCCTTCCAAGACCAGCTACTTGTTTCTAAGATGTCTTGCTGAGAACACTGACTGTTTATCTAAATCATTCACCTTAACAGTTCTGTAGCATCACTCCAGTGCATGATTTTATAGCAATTTCTTTTTCCATTCTGATTAACAGATATTTCTGTTGCTTCCAGTTCTGTCCATTTCAGCACTCCTATGAAGCTTCCTACAAAAGATTCCATAAACACATGAATAAAAATGTCTTCCCTGTACACACCTAGGCTAAGCTGTGTCCTACCCAGACACTCTCTCCTGAAAGGCTGGCTGACTTGCACCAATGCTGCAGCTACACTGCAAGTGCATACAAGCTCTCTGACTTCTAGTCATACATGTGCTGCACTAGAAGTCGTACATGTGTCGTGCGTGTCTCCTCTCAGCCTGCGGCTTACTTCCCAGATTAGGTTCAATTATTCTGAGCCATCCATCTTCTCCAATAGGATTTACACTTTTTATTGAACAAATCCTTCCCCATCCTAATTTTAATGTTTCTCTATTTAATCCTTTAATTTTTAATTAAAATCTTGGTTAAAATTAAATTTTTTTTTCTTTTCATGCACTATAAATATATTTTACATATGGCATGAGATAAGAAATCTACACCTTCTTTCAGGTACCTATCTACAATATTTTTCCAAATCATATTGTTATTTATTTATTGTGTGTTTATTCTGCTATACTATTATTGTGTATATGCATGTGTGGGTATGCATGGTGGAAGTCAGAGGATAGCTTAGAATGACTGGTTCTCTCCTTCTTCCATGTGGATCCCAGGAATCAAACTCAGATCATCTGGCTTTGCCGAAAGCCCCTTTACCTGCTGAGCCATCTCACTGACCCTCCAAATCACGTTTTAAAGTGTGTCATGCTATGGGACTCTCATGTTCTCTGGCAGGGTACCAGATGCTGATATGTCTATTTCTGGGATTTCTGTTCCTCCATCAGCCTACTTTTCTGTCTTTTAACAAATACCCCAATGTTTGAGTGCTGTGTGTTTTACAAGAAGGTTTCTACAAGTTGTTTACCGTTCCACTCCTCTTCAAATCTGCTTGGATTTCTATGCTTAACCTGCTGTGCTAACCTTAGGATCAGCTTGCCAATTCTGCCCACTCTTTCTGCATAGTGCTTCTGGCTGCAATTTACTTACAGAGAATTAGGACTGCAGTGTGCCATTGTTCTAGAACCTTCCTGACCTCCCAGTGCTGTTAAGTGCAGCCAACAAACCCCTAGGGAGTAAAGTGGGTCTGTATTATTTCTTCACTCCAGCTTCTCTTCACTAACACGCTACCCTCTCAATGAGCCGAACACAGCTGCACATATCACTCTGAAGGCTCGCTTTGACTCATTGTCCTCTCCACACTGGATAAACATCCCAATATACCCACTCCAAAAAGAGATCCACTCTCTGAAGTGCTCTCTGGATTGTAGGTTGACTGACACAGATTTCCTAATACAGAAGTAGTACACGAGAATTGCCCTGTGGCCTAAAAACAACTAGTAAAACTGGGACCTGGAGAAACCCAGCATAAACAATTCACCAAATTATATTGATTTATTTCTTAATAGGATTAATCATTGGACCATGTCATAAAAGGAAGGGTAGAAAGGACAGGAAAGAAAAAAGCCAATCTCATTTTAGCAGATCACATTTAGGATTCTGCTCCTAAAGTAATGGCTAGTTTGTAAATGGATATAAATAGTCATTCAGTTATTATTTGTATATTTATAACTAATACAGAATTTGGAATTCATGTTGGCTGAGAATAATAACATTATGATATTAATAATCATTTCAGTGTCCCTCCTCAAAGTAAAACAGCCTTAAACTATATGGTTGCTATTACCAGTGCCGCTATCATTTTAAGAAGATAAATTCCATCACTGATCTTTGCTTGTCTTTTAGATTATATGCCCAGAAAATTGGTAAGCAATCATTTCTGAACCAAAACTATGGTGACGAGAGGTTGTTCCAAGAGAAAGGTGATATGGTAGCTTCATCTGGTAGAGTAGCAGTTCTCAACCTGAGGGTCCTGACCCCTTAGGGGATTGAACACCCTTTCACAGGGGTCACATATCAGATAGCCAGCATTTCAGATATTTACATTATGACTCAGAAAAGTAGCAAAATTACAGTTATGAAGTAGCAATGAAAATAATTTTACAGTTAGGGGTCACCTCAACATGAGGAACTGTATTAAAAGGTCAAAACATTAGGAAGGTTGAGAACTGCTCTGGCAAAAGGTCCTCTTGAGTTTTCAGTGCAGCAACTGTACTACCTGCAGCCTTCTGCCTAAAAGCATTTGGGCTGCAGTCAAGGATGTCAGGATGTTGTCTGTGAAAACTTTTTAGTCCTCCCAACATCTGTCATGCTGTGTTCTTGACTTTGGAGATGGGCATGTCTTAGACAATAACAATAGTGTTGGGAAACTTGGTTTGTGTGGCCTTCCCTAACCTTCTAATTTGACAGAACACTGCAGAGATCCAAAACACACACCCAGAGGTGCAGTCAACAAAAACCACAGAGTAGAATGTAAGAGGCAACTCTGGACCCAGCCCAAAGGAGGGATGGATAGGGGGAGGAGGGAAGGAGGAAGGAACGGAATGAGAGAGGAATGGAGGACAGAGGGAGGGAAGGAAAGAAAAGAGACTCTTTCAGAAGCTCAAACCTATCTGACTTCCCCTCTTTTAAACTGAACCTGGTTAGTATTTTTCTTCCCCATTTAGCTTTTCATGTTTGTTTGTTCAGGGGCAGCCCTTGAAGGACAGCTTGCCCAACTTTAGTCTAGACAAGGGAAGCACAGCTGAGTCAGTTTGAACCGTGCTCTACAGCTACAAGAGCAACAACAGGTTTTATCAGACCTTCGCCTGGTAAGTGTTGTCCTGTATCAGTCTGCTCAATGGAGGCCCTAGAGCAGAGAAACCAAGAGCAGACAGCAGAAAGGGCAAATGAGACTAGAAAGGCCCCAGTGTGGAGCTAGGGTAGCCTGTCTGGACCCTGACTGAGATGTCTCCATCAACATTACCATCAGGTAAATGAGCATGTGGAAAGACTGATTTTGTAAAAGGGTTTTTGTTTGTTTGTTTGTTTGTTTTTAAGACACTGATCCCTACAAATCTAATTTTCCTGACCAAGGTAGAAACTCAAACTCATTGTCTACCATAGTGAGGTATGCATGCCAGAGAAACCTAGCTCTTCAAAAGGATACCCAGACTGTCCCCAAACAAGAGGACCAAAGATGCTTTCTCTTCCTCAGAAGTATTAGCATCTTACAACTCTGAAAGGCTGTGTCTTCACCTACAAGAAGCCCCCTGCTTTGCATAAAGTGCCAGGTGAAGCTGAAAAGGTTGGGGTGGGGAGGTGTCCCTTGCTCTGATCTTGCAACACTACAGTCTACATATTGTGGGATTCAGTGTACAGGATTTCAGACTAATTAGAGAGGCACCCAGTAGCACTATGCGGGTTCTGTCAGCATTTCCACTATAAAACCCCCTTTTCTGAGGTTTATAACTTAACCAATAAAAGATAGCCCCAGGCTGGAATGCAAAAAGGTTCAACTTAGGAACAAGATTTTTTGTTTTAAGCTACATTTCATTAAAAAAGAAAAAACTGTTCTTGTAAGAACAGAACAATAAAAATATGCTGGTTTCATTATTTCTGATGTTTTCAGCTCTTTGCTTTGTTTAAAAATAAAAAGGAAAACATAAATGCATTTTCCAGGCATCAGGTCTCAGCATTTTGTGGTCAGTGTATATTTTAATGAAAAATATTTGACTTATTGATGCTTCAAAAACTATTGCCTGCTACCATCCAGTTTTGTTTGGGTCTAAGATTTAGCCCTGCTCAAATCGATTCAGAAGTAAAGAAGACAGAAGGGCTTGAATCCGAGCAACATTCATCTTGCCATGATTAGCACATTATATCCACCATCACGCTACAAATAAAACCCTCAGCGCTGAGTGCTGTGCCTGGCAGGGAGCGGTCTTCACAGAGATGGCAGGGTTGTATTTCATTCATGCTTTTAATTCCATTCTTTAATACTTTTATTCATTTATTTTATCTTTACTAATTTTAATGTTATCTTGCTTTCCCATTCCTCCACATTGTTCTATTTGTACTGCTGAAAACCGAATGTGGAGCCTCGTGCAGCCAGACAATTGCTCTACCACTGAACTGTACTCTAGTTTATCATCAAGTAGAAAACATCATGAGGATTTGAATTTAGAAAGAAAAGAAAAATTGAATCAGGCTAGAGGGGATGGAGAAGGTGCTGGGTTCTTTAGCTGCAGCTGTGACTCCAGGGCCTGTGGGGGTTTCAGTGCTTTCTATGTGGCTCCTCAATAAAAATTCACAGCAACCCATGAAAACAAGGCTCCAGGAGGCTGAGATTACCCAGTCACAGAGTTAATTGGCAAAGCAGATACTCAGAGGCACTCCAAAGACCCAAAGACCGTACTTTTCCTGTTGTCAGTTTTTTACTATCCAGTCAACTTTCTTTCCCCTCCTTAAGTTGTTTTACTGTGAGACTATTGCCTGCTCATTTCCTCTGCTTCTCTCTACAATAACTCTCAAATTACCCTTCCTTGTGGCTAGCAGGGCTTTCTCATTTTGGCGGGAAGAGAGGAAGAATTTAGACAGGGTTTCATTCTATAACCCTGGCCCGCCTAGAGCTCTGGGCCCTCCTGCCTCTGCCTCCACAGTACTGAAATTACAGAAGTGTACCATTGTATTGACCAGAGCCTTCTAGAAGATGGTGACACTGGCGCTTGCTGCCTTGCCGGTGCAGTTGATTTGCAGAATGGGCTGCAGCGGTGATGGGCCTCGCTGGCTAAAGACTCAGATGAGTGCTAAGGAGCCTTTCTAAGGAACTGGCAGGTCAGCTTCACTCAACTGGAATTAAACAAGGGGTCCTGATCCTCTTCAGAGAAACCTTATTCAATGAGTTATGTGAGCCTTTTACAAATGAGGCAAGGGACCCTGGTTTCCTGAGGAACATCCGTTGTGCGCTATCAGGGCCCTGCCTGAGAGGCATTTTCTGTGTCTTCGCAACCCACCACCAAGCTGAAACTATCCACGGAAGATGTGTTTGTTCTTTTGGAGGCCAGCATACCCTGAGATCATCTTTGTCCACTGGTTAGAAATATAATGGAAGGAAGGACAGAAAGAGAATTTGGGAGCACCTAGCCCGTTAGATGAAGGCTCTCCGCATACACTACACTGATATGGGAGGGGCCGGTGGGGGAAGGACAAGAGGGTGTGACCCGTGGGACCACTCTCCTTTTCCATCTCAACATACAGAATTCTTCTAATCATGGGTGTGTGTGATATGTGCATCACCAACAAATAAACAACAGTAAGGAGTGTGACCTTGGAGAATGCCCAGGATTTTTGTCTTCATAAATTAGAGCCTGCAGGGGAAGCCACATGTTTTTAATGCTCTACGATTGGTTAGAGAAAGCAGTAAGTTCCATCCTCAAAGCTTGAGAATAGAGATCCTTCCCTTCTGTTTGCTCTAGGGGAACCAGGCAGCCGGAACAAAAGAGCTGTAAAGTGTTTGTTAGGCTGCAAAGCTTAACAAAGAAATGTTAAACAACACTGATGGCGCCATTGATTTCCTTTCCATTCCAGCTGACTCCCCGGCTGTTCACTCAGAACATCAGCTTGTGGCTGTTCCGTAGCATCCATGAGATGCAAAGTCTAGAAGGTCTTATTTGAATGTGAACCATAGCTGTCCAATAGTTTGGACCATCTAGAATCCTTAGCACACGTGCCCTAACTTCATAAACAACAACTTTCCACTGGGGCCCAGAGAGACGGACTTGTAGCATTGTTTACACCTCTTGCTTCTTCTTCATGTGTTCAAGAACTTTTGCCAGTGCTGACTTTCATTCCCTATGTGACAGGATCAGATCTGCTTCAACGTCCCCAGAAGTGTCAGTCCGACTTCCCTGACTCTCTAGCTACCAACACTCACTAATCAAGCAGGTTCCTATGTGTGGGTTTGCACTCTTCTGCCCATCCGGACCTGCTCAGGAAACTCAGCTTTACCAAAATTCAGACTTAAAAGACAGGACATGTATAGCTAAATGTTTCTCTCTCTAGTTAAAGGATTCATGGCTAGGTTACTTTTAAACCATTCATCATACGACACACTCACAGAAAAATATAAACAATGTCAAGTGAGGCAACAAAGACTAGATAAGTGTCCTACATGTTCTTGGTTGATTCTAATATCTATATTCAGAAAAATTGGAATCATCTTACATTTTAGAAGGGGAAAAACATAATTATAAAATTGTGGAGCTGAGTACCTTTAATTTTCTTGACAATTGCTTTTTGACACAATGTCTGAAGAACGCACCACACATGGCGCAACACCTATTAAGGTCATAAATTACTTGAGTAATGCTAATTACGTTTTGCTTTCAGAGCTCATGATCAATATATTTGTGTTTGTTTGGGTTTTTTTGTTTTTGGTTTTTTTTTGTTTGTTTGTTTGTTTGTTTGTTTGTTTTACTTTATTTCTTTTCACACGAAATTTCCCACCAGGAAACACAGGACCAAGCTAGGCCTGTTTTTCATGGTTTCCTTTCCACCTGGCTGGGTGGAGAGCACATAGTAAGTAAGGTCTCTCTCTCTCTCTCTCTCTCTCTCTCTCTCTCTCTCTCTGTGTGTTAAATGAGAAATTCAATTTTTGAATGGGTCTGCCATCATTAGGGTAGGTTTAATACATTGTGTATATTCTATAGTCTCAAAAACTAGTGAGTCTCAGAAAATGTCTTCTGTCACCAAAGAGTTATTAAGAATATGTTGATTCTGGCCTCCTGCACAGTTACCAGTTTTTTGATTTTCGGTTTTTTGTTTTTGTTTTTTTTTTAAATATACATTTATTTATTACTTTAAGTTACATCTCAATCACAGCCCCCTCTCTCCTACCCACCCCAGTCCCTCCTTCCCACCCTCTACCCTCTCTCCCACCTTTCCTACTCCTCCAGGGTGGGGGCCCCAAATATCAGCCCCCCTCAATTCATCAGTCACAGGAGGGCTAAGAGCTTCCTCTTGCTCTAGTGCCCGACATGGCAGCTCCACTAGGGTAAAGTGTCCCACTAACAGGTAACAAAGTCCATGACTGAGACCGCCCAACCCCTACTTGTTAAGGGATCTCTATGAGGACCAAGTTGCCTATTGTCTATATTTGTACAGGGAGGGTCTAGGTCAAGTCTAAGCTTTTTTTCTTCTTATTCTGGTTAGTGTTTTAGTTGCTGTAAGACTCTACGGGCCTAGGTAAGTTGATTCTGTTGATCTTCGGATGTTGATCTTGACCCCTCTGGGTCTCTCTATTCCTCCTCCCTCTCTTACATATGGCTCCCAGAGCTGCAAAGGAACAGGAACCTAGCATAACTATCCTATGAGAAATTCCACCCAGCAGCAGCAGCCGATCAAAACAGATGCTGAGATCCACAGTTACCAGTTTAAAGCCAGATACTTGCATTCTGGTGTTAAGCCCAGTGTAAAGAGCCTTCCTGTTTCAGGAGTCTCTGAAAAGTATAAACATTATAAGATGATGCTCAGCTAAGTAGCTTGTATGCTAAGTTGGGTGCCAGTCAATAGCAAATCTACAAAACTCAGGTTCATGACAAGTTAAATGCTAAACCTCCGTGATTCATGTTTTGAGATATAGCTAGAGATACAAACATGGACCTCACATGTCTATATCCCAGAGACTGCCACCCTATGCGGTGACTCACAGATGTCTAACTAATACCAGGTTTTCTTACCTCCTTGCATTTTTCCCTCAGGAACACAGGCTAAATTAGAAGATGTAAAATGGACCCTTGCTTGTCCTGGGAAAAGCAAGCTCCTACGTAGAGAAAAGAAATAAACAAGCGTCACCAGCTTTCCAAAGCATGTGGTCCTGGAGACAGTGAAAGATGTTGACATTTTCTGTGTATTCTTTCATTCGCCCACAAGCCTGTGGACCACAGCCTTCATCAGCCTCTCTCCTGTCTGACTGCCCATCTTATCTTCCCTCTTACATAAAAGAGTTGGGGGAGATGCCTGGAATATTATTTGAAGATACAATTAACATGAATATTATTAAACAGTCTTGAAAAGGGTGGGGATTTTCCCTTCTTTTTCCTGCTCCTCCCCTACCTACCTTTTCAACCTGAGAGTTACTTTGAAAAATCCCTTGGTTGTTGGCTCTGCTGTGAACGCTCTCTTGCCAGCACTCACCAGAGATGATGACAACCCACATTCAAGCCAATAAAGTTGTCCTCTACTTCCCCTCCTCACATGAGCCCATTGGGAACACAAGAGACCACAGTGTGTCCTGACAACACAGAGCAAGTCTTCTGCTCTGCATACATGGTTACCCAATTTTATCCAGAGGCTCATGAGCTAACTTGCTCATCTATTTCTCAACCTTCAATAAAGTGTCAGGGAGGTGAGGGAGGGGGAAGGACGGACGGACAGACCTATAGATGACAGATCTGTAGACAATGTTGTTAGCATGCCAGATCTTATTACTGAACGGTGGGAGGTCATGTTTGCCACATCTCAACTCCATGGGGACCACCACATTTAAAACAAGATGAAAAAAAAAAAAAACCTGATGTGGGGAAAGAAAAAAGCCCTCATGGGCAGCCTTCAAAGCCAGAGACAGGTTGCGACTGGATTAACATTTATTGACTGTTTAAGCCTGCTTTTTTGCTTCAGGACAGAGATACACGAGTTTAATTGCAGAGGCTGCTCTGCCAACTGATCACTAGAGTGGCAATCAAAGCTTAACTAATCGGTCCTTCATTAGTGAAAAGTCTCTATTACAAAATAAATTAAGCATGTTCTGGTCCTAACCTATAGGTCCAACGGCATTACGGCAGAGTTTAAGCTGCTAGAGCCGGGAGAAACTTATTAAGGGTTAGCGCTGAAACAGCCCTTTGCTATTGATTTTACAATACACAGGTATTATGATTTATGGAGTGCCGGTGTCATTCTAACAAGCTGAAGGACACACAATATCATCTCCGGCATCATTAAAATTCAGAAGCCTCTAGAACTAACTCATCAACCACTGTGCATTGTCCCAGACCATGAAGCTGGGCTCCCTAAGCTTTGGGACATCTGTATTTTTGCTTGTTTTGTCATCAGAATACAGAGAGGCCCTTCGGAACATGTTTGGTACCATCAGAATCTGAGTCAGTTTCCACTCTGAGATGCCCCACATCTTATTTTTTATTTTCATCTCTGTGCAAATCTATGATGTGCCCATTTAAGAAAGGCTATCGGCTGCAGTAGTATATGATTCAAGCAAGGCTCTAACTAAAGGGAGGTAGGGAAGGTTGCTTTCTTTTGTAACATCTAAAAAGCTGGCAGTACTAGCCATGCTAATCAATCAATAGATATTCAATGAGCACCAATTATGCGCCAGTCATAGTAATAAGAGGTAATCATTATGAAGTATTTACATAACTGTGTTCCAGAATTGGCTAAGTACTTTCACTTAGTTGATATATTTAATCCCACAAAATCCTCAAGATGTAATGTGTTTTTCATCTCCATCTTGCTGATAAAAAAAAATCTAGGCCCAGAGAAGTTAAGTGACTGTTCAGATATGTGGCCCCAAGTCCCCACAAGGTACAGCTAATGCTGAAAGTGACATATAGTCTGACGCCACGGCCATATCCTGGGTCCAGTCTAATGCCTAAGACTCATCTTGATGACCCAAAATGTCATCCTTTAAAGGAACCTCAATGTCTGGCAGTTCAGCAATTTGAAGATATTTCTAGCTCAAATCTAACCAACGAAAATTGGCCCCTAGTTTTCTCAAACACCTTTCCAGAGACTGGTATAACAATGTATTAGATTTTCTTTTCGCTGAGTTGTATCATCAAAAGGAGTATAATATTCTTGAATATTCTTGATATTCTATCTTCTATACTTTTAATCATTTTTAAAGTAATTTCTACTTTGCTTAAAAATGATAGCTCAATCAAGAACACAGTGTTGTTTTTTCTTTTCTTCATTTTACCATTCCTCAGCTCCTAACCCCAAACTAAATGCAATAATGAATATTAAAAATAAGACAATGCTCATAACCAAAGTTGGCTATCACTAGTCGAATTGCAAACTTATAATTTAGCTTTATAGCCATGTTCTCTACAGCAATGATTACCAAAGAGTAGGTGGTTTGTCATGTTGTACTTAAAAGTAAAGAATTTAAGGGTTGGTGTAGAGAAAGTCTTTTTCCAAATCTTTCTCTTATTTGGTTCTAAAATTCCAAATTATGTCCATCAGAATTGTTATAACATATTCTTGATTTATGTTCTACTTTATAATTCTAGATTATTTCTTGTATAATATATGCAATGCTCCATTTTCTAGATTCCATTTGGCATTTCTATTCCCATATACATTGCATACCCTGTGTCCATTTTAAGGGCTGTCCCAATTTCACTAGTCAGTTTTACAAATTGAAAGGTTATTAGCTTTTGGGTTCTGTTTGCCAGTTCCTTTTATCATTTTTGTGGTACCTTTTACCATCTGAGTCTGCAAGAATCTCAGAGGTGTTGCAGAATAATAGCAGGCACCTGGCCACTGTTGGCCTAGACTCATTTTCTCTTTTGTTATCTATCCACCCAAGTCAGTTTTCCCTGACTCCGAAAACCTGCCAATACCAAGGAGTCTCCATGGTTCATGATTATCTTCTGAGTATACTGACCCTTTAACTCAAAGTGCTCCTTTCTCCACTTTCTACCTACAAAACCAAAATTGAGGACCAGCAAGATGGTGTACTAGGTAAAGGGGCTTGCTGCCAGGACTACCCATGTTCCATCTCTGGTATTCACAAAGGGGGAAGAAAACAGATTCCCGCACATACCCACACTCACACCCACCTACTAACTTGTGTACACTAAAATAAAAAAAAAATAAATATTCAACTGCAATTCATCATTTATGGTAGGGGCCCAACTCTTACATCTGCCAGGAACCCTTCTATCATCCCCTAAGTTAGAAGCTGTCACTCCATCCACATCATTTTCCTGTGTCAAGCAACTAAATTTTGACTAAATCAAAAGACTCTCTAAAAGGAAGTTACCTATGAAATGACAATTATGCCCAAGCACACTTTTGTTTTGTTTACTCAGTTGATTCCTAGACACTTAGTATCTTCCATGACATTCCTCTGTAATGTTTTCTTGTTTTCACATCTTGCAAATGCTATTTTTCTGAACGTTGAATCAGGCCTTCATTTGATCACATCTTTTCTATGGTCTTTTTAAAGATCATTTCCATGATCTTTCTCACACAAGCAAACAGATCGATTCTTGTGCCATTAGTGGTGTTTCCTATAATGCAAGAACTCCTCCAAACTCCTTTGTCTTCTGGTACATGCCTGACTGTGTCTTCACCCCCACTTTGATCCAAAAGATCCTTAGTATCTAGCTCATGGACAACTCAACTTCATCTGACACGCATTCTCATTGGCAAGGAATTACCCCCAGGGAACATGGGAGAGGTTGACTTGAGGTTGTGCTAGCTGGGAAAGACTCAGAGAGACTGCGATCACCGTCGGGTTCCTAAGCTCCAGAGGAATGAATTGGCCCCACCTACATGTGAAAGATGAAATCACCACAGTGTACAGGTTGGCCTCATGGTGTTTTCCTAAATATGTCCTCATACAGCCATATGCCTTCTTCCAAGGTCATCTTGACAATCCCAATGGGTCTTGCTGGCCCATTTCTAGAAGATAGTAGTCTAGTTTTGATTTCGTTTCCTTTTAGTCCCTCATGACCTTGAACTCTGAATCCAATCCCCCTTAATCACAACTGTCTTTATTCTTTGCATTTCATTCCTTCTCATGAAGAATGAGCCAACATAGCTTCCAGCCCTCACCCCATTTCTGTTTATAGTTTGTCATTCCATAAGCTGCTTCCAAGCCTTCACTATGGCATGAGCTTCTACCCAGCACCACTCATTGTGATCCTGAATTCACTCACAACTCATCCAAAGCCTGTGTGACAGCCTGATCACTCTCATCTCCAGCCTCACAATGAATGGTTTCCTCTTGTCTTCACAGACTCTTACATCTGCCTTAGTGCCAGCTCCCACCCATGTCTGTTTCCTGTTACAATCTTTAAATCCATTTGCCACCCTATCCCCCCTAATGACAGCTGTCTTCCTTTAGGCAGTAAGCAACTTCTTAAGGCATCACATAAATATTTGTTGAGCAAATAAATAATGAAAAAGCATTGCACACATAGGTTTCCCTTTCTGCACAAATTAATCTGTCCTAAAAGTCCAGAAATGTCTTCAGGTGTTATCTAAGGGTTTTGAAAAATTATTTTTCCAACAATGGACGGAATGGGTTTCAAAAGAAAAGTGTGTTAAGACACACTTCACATATTGTGAATTTATGTTGGTCTTTAGAAACATGACCTAAACTTTAATTTGATAAATTATGACTGCTCTTTTCTGGGGTTTCTTACCACATTACATGGAACAGCGGGGAGAAATGTCAGCATCTAGGATTTCCCTAAGAAATAAGTAACTTCATAAAAATTATTATGAATCATTTTCAGATATGATGTCTAGATGTTTAAGCCATTCTCAGAAGATTCTAGGAAGGACAGAAAATTTCAGTCACTCCTCTTTCTAGCCGCTGTCTCTAAACAAAGGCACATGATTAGCTGTCCGCAAACACTGCTGTAGCCGGCTGGCTGGATTTGCTTTCTTCTAGTCAGGGCACAGAGAGAGTGTGTCGGCACCGTAAGGTTAAAGGTGTGTTCGCACACCAAACCTAGACATGTCTTTGCTTCTCCTCATCACTTCTAACTCGTGACGTCACCTTTTCACTCCTTGAGTAAATCCAGGATCAGCCCCAGCCCATATAAATCTGCTCTGCCCCTTCGGTTCTGTCTCCGTGTACAGCATACTGTAAATAATCATACCGGCGTGCTATGGCTAGTTCTGCGGTACACTGGAGACCTCTGTTGGTGACAGGTGGACAGTGCTTCGTAACCCGGCGGGGTGAACAGAATCTACGGAGTGCCTTTCTGCTTGGCTCCTTTGGGTTCCAGTAGAGCAGAAAGAGATGCCACTGGCACGTTTTGCATACTGATTAATCCGTTTGTGGAAGCAAATAGTGCGGGCTTCTGCGCTTTGTGTGTGTATGAAGACATCACTAAACAAGAAGACGGTAGAAACGACAAGATCAAAACAATGTGACCCCTGTAACTTAAGGGCAGTCCATTTTCAATGAACAATACACAATAAGGTTGAATGCAACGCAGAGGCTGTGAACGTGCATGTGGATCAAAATGTACCCGGACATCAGCCAAGGTCCAATACCTCCATGATCTGTAGTGAAATATGAACTTTATTTGCCCAACTTTAAAAATAATAATTTTTCTGATAAGAGTTTTGTAAATGACTGAGTTTTTCTGGGGCCTTAAAAGATACCCTGTCTAATTTCAATTTTTAAATGATGTGTTTTAAAACCTCTGGATGTTAAGAACAAGATTTTTGCTTCAAATCATAAAGAAAAATAAATTTATAATAAAGCCACAATTACCTCTTCAACACTTAGGCGTGTTCTCCGATGCAGATGTTGAAATTAGTTTGACACCTTAGAAGAGGAAGCAGCTGTTTCCATTATAATTATAATATAAAAGTGATGTGTGCCATGGCATCAAACAAGTGTGTGCCAAGCCATTCACCTGGGGAGCAAAGGTTGTCTGAGGACACTGTTTGGTAAATACTGTCCACTGCTTTGCTTCTTTGTTTTCCACACCTATCTTTAAAATGATTTTTGAAAGGATAATAGCACATTAGCATGATAGCGTATTTCAAACATTTGCTTTGAAAACATTAGCACTCCCACCCTATCCACATCATTCTGAAACAGTTAAAGTTTACCACCAGATGAAAAGTGTCTTCGTGACAACACGTGAAATGTCCATGTCCTCTAGCCAGCATATTGTTATTTATTTAAAATACTAATAAGGTAAAAATACCTAGACAAAAATGTACACAGTCAGTCAGTTCTTGGCCATCTTATCTGTTGGTTATATGGATGTTTTCTTTGCTAAGGTTCTGCTTTTCAAATTAAATAACTGATTTGCCTGTCTTCTCCCTCCCCTTCTCTAATCTCCCCTCTTTTCCCCTCCCCTCCCATCTCCCCTCATCTTCTCTCCTTTCTCTTTCCAGTTCAGAACACAACAATCGCATGCCCTCAGCTGAGTCTCAGAGCAGAGGGCAGAGCCTGGGCACAAAGCACATGGCTCTAACACCCGGGAGCAACAACACAAAGTACACATTCCTATTCACACACTGTGATCCCTTGATGGTCATTTATTTCCTTGGCACATGCATCAGCCTCTCCTACAACCATGTGTAATTTATTCATGATTACTTCCTAATCCTATTTGAAATGGAAGAAAATATATTTTTTGCCCTGTTCTATGCAAGTGCCACTCACTACAGGGTTCAGACTTTCAGAGAGGGTGACCATGGTCCTGTGAGGTGTGAAATGCATTCATCCCCCTCCCTCTAAGGCTCCCTAATAGACCCAGCACAAATCAATGCACAAAATAGGTGGGGGAGAATTTTTCAAGAGTCACAAAGCTACTAAGTTAGTGATGACACCGTAGAGGAAAACTCCTGAGTTCTAGCTAGCTTGTCCAATGTCTCTGCTACCACCTTTCCTGAATGGGTTTTTTGTTTTGTTTTTAAGTGATTTTCTTGACATACAGGCACCATCTTCAACTGAAGGAGTTGGCAACTGACTGTAAAACAGAAAGTGCCCAGGACGACATTCTTGGGCATCTCCATGGGCTCTGTAGTAGGGCCCAGCAAAGAGCATCTCTGGAACATACAGGTGGAGGCACATAAGCCTCCCTCAGAAGTCAGACATGCCACCCATTTGCCACATACATTCTGGGATCTTCGCTTATTTTTGCAGCAAGATAAAGCATCAGGAGGAGAACCCTAGGCTCCCAATATTCCCGTGAACTTCCAGAAGGAAAAGAGATATTATTCTAAAGAACGGAAGGAATAAAGGACGGGAAGTTCAGAGGATAAAATGATGACAACTCTGCATCGAGTTCATCCTGTAACTCCTTCTGTCTTCCTTTCTCCTCAGCTGTGGAATGGGCACCGTGGACCCTCCCTGCCTAGGTCATACATGAGGGTCCAGTGCAATGACTGGTGCTGAAGGGCTTTGAAAAGCGATAGGTCCAGCTCCTGTGTGGGGTTATTATTACCCCTACTAATGTCAGAAAGTGGCAGAGCTGTTCATTGCTATTAGCAAAATCCAATTCCTTTTGTTTGAATTTTGCCTGTAGAAAGCAATAAAGCAGAATAACCAGCCGATAGTCAGTAGTCTACATACACCAGAACAGCTGAAGCACCAGATATTTTTTTTTCTAAAAGCAGAATGCTAAATTTGTGTTATCTCGGGAGATGTAGGGAGTAGGAGGAGTGTTGCTGAGTCACAATGGGGAGTAGATTGGAGAGGTGCAGCTGGACCTTGGAGGGAGCAATCTAAGAGGCTTCCTTTTCCTTCTAAGAAAGAGCTGAAGCTACATCTCAGATAAGAGTCAAAAAGAAAGGTTAGTTGAAACAGAGGTCCACCATTGGTCAGCATTACAGGCTAGAAAACGTAACGCAATACATTCTCCTCTGCCACACAGTTCTAAATAATAGCAATTTGCCCACCAGCTAACCACCTCAGCACAAACACTGGCGGGCTCCTGCTGAGTCTTCAAAAGCCTCCTTGTCTGCAAGTGCACAGTGTACAGAGAACGTCTCCACGAAGCTAGGTGCCACTGTGCAATGCAAACAGTCCTCAGGTCCTGCTGTGACTTGGCACACCCCACTGGACAGCTGGAGACCGGAGAAGAGAAGCTGCTGCCAGGAACATGTGACAAGGGATTTTCGAGCAATTTTCTGGACCCCAGCAGTCTTACCAGCTTTACTATTTCATGGGCAGATAGTGCTATGAGCTGCATACAGACAGATTACAATGTGGTATGTTCTCTATTTATACCTGATGTGAGACACAATAAAACACTCCAAAGCCTTCCCAATCCCATTTGTGAGCTGAAGCAAGGAAAAAAAATAGGGAGACAATTTGCCAAAAAAGCCTTGTGTTATGCCTAATATAATTTTGGAAATCAGCTATTGCCCCAAACAACATTTTATTACATGCATCGAAAAGATTTAGCTTGCTAAGGGTCACATAAGTGTACTCGGAATGTTCTTCAAAGCCGAGACACTAGAGAGAGATGGTTTATTATACAGAGCCTTCCTTCCCCCACCCCGAAGATTGCTTGCAATGAAGTGCTACCAGGGATCATTAAAAAAAGATTGCTCATTTTATGTAGCTTGAATCTCTGTAATGGTAGTTAGCAGAATTCTAGTGGCAAGAACGTGTGGAAGACAATGCCAAGAGATAAACAAAAGTGAGTTAAATCAGGAAGACAGGCTCAGTAGCAATTAATCTAATGTAATATCATTTTTAATGTAGAGAAGCTACATTTTCTAATTTCCCCTAAAAGCCCTAGGTGCTGAATGTGTTATAATAAATGCGCACAATAAAAAAGCAGGTACACTCATCTTATCAAGCAGCCTATTAACCAGAATGCTAGTGCTGCAAAATCTGATACACAGTAAACAATGCTCTTCCTGTTAGAATAATGATGCATAGTTTACTCTTTTATACCATTTAGCACTTGGGGACCACATCCATTTACCAAAATAATACCAAATTAGTACTGTAAATATTGAAATCAGACCTTTCAGGCCAACCAGTGGCCTAATTTTCTCTTCAATCTGCTCTTAATCTCAATTCATCAATAACACTACCTTATTATCGGACTTTGACAGCAAGCTAAGGCTTTTGATAAATGATACAACTCAGGCCAGATTTAAAATTTGAATCTCAAGTGCTAATTATCTGTACAGGCCCAGTTAATAACGAGATTTCTTGTTAAGTATCTGATCACAGCACTGGCATCATTTGTCAAGATCCTCAAGTCTACCTTAGAGACCGACTCTTCGAATCCTCCCTTGCCTACCATATGTAAAACTGGGATCTTTGTTTCTATAATAACCTTTTATTAGGAAGCTGACATAATGATTAAGTTCGCTGTAGACACACACAATGAATTAGACAATTACCCTTGCTGCTTTAAACCACTCAGACTCCTAGCAAGACAAAATAATTAATATTGAATTTTAATTTGATGTGTTCCACATTTAAACCCCAATTTGCAAAGTATACCTGGAAAGCTACTGCCATTCCCTTGTAGTTTGTGCTGATGAAAAGAGGGCCCCTGCAGCTTGCATGAGAGAGCACAGGAGGCTCCATGCACCACGATCACTTCTCAGTGGAGCACAGAATTTTCTAGCATTAATGGGAAAGGTAATTACCTAGGTCTAACTTTATAGCCTTTTCTCTAATGAAACTATAATCTCCCAGGCCTACACACTTTAAGCATTTGCATGATTTTAATGATTTCGGTGCCATAACTGTAGGTATATTCCTTCATTTGGAAACAAAATGCCTTAAACACAAAGACGTTAATTATATTTTCTGTGACTGGCACAAAGTAAAGCTGAGTCAAAGTAGGGGGACATTATAAAAACAACCAAGGACAGTATTGGCCTATAGCCCTCCAAAATGATGAACCCCAAGTAAATACATCTACTTCTTCCTTTCTGCCCACCCTCAGTCTTAACCCGTACTGCATGGACACAAAGGATAAGGTTTGACTGACCCCATACAGAATGGGTACAACATAGGGCTGTGCTACCTGGTACCTAACAGAAAGTGGTTTTTGTCTCCTTAATAGGCAATGGGTGTAGCTGGAATTCATAGCATTTTTCTTTCATGTAAAGCTAGGACTGGAAGAGGAGATGTGGTGTTCTGTCTGTATGACACAGAGCCAAGATTGAGATGCCAGTCTAAATGGCAATACCTGTTTTAAGACCTATTAGAGCAACTTGAATTGTTGCAGGAATAAATAAAGATTCACAATCCATTATTATGAACTCCAAAAGCCCTTACTCAGTCATATCTGCAACCTACCTACTCCTGGGCGTGTTATCCAAGAGAGGAACAATGGATTCTCCTCTCCACAGCATACTTTCCTCTGTCCTATCTTTGCTTTCCTCCTGGGCCCTCTGCACCTTCACTGGAAGCAGGAAGAGGGCTTGTTGCTACTACAGCATGGAGAAAGAAACGAGAGATTTGCACAGTTACAGCAGCCTTCAGGGTTTTCAGATCTCTAAGGTCTGGGGAGGGTTCTGACCTCCTGTCCCCAAGTGGCATGATGAACCCAGATAATATCACACTTTGGTTTACCATCAGTGCCAAAAAAAAGGCACTGTTTTCTGAGCCCATCTCTCCCACCATTCTCCACAAGATGCAGACAGCAACAAAGTGACAAAGAAGTGGGTTCCAAGCTAGAACATGACTCTTTGATAAAAGAGATGAAGGGCAATTTTAATTGAAATCTCGGAGCATGGACTAAATAGATGTTTACAGGTACATCTCATAAAGCCCAGAGTAATATCCTCGTACTAAAAATGAAGTCTAAGTATGGAAACTGAAATGATGACCTTTTGAATAGAAAGAGAGGCAAATTCTCGGAGCTCCCAAATCTACAAAATTAGCAAGACTTCTGGTCTCTTTAAGTTTCTTCTTTTGATTTTTGCTACTAACTGTGTTTAAATAATATATTCCCTCTAGATAGATCTTATTATAAAACTAGATTTGAGGCCCAGAGAGATGGCTCAGTGGTTAAGAGCACTTACTGTTTTTTCAGAGGACCTGAATTCAGTTTCCAGCACCTACAAGGTGTTTCATGACCATCTGTAACTCCAGTTCCAGGGATCATATGCCCTCTTCTGGCCTCCACAGGCACAAGGTATGTATATGATGCACATACATACACACAGACAAAACACACACACAGTCTTCAAAAATGTTTACATAAGTAAAATTAGGTATAAATCTAGGTTATGTAAGTTTCAAACTGCAGCCTTGGGTGAGTCAGGCAACCTCTCTGAGTCTTAGTATCATTAAGACAAAATTACAATGACTAGTGTCTATATGCTAGAATTGCTATGGGGATTACAATATGCTGTCAGAGGAGTGGGATTTACCAATGTTTAAGAAACATTTCCCAGCTGGGAGTGGTGGTGCACACCTTTAATCCAAGCACTCGGGAGGCAGAGGCAGGTGGATCTCTGTGAGTTTGAGGCCAGCCTGGTCTACAGAGTGAGTTCCAGGATACCCAGGCTACACAGATAAACCCTGTCTCAAAAAAAGAAAGAAAGGAAGGAAGGAAGGGAGGGAGGGAGGGAGGGAGGAAGGAAGGAAGGAAGGAAGGAAGGAAGGAAGGAAGGAAGGAGAGGGAAGGAGGAAAAGAAAAGAAAAGAAAAGAAAAGAAAAGAAAAGAAAAAGAATGATTTCCCTCTAATGATAGTGTTGCTGGTTTTTGTGTGTTGAAGGACATTGTGGCTGGTTTTTCCGTAGCTGATAAATGGATGATTTCCTTGGTGGACTCTGACTACTGCACAATTTAAAGATCACAAGGACTTCACTTCTAAGAATGACAAATAGACAATCAAAAATGTTTCTCTCTCTTAGACAGGGTTTGCAATCATAGCCACAAGTTCAAATAAGTAAAATTGATAGTTATTTTTTAAAACACTAAAAGAAAATGTCATATAGCTTCATTACCTCAAAGGGTAGCTAACAGGGAGCTGATAAAATGGTTCTTTGGGGGAAACACTTGCTGTGCAAACACGGGGGACCTGAACTTGGATCCTGAGCACCCATGCCAAAGATTGAGCTCACATCTGTAACCACAGCTCAGGAAAGGTGGAGACAGAGTCCAAATGGCAAGGTCTGAGTGCAGTGACAGACCTTGTCTCAACAAATAAATGAATTGATTAATTAATTAATTAATAACAATAATAATATCAACTCTGGAGCACACCACCCTAAGTGGGAGGCCCTTATCAAAGCCCTCCCCTCAAGGCTTAGGACTCTTTCAGGAAGAGGAGGCAAAACAATTGTAAGAGGCAGAGGTGGTGGATGACTTCAAGAAAACATCCTTTTAGGCACAACAGGGCTGATACACATATGAACTCACAGAGACTGGGACAGCCCAGCACACACAAGGTCTGCACAGGTTCAAACCAGCAAAATCCCAGCACAGAGAAGGGAAGGGGGACACAAAGTCCATCTGTACCTAAAGATGCCCCTTACCAAGGCATTTGCCATCGATACCTGCTAGGAAAGAAAAATCAATTTTCTCCTGATTTTTGGAATGGCAATGTGTACACCAGTCACACTCCAGAGAGTCAGAGTAAGCGGCAAAAGCAGACTGCTTTATTTCAAAAAGAGGGTGCTTCCTTTATAACCCCCACCCAGGGTCCCATTGGCTCCCAAACTGCAGGCTGCTGTGGCTTTTCCTCATTGGCTCGTGACCCGATGTGGGGTCATCAATCTCCAGGCAGCTGGTCCAGACAGGGTCTCAGGCTGGGCATGTACAGGCATGCCTGGCAGATCTCTCAGGCCAGCTGCATGGGGAAGCCTGGCCACACATGCGCTGTTTAATAGCAGGCCTTGTTCCTCCTACATATTTACACTTTTGTTTTTATTTTTGTTCTTTTAGCAACTCAATGGGAACGAGAGTTCTTATGCTCTGATCTTGTTGACCCCACCTCAGGGACCCCCAGAATAACAGACTGTGCCTGTCTTAGGTTGACCTGCCAAACAGACTCTTACCTGTCTTTCACTACCAGTCCTCAAAGGGTGGCATCCCTGGAGAGTGCATAGGGTGTGAAGGGTATTAAACAGAGGCTTCACGGATCTCCATGAGCTAGGCCTGTGTCACCTCTTTGGGTGGGCTGTGGTCTCAGTGTTCCAGAGCCATGAGCATCTGCAGGGTAGTTTTGTTGATGAAGTGTTGCTGGGCGATATGCTGTATAAGACACTTAAGCAGAATAATTAGTATGACCATAATCCCTCCCATAATGGCATAGGTGACTATCCAGGAGGGGTCAAAGATTTTTTGATGTTATTCCATACCTGCTCTATGAACTCCATATCCAGGGAAACACTGGGACACTGATCTCATTGAGTTTAGAAATACTTTCCCTTGGGCTGGAGAGATGGCTCAGCGGTTAAGAGCACTGGCTGCTCTTCCAGAGGTCATGAGTTCAATTCCCAGCAACCACATGGTGGCTCACAACCATCCATAATGAAATCTGGTGCCCTCTTCTGGTCTGCAGATATACCTGCAGACAGAACACTGTATACATAATAAATAAATCTTAAAAAAAAAAAAGAAAGAAATACTTTCCCTGAGTAGAACAGAGTAATTGAGGAATTTGTTTGACCATGTCCCCTTTATGTAATGAGACAGCTGTTGGCACACTTCAGTGAAACTGTGCGCTTGGTAGGGGGTGAGACACAAGGACATGACCCTAACTAATGCCAATTCCTTGGCCAAGAGATCAATTTATTGTTGTAAAATATGAATGGTCTGATAAAGGAGTTGATTTAGTAATTCCTGCGCTTGAAGCGCCTCGCCTCAGCCGATTTAGATATAACACCATTGATGGCCTCTACTGTTGCAGGTCCGCGTGTCAGCTAGTACCCTTTTAGCAACTAAACCCTCGATCAAGGCTGTTAGGGCAGCCATAGGGCCCGCCCTGGGGTCAAGGTAGCAAGTACCCATTTGTGGATGTCATCATTGCAGGTTGGAGCATTAAGCCCCTCCCAAGTTAACTGCTTGATCATCATGTCCCGGGCGGGGCACAGATCCAACCTATGCTCCACCACCTTAGTGACTCTGGAGAGGAAGTCAGTAAATGACTCCCTGGATTGTTGAACCAGATTACGGAAGCAGGCAGATGGGTCACCAGGGGAGCATGCCTTGAGGGTTCTAAAGGCCAGATCTAAGACCTGTTGATAGTAAGCATACAGTCTAATAGTGGATTGAGAGAAAGGGTCAATAAAGTCACCACGCCCCGTCAGCATCTCCAGAATCGATATTAAGGCCATACTGGAGATTGAGGTGAGCTTGTGCTTCTACCTGGCCATTGTAAGCAGACTGCCAGTTTAAGAAGACAGCAGGCTCTAGGACTGCTTTAAGGAGACTGTACCAATCATAATGGGTTTGTAGTTACATAGATCATTGACGTAGAACCTGCTCAAAATAGGGGGAGTGAGGTCCCAATTCATTGGCAACCTTTCTAATCATTTTGAATTCTGAACTGTTTAGCAAGCAGCCTTATCTTATCAGAAGGGAGTCCCACCCTGACTTCAGAGATCCACCTGTTTCTGCCTCCAGTTTGCTGGGATTAAGGATGTGTGCTACCACCACCCTGCTCAAATATTTCACTTACATTCAGATAATAGTAACTCTGTAACTCAGAGAAAAATTCTGCACTGCAGTCACATTCCAAATCTGTCCAAATCCTTAAAAACCTCTCATGTTTTAGCAATGCCGAACCACAAAAATATCCTTTCTACCTCCTGACATACGGAAAAATCAAAGACATATAACCAAAAGTCAAGAAAGGAAACAAAAACATTCCCTCACTGATGAGACAAACCAACAGACCAACATAAAGAAGAGGATACAAAATAGACCAACAAAGGGGAAAGGAAAGGACCACCTACACTTACTGCTAGCAGGGGAAAGAAAACATACCACATTTACAACATTAAGAGGCCAACTCACCAAAGAAGTGCTGAAGGGGGTACATGTGCTTGTGCCTCAGATGAGGAAGTGTTTGAGGGATGGGTGATCAGCAAACAAGGGGACCACCACCATTCAAAGCAGAGCAATGGATAGCAGGCCAAGTTGAGGGCCCAAAAAAAACAATGGTTGCAATGAAAAAAAAAACAGACGCTGACCCAGGTGTAGTCAAAACCCATGCCTGCATAGGTAAAGAGACCACATTGAGGGCCAGATGTTGGCGGGGGCCATGTCCAGGACTCTTCGGGGCAGGGATGAGCTGGCGTGGAATCAACAACCCAGATTCCAGGGGTCCAGTAAGTGGCAAAAACAGACCCTTGATTTCAAAAAGAGGGTGCTCCCTTTATAACCTCTGCCCAGAGTCCCATTGGCTCTTCTTCATTGTCTCATGTCTCATTACCTGGTGTGGCATCATCAGTCTCCAGGCAGGTCCAGGCAGGTCTCTCAGGCCAGCTGCATGCGGAAGCTCAGCCACACATGCCCTGTTTACTAGCAGGCCTTGTTCCTGCTCAATGGTGGGCTTTGTCCTTCCTACAAGAGGGGAAAGAGAGAATGGACACATGTAGCTAAGTGATAGGGCACTTGCCTCTCTTACTCACAAGGCCCTGGGTTCAATTCCAAGAACTACCCAAAAGGAAATAATTGTTTTGGGAAAATAAATAACATTTAATCTTGTTAATGTTGTTATCTTTGGCTATTGTGCAATGGAGAAACTAGAAACTGTCCAGCTTCTGCAGAATATATTTAATGGACAAGCATTACAAATGAGTGAGTTGGTGTGACTGAAAAGGGGAAATGAGCCATTCTTTTTTTTTTTTTTTTTTTTGGTTTTTTGAGACAGGGTTTCTCTGTGTAACAGCCTGGCTGTCCTGGACTCACTTTGTAGACCAGGCAGGCCTTGAATTCACAGAGATCCACCTGCCCCTGGGATTAAAGTGCTGGGATTAAAGGCGTGCACCATTTTTAAAATTTATTTATTTATTGCTTCAGGTTACATCTCCATCATAGTGTCCTCTTTCCACCCCTCCCAGTCCCGCCCTCCCACCCTCTACCCCCTAACCCCTCCATCCCACTCCTCTGGAGTGGAGTGTCCCTACAAAACATTTCCTCGCCCCAGTTCAGCAGTCATATGAGGGCTAACAGCCTCCTCATACACTGGGGGTCTACAAGGCAGCACCACCAGGGAAAAGTGTCTCAATGACAGGGAGAGAAAACAAACAAACAGTCTATGTCCATGTTCCCTTTGGTACATTGGTTGTAGTATAGATATCCTGTACTATATAGCTAACATATGACTATAATAAGTGAATAGATGCCATATGCATCCTTCTGGGTCTGGGTTATGTTGGGGTTGGGTTATGTTGGGGTAGTGTTAAGCATTCTAAATGTTAATTAATTGGTCCTGCTTGCTGTCTGTTACTTACATTGAATCTGATTGGTTAAATAAAATGCCTAGGCCTGAGATTGGGCAAAGACAGAGAAAGGTGGGACTTCCTGGGATTAGAGCAGGAAGCCTGTGCTTTAGACATAGGATTAATGCATTCCAGCCAGCAGCAGGAAGAAGGAATTCCAGCCAAGAGCAGGAGGAAGGAGGCACACACCATGGATTAGAGAAAAGAACCTCATTCCACATGGCCAGGAACACCGGCATATCATGGAGAATGGCAGTCCAAGGGGACGTATGTATATATGGGATCATATTTGGGCAATAGAATTAAGAGCTAGCTTAGATGGGCCAGGATTGCACAACTCAGGCCAAGGCTTGTTAAAATCCATCCTGTGTCTCTGTGTACTCATTTATAATGTCTGGATAAGAATTAACTGCCACCAAACCAATTAATAATAATATAAATACTGGGAAAATAATATAATTAGCCTTATTTTTATAGGGTTAGCTCACTCAGGATGAGCTTCTCTAGTTCCATCCATTTGGCTGCAAATTGCATAATTTCCTAGTTTCTGAAAGCTGAGTAGTATTCCATTGTGTAGATGTACCATAGCTTTTAAATCCATTCCTCAGTTGAGGGACATCTGGGTTGTTTCCAGTTTCTAGCTATTACAAATAAGGCTGCTATGAGCATAGATGAGGAAACTTCCTTGTGATTCAGTGAGGAGTCATTTAGATGTATACCCAGAAGTGGTATGGCTGGGTCCAGAGGCAGAGCTATTCCAAGTTTTCTTAAATATCACCAGACTGACCTCCATAGTGGTTGCACAAGCCTGCACTCCCACCAGCAATAGAGGAGAGTTCCCCTATCTCCACACCCTCGCCAGCATGTGCTGTCATTTGAGCTTTTGATCTTAGCCATTCTGACAGGTGTGAGATGGAATCTTAGAGTCGTCTTGAGTTGCATTTCTCTGATGGTTAAGGATGCTGAGCATTTCTTCAAGTGTCTGTCAGCCTTTAGGAATTCCTCCTTTGTGAATTCTCTGGTTAGCTCTTTTCCCCATTTTTTAATTGGATTATTTGGTTTCTTGGCATTTAATTTCCTGAATTCTTTGTAAATTTTGGATATTAGCCCTTTGTCAGATGTGGGATTGGTGAAGATTTTTTTCCCAATCTGTAGGCTGCCGTTTTGTTCGAATAACAGTGTCTTTTGCCTTACAGAAGCTTTTCAGTTTCATGAGGTTCCATTTATTGATTGTTGGTCTTAGGTCCTGAGCTGTTGGTGTTCTGTTCAGGAAGTTGTCACCTGTGCCAATGATTTCGAGGGTTTTTCCCACTTTCTCTTCTAGTAGATTTAGTGTGACCGGGCTAATGTTAAGATCTTTGATCCACTTGGACTTAAGTTTTGTACAAGGTGATAAATATGGGTCTAATTTTATTCTTTTACAAGTGGACATCCAGTTGGACCAGCACCATTTGTTCAAGATGCTGTCCTTTTTCCATTGTGCGATTTTGGCTTCTTTGTCAAAAATTAGGTGACCATAGGTGTGTGGGTTCATTTCTGGATCTTCAATTCGATTCCATTGATCCACTGGTCTGTTTCTATACCAGTACCATGCTGTTTTTATTACTATTGCTCTGTAGTACAGCTTGAAATCTGGGATGGTGATACCTCCAGATGTTTTTTTTATTATACAGGATTGATTTAGCTATTCTGGGGTTTTTGTTGTTCCATATGAAATTGAGAATAGCTTTTTCCAGGTCTATAAAGAACTGTGTTGGTATTTTGATAGGAATTGCATTGAATCTATATATTGTTTTTGGTAGGATGTCCATTTTTATTATGTTGATCCTACCTATCCATGAGCATGGGAGATCTTTCTATCTTCTGATGGCCTCTTCAATTTCTTTCTTCAAGGGCTTGAAGTTCTTGTTGTAGAGGTCCTTTACTTGCTTGGTTAGAGTTACCCCCAGGTATTTTATATTGTTTATGGCTATTGTAAAGGGAGTTGTTTCCCTGATTTCTTTCTCAGACCATTTATTTGTTGTATAAAGAAGGGCTTCTGATTTTTTTTTTGAGTTAATTTTGTATCCAGCCACCTTGCTGAAGGTGTTTATCAGCTGTAAGAGTTCTCTGGTGGAATTTTTGGGGTCGCTTATGTATACTGTCATATTTTATAGTTGCATAATCTGGATTCAGGTTACTGTTTCTGCTAATCACATAAAACGTAACCATATTTATTTAGTATATAGAGCAACTGCAATAAAATTATTTTGAGCTGAAACTGATGTTAGCAGAACCTAAACCTAGCCCCAATCAGTCTCTTCTCCCCACTTCTCCTACGAACAATATTAAACAGTTAGGGTGAGGGTGGGTGTTAAGGGAACAGGAAGACTTCTCATCTGAAGTGCTCCCTGAACAGTAGCTAAGGTCCAGCTCTTGGTCAGCTTCTAGAGGAAATGACCAGTGATTTCTCTAACTGGTGACAAGGGCAATATCTGAGCTCATGGAAACAAACAAGACCAGCACCCATCAAACACTGGATGAGGGAGGCAGATTGAATGATCAATATTCTACTCCTTTCCCTGGACCCTGTTGGCAGTAGATGTAACTCTAACAGCTGATGGTCAGAATCAGAGCCTTCTAGTGAGCAAAATACGAGACTGAGCCCACTACCAGCCATCCCCACCGTGACACAGCTGTTCACAGTATTGGGAGAAATCTGACACATTTAGAAGAAATGAGGGGTGGGGTCAGTTGCAGGTAAGAAAATAAAATATAAAGTTAAATATGCTATTAGTAGGCCACAGATTATGAATTCATTTATCATCCTGATTGTGGTAGTTTGAATGAGAATGGCCCCGTGAGGATCATATATTTGCATGCTTGGTTCCTGATTGGTGGACCTGTTAGGAAATGTGGTCTTGTTGGAGAAGATATGTCACTAAGGGCAGGCTTTAAGGCAGTGGTTCTCAACCTTCCTAATGCTGCAACCCTTTAATACAGTTAGTTCCTCATGTTATGGTGACCCTCAATAGTAAAATTATTTTTGTTGCTGCTTCACAACTGTAATTTCCTACTGCTATGAATTGTAATGTAAATATCTGATATGCAGGATATCTGATATGCTACTTCTGTGAAAGGGTCATTCGGCCCCCAAATGGGTCACCACCCACAGGTTGAGAACCACTGCTTTAATGTTTCAAAAGCCTATACCATTCTCTATCTCCCTCGTGTGTGTGTGTGTGTGTGTGTGTGTGTGTGTGTCTGTCTGTCTGTCTGTCTGTCTTTCTGTCTCTCTGTTTTGTGCTTGTGTATACTTGCCTGCTGCTGAGCTTCTCTCTATGGTCACCGACTCTAACCCTCTGAAACTGTAAGCCCTAAATAAACCCTTTCTTCTCTAAGTTTCCTTGGTTGTGTCTTATCACAGCCATGAAAAAGTAACTAAGACAGAGAATTCCTTGGTAAAATTTAAGCTCAGTTTTGAGAGACCACCAAGACAACTCAGCAGGTAAAGGCACTTGCCCCACAAGCCTGACAATCTATGTGCAATGTCCAAAACCAAAGACATAAGGAGACAACAGACCCCACAAAGCTGTTCTCTGATCTCTACACATACACCATGGCACACCACACACCCACATATATATATATCATACATATACACACACACAAACACATCATATCACATATATACACATCATATACATACATCATACACACATATATACATATCATACACACATATACATATACACATCATACACATACATCATGCATACACATATATACATATCATACACACAAACATATACATATACACTTGGCTTCTTCTTCTTCTTCTTCTTCTTCCTCCTCCTCCTCCTCCTCCTCCTCCTCCTCCACTGGAGGCTTCTTCTACCATCTATCTCTCTGCTTCAGAAGCCCATGCACCTTAGCCCATCCTACCTCTGTCTTTGACCAATCTCAGGCCGCAGCATTTATTCAACCAATCAGAGACAATGTAAGTAACAGACAGCAAGCAGGACCAATTAATTAACATTTAGAATGTATAACATCACCCCATCATTTTATAAATTAAAAAATTCATGGATTTTAGCTTGTAATGGGACAAAATTTCCCACAACTGCTGAATTGCCTCTAAACATATTTCTACCACTCTGTACTATATATTTATTCAAAGCAGCACTCTAGGCATTGGCAATTATAGAATCAGAATATTGATCAGTTCTCAAAAATGTTGAAAACATTATACATCCTGCAGTATCAGTCAACCAAGATTTTATTTTTCATGAAAAAATGAACAAACATTCATTTTATTTGTTTGCAAATTTGCCTTTGTCTTTAATATGCAGTGCCATTATAAGTATAATAAAGAATTGTTTATGAATAAATTCTTCATAACTTACTATATATAAATGATTTGTGTACCTATTTTATACATCTGCAGACCCATCCAAAAGGGGTCACAGGTGGACGCTTGAGTTGATCGACCTTACGTGTCAGGAATTGGGCTGGCGTGCAAATAATGTTCCCTGCCATTCTTCTGCCTCACTTCTTTAATTTGTCATTGCAATTTTAATTCAAGCTCAGATTTAAGATATAGAAATGTTCTATTTTGCCTGGGCCTTTTGAATCCTCCCATTCAAAACATTTTTTCACATGGGTTTGGGGCAGGGGAGAGGTTTGAGTTGTATCCCAACACCTGTGATTTATGTGAGGCACTACATGGCACATCACATCACAGACCTACTTTTGACTCCACATGTTTACTCATGTAAATGGGTGCCCTAGCCCGGCAGACAACAGAAATATGCCTAGAAGTCATTCTGTCATCATAACACTTGAAAATAAACCATGTGCAGAAGTGACTGCAAACCACACCCACCCGTCTCTCTCTACCTCAGTAAATATATCCCCAACTCCTCATCTCCTTGCCGGAAACCCCTGTGGACCTTTTAACACCACCTTACTCAAGACGAGGTGTGATTAAAAAAGGAAGTGAGAGGCAGAGGGAAAAAAATCCCATCCTTCAGCAATTTAAAAGCAAAAACAAAAAACCTGCTCTCAGGGACTGAAGAGATGGCTCACAGTTAAGAGCATTGGCTGCTCTGCCAGAGGATCCAGGTTCAAATACCAGCTCCTATGTAGTGATTTACAATCATCTGTGACTCCAGTTGAAGGGCATCATCTGGTGTTCTCTTCTGGTCCCTGCGGGCACTGCCTGAACACAGGACACAGACACACATTCAGACAAACACTAATACACATAAAATAAAATCTTTAAAATTAAATAAAAACCACAATCACATCACAGCATTGCTAAGTTTTACTTGGCTTCACAGTAAATATGCCAGTGGTTCCAGGCCTCAAAGCATGGTGCCTTCTTGACGACAGTCATTTGCAGAAACCTACATCATTTGACTCCAAGGTCTGACCTACTTTAACAGCCACTGGAATATTTCTGCTTAGTCAAATCTGTCTCAAAAAAACTCCATGGGACTTTCACCTTCATTTGCTGTCCTCAAACTTGACAGT
Organism: Lophiomys imhausi; assembly: GCA_907164525.1. Classification (NCBI taxonomy): domain Eukaryota; kingdom Metazoa; phylum Chordata; class Mammalia; order Rodentia; family Muridae; genus Lophiomys; species Lophiomys imhausi. The sequence goes on from CAJQZJ010032684.1 coordinate 371,930, forward strand.
GTTGAATAAACTGACGTGAGTGGGTCTTTGAAGTCCAGCCTATAGATGCCTGTGATTGTCAAGGTCTCATCAACGTGATGACATTGGTAATGTGGCCTGATGTGCATTGTCCTCCCAAGTTCATTTTGCATTGTCACTTAAAGTTGGTTATGTCCTGAAAAAACAGAAAATGAGTGAGCATCAGCTTTTACTTTGCATGGCGTTCTCTCCAAATAGTCAAAGATTGTCAATAGAGATGAAACACACAGTGCGAGAATGAAGCCTGTGGAAGCCAGAGGTGGGAAAGATAATGGGAACAGATCATAAAGACTCCCCAAATCACCTTAATCTGTCAATTTTGCATCTCTGTTTTGTCTAGGGAGAGTCAACACATGCCTATCAAATGACCCACTAGTGCTAGAAGAGCAGAGTCACCCAGAAGTGCTGCTTTGTGGTGTTGTGTCTACCACGTTGGAGGGAGTTGAAATAGCAGCCACATCGTGGGAGATGGATGGGTGCTTTGATTATTTATGTGCCCTACCTTCTGTCTCACAGTAAACTACAACATTCTGGCTCCAAGTGAGGAAAGATGGTGAAGTTATACATTCTGACTGAACCACAGTAAATTGGCCAGTCCCAGGACCTTGCCCTAGAGACTAGAAGTAAAGATCTTCGCTATTCTTTGTTACTCATTATGATACCCAGAACTGTGGGCCAACCAGACAATCAGGAAGGGGAGACTTCCTTTGTTAGCACCCTTTAAGACCTTGTCCTTGGTCAGAGGCCTGACCAGCTGTTTTTAGATAAAGCCCCTAAGAAAGCAGACTCCCATTCCTGCTCTGAGACTAAGAAGCTCAATCAATCTAGTAGTTGGTGCAGTAATTAATCTTCCAGAGACTAAAAGACATGGCATTAAATCTGTGTTTAGGTTACAGAGCACAGTCATGTGGAAAAGTTCAATGTCCTTATCTTTTTTTTTAAAATACTTTATTTTTTTTCTTCAAGTTACATCTCAGTCACAAACCCTTCCCTATTCCCCCTTCCTATCCCGCCCTTCCACCCTCTTCCCCCCAGCAGCTTCCCCTTTCAATCCAACAGATGGTTCCTTCTCTTATAACAGTAAATACTACACAAAACAACAGATATAAATATGCCACATTTATGAGAGTTAAATAGCCCAGTATACCTTCCCAATGTCCAGTTTATACATATTTGGCCCCTGACTTTAACATTCTACTATCTAACCATCTCCATGAGTTTAAAGGTCTATATCTGACTCAACATTCATACTAACTTGCAACACACTTTTAAGAGTATCTTCTTAGATCTATAACACCCTCTTGATTCCTAAACAACTCAAAATTTAACTATGAGACTCTAGCTGTCTATTCTTCAACCACCTTAGAGACCTGAGAGGGATAAATATATCTGCTTATATAGGAAGTGCAGGGCCTGCAGCTTCCAAAACTAAGAAATGACATACCAGTGACTGCCTGGACAGTTCCCGTTTTCTCTCCATACATTCCTGCATCAGTCTTCAGCCTTTGGGTCCTGTTTCTCTGACAGACATTTGTTGTAGAGCAGGGATTATGAAGGACTTACCTACCCTGTCTTGGAAGAGCTAGGCTGTCGACTTCCCTGCTACCATGTTTTGTCCTTTTTGGACAGCAGTCTGCAGTTGGTGCAAGGGGTTTTTTCATGCCAAGAGATAGGCTTGCCACTAATTCAACCATCTCACACTGGAGATTCTTCGATGCTCATCTTCTACTTGGAGTAGAATAGGGGGTGCTGTCAGGAGCTGATATGTCTCGATATCAAAAAAAGAAAATCTTAATTTAAGATAACATCTTTGAATGCCATATTCTGCAGATCTCTTGGGGTTTTTGAAGATGCCCTATCCATCTCTTGTATTTAGATAAGCAAATGTTGCTTGTCTCTTAACAACTTGATTACTGAGTAGTTTAGAGAATATCTGTGATAGACTGTCATAGTAGCTAACAAAGTGACATGTTTGCATGACTAGGAGTTTGTTTTACTTAACTATCCTAAACAGTTTTAGACGGTTGGTATCAAGAGGCCAGAGCTTCACATTTTAAAGTATCTCTAGGTATGATACCATTAGGAAGCGTTACCTTTAATTTTGTATCAATATACAAAGATCTATTCAATTGTGGTTAAATATACTCTTAATTATGTATCAATATACAAAGATCAATGCCTATGTAGCCCAATACAATCTTAATATTACGTCCATATACAAGGGTCGATACCATTGTGGCCAACTATAATCTTAATTTTGTATCAATATACAAAGATCAATACCAATGTAATCCAATACAATCTTATTTTTGCACAATAAACAATGGTCAATAACACTTTAGCCAAATATACTACTAATATTGTATCAATATACAAAGGTATAAGGGCATATTCAATAATCTGCCCCTTCTTCTTGGACCTTCCTGTGCTATGTCTATGTCTCATTTTTCTCAAGCCTATGCACTCCTACATAGGAGAGGAAGAAGGATACAGAAAAGGAAAAGTAGGAAGTCCCTGGGTCTAACCTCCAAAACCCATTAAACAGGACCATTTATCAGCTTGTAATCTCTTCCCCTAAATATCAGAGTTTTCAGTTATCATTCAAATAACCAAAAAGAAGGGCGGAGAAACACCCTCCCCACCCTCTGGGCATGGGACGTCACTCTCTTAAAGTGACTTCCTGCTGATTTGGGTCGTAGTAAACCTGTTTGGGGCCCGAACCAAAATGGAAAAATGGTTAAAAATGTTAGTACAATCCTTTTATGTTCAGTCCTTCTGTTCTCAGCTGTTTAGATAACCTAAGGAGTTTGTAGGCAGAAGCTGATCTTGCAGGCTTCACTGAGGTTCCTGCCGGGCCATTGTGTAGAGCTGAATGGTCCCAGCAACATTGGATTGCCCTGGTTGCAGGCCCCCGATGGAGACAGCTATTGAGGAAGTCTGCCAGGCAGAATCAACTGGGTCACTCGTCCTCCTTGGTGCCTGATTCTGCTCTCTGCTGAGGTTTCCGCTGTCCAGCCGTCCCCAGGCTCCCCGAATGGACGCTTCGATTCTCCTGGAAAGATAAGAACAGAGCTCTGCCCCAATCCCAACCCTGGGACAATTACCCTATTTTTTTTGGGGGGGGGAGGCTAGGTAATACTTCTGAAGCAGATTTGGCCTTCCCACAACATACAAAGCGTTATCTTTCAATCCAGGTTAAAGAAGAAATCATTCTGTCACCTTGGAGCTAAACCAGCTCCAGTGTATATATTTTGAGATCCCAAAGGACAATCTGCCTGCATCGAGAAGGCCTTTTGTAAGTAGCCTCCAAACCTAGGTCCCTCCAAATCCCATGTGTGTGTCTCTGAACTCTAATTATTGGGATCAGAGACCTTTGGTTCCCATCTGAAGGGATCAAAGATGTGTTCCACCACTCCTGGATCGAAGTCTTTCTCTATTTAGAGTTCGCCTTGCATCAGGCTGACCCTGAGCTCCGAGATCTGCCTGTTTCTGTCTCCAGTGTGCTGGGACCAAGGGTGTACTCTTCTTGAATGGTGAGACCAAGGGTGTGCACCCTCACCACCCCGCTCCGTATGACTCCAGAATACATAAGACCACCAACTCTATGGTGCTCTCCCTGTCTTCAGTGAAGTCAAAGGCATGGGCCAACACCACAATTCTCTTGTATTTTACCTTAGCTCCACATCTTCTCGACACCTGGAGGTCTGCAAAACCAGGCCGAACGGCTGTATCTTCTATTCCATTCACAGTGTTTCAGCCCTGCCACCTGCCCTTTTTTTTTTTTTTTTTTTTTTTGTCAATAAATTTATTTGTTTGTTGCTTCAGGTTACATCCTTATCATATTGTCCTCTTTTCCCGCTTCCCAGCCCCACCCTCCCATGCTCTACCCCCTGACCCTTCCGTCTTGTTCCTCTGGGGTGGAGTGTCCCTGCCTAACAGTCTCTCACCACAGATCAGGAGTCATATGAGGGCCAAGAGCCTCTTCATTCACCGGGGGCCTATGAGGCAGTACTGCCAGTGAAAGGTGTCTCCTTGCTACTGGGGGAATACTAAAAAAAGACCAACAAACACACAAACCCACAAAAACAAAGAATATCAACAAAAAAAGAGAGGAAAAAGAGAAGGGAAAAGGAAAAAGAAAAAAGAAAAAAAGGAGAAGGAAAAAGAAAAAGATAAAAAAAAGTTTATATCCATGTTCCTTTTGGTGTGTTGGTTGTAGTACAGATATCCTGTACGATATAGCTAAAATCCTACTATAAGTGAATAGATGCCATGTGCATCCTTCTGAGACTGGGTTAGCTCACTCAGGATGAGCTTCTCTAGATCCATCCATTTGGTTGCAAATTGCATGATTTCATTGTTTCTGATAGCTGAGTGATATTCCATTGTATAGATGTACCACAGATTTTTAATCAATTCTTCAGTTGAGGGATATCTGGGTTGTTTCCAATTTCTAGCTATTACAAATAAGGCTGCTATGAACATAGATGAGGAGACTTCCCTATGTCTCCGTGAGAGGTCCTTTGGGTGTATACCCAGAAGTGGTATGGCTGGGTCCTGAGGCAAGGTTATTCCTAGATTTCTAAGATATTGCCAGACAGGCCTCCATAGTGGTTGCACAAGCCTGCACTCCCACCAGCAATGGAGTAGGGTTCCCCTTTCTCCACACCCTCACCAGCATGTGCTATCATTTGAGCTCTTTATCTTGGCCATTCTAACAGGTGTTAGATGGAATCTCAAGGTCGTCTTGAGTTGCATTTCTCTGATGATTAAGGATGTTGAACATTTCTTCAGGTGTCTCTCAGCCATTAGGGATTCCTCCTTTGTGGATTCTCTATTTAGCTCCATCTCCCATTTTTTGATTGGATTATTTGGTTTCTTGGCATTTAGTTTCTTGAGTTCTTTGTAGATTTTAGATAATAGCCCTCTATCAGATGTGGGGTTGGTGAAGATTTTCTCCCAGTCTGTTGGTTGCCGTTTTGTTCGAATGACAGTGTCTTTTGCCTTACAGAAGCTTTTCAGTTTCATGAGGTCCCATTTATTGATTGTTGATCTCAGGTCCTGAGCTGTTGGTGTTCTGTTCAGGAAGTTGTCACCTGTGCCAATGAGTTTGAGGGTTTTTCTCACTTTTTCTTCTAGTAAATTTAGTGTGGCCAGCTTTATGTTAAGGTCTTTGATCCACTTGGATTTAAGTTTGGTACAAGGTGATAGGTATGGGTCTAATTTCATTCTTTTGCAAGTGGACATCCAGTTGGACCAGCACCATTTATTGAAGATGCTGTCCTTCTTCCATTGTGTGGTTTTGGCTTCTTTGTCAAAGATTAGTTGGCCATAGGTGTGTGGGTCCATGTTTGGGTCTTCAATTCGATTCCATTGATCCACTGGTCTGTTTCTATACCAGTACCATGCTGTTTTTATTACTGTTGCTCTGTAGTACAGCTTGAAATCTGGGGTGGTGATACCTCCAGATGTTTTTACATTGGACAGGATTGATTTAGCTATTCTGGGCTTTTTGTTGTTCCATATGAAGTTGAGAATAGCTTTTTCCAGGTCTATAAAGAATTGTGTTGGTATTTTGATAGGAATTGCATTGAATCTATATATTGCTTTTGGTAGGATAGCCATTTTTATTATGTTGATCTTACCTATCCATGAGCATGGGAGATCGTTCCATCTTCTAAAGGCCTCTTCCATTACTTTCTTCAGGGGCTTGAAGTTCTTGTTGTATAGGTCCTTTACTTGCTTGGTTATAGTTACCTCCAGGTATTTTATGTTGTTTGTGGCTATTGTGAAGGGGGTTGTTTCCCTTATTTCTTTCTCGGTATATTTGTTTGTTGTATAAAGAAGGGCTTCTGATTTTTATGAGTTAATTTTGTATCCAGCCACCTTGCTGAAGTTGTTTATCAGCTGTAAGAGTTATTTGGTGGAGTTTTTGGGGTCGCTTATGTATACTAACATATCATCTGCGAATAGGGATAATTTGACTTCTTCATTTCCAATTATTATCCCTTTGATCTCCTTTAGTTGTCTTATTGCTCTAGCAAGGACTTCAAGTACTATATTGAAGAGATATGGTGAAAGTGGACATTTTGTCTTGTCCCTGAGTTTAGAGGAAATGCTTCAAGCTTCTCTCCATTTAATTTGATGTTGGCCACTGGCTTGCTGTATATTGCCTTTATTATTTCTAGGTATGGTCCTTGTATGACCGTTCTCTCCAGAACTTTTAGCATGAAGGGGTGGTGGATTTTGTCAAATGCTTTTTCTGCATCTAGCGAGATTATCATGTGGTTTTTTTCTTTCATCTTATTTATGTGGTGAATTACATTGATAGACTTTCGTATATTGAACCATCCCTGCATTCCTGGGATGAAGCCTACTTGATCATGGTGTATGATACTTTTGATGTGTTCTTGAATTCGGTTTGCTAGTATTTTATTAAGTATTTTTGCATCTATGTTCATGAGGGAGATTGGTCTGAAGTTCTCTTTCTTTGTTTGGTCTTTGTGTGGTTTAGGAATCAGAATGACAGTGGCCTCAAAGGATGAATTTGTCAGTGTTCTTTCTTTTTCTATGTGGTGGAAGAGTTTGAAAAGTAATGGTGTTAGTTCCTCTTTGAAGGTCCGGTAGAATTCCGTGCTAAAGCCATCTGGCCCTGGACTTGTTTTGGTTGGGAGATTATTAATGACTGTTTCTATTTCCTTGGGTGTTATTGGGCTGTTTAAGCTGTTAATCTGATTTTGATTTAGTTTTGATAGGTGGAATTTATCGAGGAAATTGTCCATTTCGCTTAGGTTTTCAAATTTAGTGGAATATAGATTTTTAAAGTAATGCCCGAATATTTTCTGGATCTCCTCAATGTCTGTTGTTATTTCTCCCTTTTCATTTCTGATTTTGTTGATTTGTGTTCTTTCCCTTTGCCTTTTAGTTAATTTGGCTAGGGGTCTGTCTATTTTGTTGATTTTCTCAAAGAACGAACTCTTGGTTTCATTGATTCTTTGTATAGTTCTTTTTGATTCTAAGTTGTTGGTTTCAGCCCAAAGTTTGATGATTTCCTGCCTTCTGCTCTTCTTGGGAGTGTTTGCTTCTTTTTTTTTCCAATACACCCAGCTTAGCTGTTAATTCACTAATATGAGCTGTCACAATTTTCTTTTTGAAAGCACTTAGTGCTATGAACTTTCCTCGTAGCACAGCTTTCAATGTATCCCATAGGTTTGGGTATGTTGTGTCTTCATTGTCGTTGGATTTTAAGAAGTCTTTGATTTCCTTCTTTATTTCTTCCCTGACCTAGTGGTCATCCAGTAAGGAGCTGTTCAATTTCCATGTGTGTGTAGGCTTTCTGTTGATTCTTTTGCTGTTGAAGACCAGCTTTATTCTGTGGTGGTCTGATAAGATACAAGGTGTTATTTCAATTTTCTTGTATCTATTGAGACTATCTTTGTGTCCAACTATGTGGTCGATTTTGGAGAAGGTTCCGTGGGGTGCTGCGAAAAAGGTGTATTTCTTTGTGTTTGGGTGAAACGTTCTGTAGATATCTGTTAGGTCCATTTGTTTCATGATCTCTGTTAGACTCAATATTTCTCTGTTTATCTTCTGTCTTGATGATCTGTCCATTGTTGTGAGTGGGGTGTTGAAGTCTCCCACTACTAATGTGTTGTGATCGATGTGCGCTTTAAGTTTTAGAAGTGTTTCTTTTACAAAAGTAGGTGCCTTTGTATTTGGGGCATAGATGTTCAGTATTGAGATTTCCTCTTGATGAATATTCCCTTTAATGAGTATATAGTGCCCTTCTTTGTCTTTTTTCATTAACTTCAGTTGGAAGTCTGTTTTGTTTGATATTAGGATGGCTACTCCAGCTTGCTTCCTGGGTCCATTTGCTTGGAAAACCTTTTCCCAGCCCTTTACTCTGAGGTAGTGTCTATCTTTGGTAGTAAGATGTGTCTCTTGTATACAGCAAAAGGAAGGGTCTTGCTTGCGGATCCACTCTGTAAACCTGTGTCTTTTTATTGGGGAGTTGAGTCCATTGATGTTGATGGATATTAGTGACCTGGGGTTGTTATTTACCATTAGTTTGGTATAGGTGGTGGTCCTGTGCCTCTTTTGGTTTAGTTGCTGAGGGGTTTTCTATTCCCTTTGTTTTCTTGGGTGGAGTTTTCTTCTCTGGGTTGGGATTTTCCTTCTAGGATTTTCTGTAGGGCTTGGTTTGTGGGTAGATATTGTTTAAATTTGATTTTGTCATGGAATATCTTGTTTTCTCCATCTATGTTGATAGAGAGTTTTGCTGGGTAAAGTAGTCTGGCTGGGCACCTATGATCTCTCAGGACTTGTAGTATATCTGTCCAGGCCCTTCTAGCTTTTAAAGTTTCTGAGGAGAAGTCAGGTGTAATTCTGATGGGTCTGCCATTGTATGTGACTTGACCTTTTTCTCTTACAGCTTTTAATATTCTTTCTTTGTTCTGTACATTTGGTGTTTCAATTATTATGTGGCGAGAGGAGTTTCTTTTCTGGTCTAATCTGTTTGGTGTTCTGTAAGCCTCTTGGATTTTTATTGGCATCTCTTTTTTCAGGTTTGGGAAGTTTTCCTCTATGATTTTGTTGAAGATATTTCCTGGACCTTGGAGTTGGGAGTCCTCTCTTTCCTCTATACCTATAATTCTTAGGTTCCATCTTTTCATTGAGTCCTTGATTTCTTGGATGTTGTGGGTGAGAGATTTTTTAGCTTTCTCGTTTTCTTTGGATGTTGTACTCATTTCTTCCATCGAATCTTCCATGCCTGAGATCCTGTCTTCCATCTCTTGAATCCTATTGTTGATACTCACATCCGTAGTTCCTGGTCTCATCCCTTGATTTTCCACTTCCTCTTTTAACTCTGACTGTGTTTTCTTTATTGTTTCTATTTCTATTTTCATGTCTTGTATGGTTTTGTTCGTTTTGTACATTTCCTTCTCCAGCTTGCTTGTTTTTGTCTGAAAGTCTTTCATTGCTTTGTCCTTTTCCTGTTCAAGCTCTGTCACCTTGGCTTGGAGCTCTTTAATGGTGTTGTTCATTGTTTTGACTTGTAAAATTGTGGCTTCTTTGAATTCCTTCATAGATTTAAGTTCTTCTTGAAGGGACTCTATCACTTTCCATAATGCAGAATTGCCATCATTTTCGTGTGTTTCTGTTGGTGTGAGGTCATCCGAATTGGATGAGCTAGGATAATTCTGCTTTGTTGGAGTCATATTTCCTTGATTTCTATTTTTTCTTGGACCTTTGACCATTGGATGCGTTTAGCTGTCTGTTCTTGTCGTTTTCTGTGCTTGGATCCACAGAGGATGCTTTGGTGAAGGAGTCAAATTGCTTGGCTATCTGTCGTTGCTTACAGGGGGATCTCAGGGTCACTGTGGTTTTAATCGCCTGAAGCACTGTGAGCTGGTGCAGCCTATTCCCAGGTTGTGAGTAATGGACCGGGATTGTTTCACTGCTCCCAATTCAGACTTCTCTATGTTGCACTCTGAGTTATCAGCCTGTAATGGTTCTGATGGTATGGACCTGTTTGCCCAGGCACAGATTCTGTGGGCTTTGTTTGTCGTCACGGAGGCTGACAGGGTCTGGCTCCACACCTAATATGTCTGGATTTTCCAGAATACAGCTATGGTCCCCTGACTTCTGGTTTCTCACTAGGCTTCTCGCCACAGGCCTGACCCCTGTGCCTGGTTCCCTCCCTGTCTGCCCAGCCGCGGGTGCATGGGGCCCTGGCCCCTACCACCGCCTGAGCGGGTCTCCCTCCCTAGCTGCTCGGCTGTGGGTGCACGGAACCCCTGATCCTCCCGCCGCCTGAGTGGGTCTCCCTCCCCAGCAGCTCAGCCATGGGTACGTGGATCCCTGGTCCCGCCCACCGCCTTCGCCAGGCTCCCTCCCCAGCTGTGCTGCCGTGGGTTTCGGGATTCGGCCCCTCCTGCCCGCCTGAGCCTGCTTCCCACCCTGATTACTTTGCCCGCCGGCTTCCTGCTCTCTCGGAACCTCCGTGTCTCGAGTGGCTGCGGACCACCCGCCGAGCGCCCTGTTTCTTCCTTGCTAAGACTTCCACTATTCCGCAAAGTTTCTTAAGTGGCTATAAGTTCTTCCTGATGTGTGGGGAGCCCAGTAGGCTAGTGGGCGATCACCATGTGACCTCTGATTCTGCCTGCTGTGAGTTAGGGTCGATCTTACCAGGCGCCTCTCCAAATGGGAGTTCCTGAATCCCGGATTTAGTGGCTTCAGTGTCTGCGAGAGATGGGGGGAGAGCCTTACCCTGGGACTTTTAACAGTCCCTTGGGAGCTGTGAATGTTCCCGGGGGGGTCTAGCCCCTCCGGTTTTTGCACAGTGTCCAATAACTCTGTTTTTTATGGCTCTTTTTCCCGCGTTCAAAATGCTTCAGTGTAGGTCACCGCCATCTTGGCCCCCCCAATGTCCTTATCTTAACACTTACTCCCAGCTGTCCTGATGCATCAAACGATTTAATTAATTTTGATCTTTTTTTAGCTAAAGAGGAAAAATGAAGACAGGACAGGACCATGGTAAAAATGAAGCCCCAGTCTAATTCCATGTCCTGTGAGCACACTGTAAGGACTGCCTCTGCTGGGTGCAAGTCCACTTCCAGTATTACTAGAAACTTTTCAAATATGAGGAAGCAAGTCTCAACTGGAGCTTTGGATACTGACACACTAATGCCCATTCTTGTTCCTCAGAGATGGTCATGCATGTAGAAACATGATGATACCCTTGCCTTGCGATCCAGGAAAAGGACCTGCTCTCGCTGGGCACTTGATCCACATCCTGTCACTTCTCATAAGGAAGTTGTTATGTCCATTCTACATCCAGGAAAACCAAGACCTAGAGAACTGAAGTACTGTGCCCAAGGTGCAAAAGCTGGTAAATGATGAAACTAGAATTCAAGTCCAGGTCTACCTGCCTGCGCTGCCCTAAATAAACTGGTATCTTCCTACAACCCCCTACAATCCCCATCGGTGCAACCCAGCCAAAAGGACCTATCTCATCCTCTAGATCTGGTCTTGAGTTTTCTTCCTTCTCATGAATAAAGCCCTTTGTCCCGCAAGCAATGTGTGAATTTAGTCTTCACCATCTAGGCAGACTATCTTTTGTTTAATAAGAAAACAAATATCTATTTGTAATTTTTCTCATGTTTGAGAACTTCATACAATGAAATATAATCATATCTGTCTTTCTTCCCTCCTTCAGATTGCCTGTATTTCCCCTATCACACCCATGCCCAACTTCATGCCTACTTGTCAGTTGGTTGGTTCTGATATCCCACTAAATCCAGTTAGTGTTGCCTTATGGGCACAAGTTTGGGGCCAACCACTGGGGCACGAGAAACCGACCAGTGATCGCACCCTCAAAAAAAAAAAAAGATTCTCCCCCAGCAGCTATCAGCTGCTGCTAGCTCTTCAGTAAGACATGGGGTCTGGAGATCATCGCCCCCTTCTGTGCAAGGATGTCAGCTGATTTGCTCTCATGCAGACAACCCCAGCTGCAGGGAGGTGCATGAGCACACTAGCCAAGTCACGACCAGAAGACGATATTTCACATACTCCTCCCATCCTTCAGCTCTTGCATTCTTTCTGCCTCATCTTCTACAATGTTCCCTGAGCCTCGGGGAGAGGGCTGCATGTAGATGTCCCACTTAGGACTGAATATTGCCGCTCTTATTCCCCATATTCTGACCACTTATTTCCCATATTCTGAGGAGGAGGAGGAGGAGGAGGAGGAGGAGGAGGAGGACACTTGATTAGTGTCCATCACAGAAAGAAGTTTCCCTGACCAAGGCTAAGAGCAGCCCAGGTCTGCAGATACAAACATAAATGTTCAGAAGACAATTTGACAGCATGATCATTTAGCAAAATAATAGTGATGACTTGTATCTATCCAGGTCTTTACCAAAATTATAGTACCAGTCATGAAACTCCCTCCTGTGGAGCAGGACTCAAATCCTATCAGAACAGTCATATTACACCAGTGGACATATCTTGCATGGCAGGTTGGAAGTGCAACATGCAGGGTCTATCAATGGGTAAGATTATTAACGTATTTTCTCCCCCCAGGAACCTGCACACCACCTTTTGGCACTATAATAGCTACCCTGCAGGGAGGAAGTGTCCTTATCATTTGAGATTGCTTTTACTATGTCCTGCAGTGAAAGTGTATAGTATCTTCAGCAACAGGGTCTTATCATGTATGGAGAATAACCATGGACAAGGGCAATGGCCCGTATTGGTTTGGAGATCTCTGGGGCCTCCCTGACCAACAACTCATAGGGAGGTATCCTGTGCCTTGTACTACAGTCTTTATTTAACATGTCTACTTGGAGAGATATTATCCACCCATCCAGAGTCATTCCCTTTGAGTTCTTTTTTTTTTAAGTTTTATTTTGAAATAAGCTTACTTACTAGTAGGTCTCCATAATGCTTTCTTGTTCATCCTTAGTTTTAGATGGCCCATCCATTTTTCCCTCCCCTTCACCACCCTCCCACTCCCATCTCTACTTAACCTGTTAGCCCCCAGGATTCTCCCATCTTCCTTCACATGTGTTCTGCCATCCCTCCAGTTGTTTTTTGTAGTCGGGTTGTGAGACAGTAGACTTCCATATGGCTTTTCATACCTCCCTCCTGGGGTTAGTCCTCCCCCTTGCCTCTGGATTTCTCTATTTCCACACCCTCCCCCATTTAATGAAGCTTTTCCATCCACAGGACCTACTTCTCTACTTTTGATTTTCCTTCAATCTATTATCCCTCCCTTAACATGTTCCACCACCCAAAGGCCCCTTCCTAGTTCTCTGGCTTCCACTCTGTGTCAAGGTAAACACACAAAAGAAATTACTTAAACATAAGCTATACATATGAGAGATATCATACAGCATTTGACTTTCTAGGCCTCAGTTACTTTACTCAGTATTATTTTTCCAGTTCCATCCTATTACTTGCAAATTTCATAATTTCATTTACACACACACACACACACACACACACACACAAATATTCCATTGTGTATATGTACCACATTTTTCTAACCCATGCATCTGTTGGTGAACATCTAGATTCAATTTACTTCCTAAATATTGTAAATAGAATAACAATGAACATGGATGTGCAAGTGTCTCTCTAGTAAGACTAAAAGTCCGCTGGGTATAGTTCCAGGAGTGGTACAGCTGTGTCATATGGCAGTTCTACTTTTCATTTTTTGAGAACCCTCTAGATCAAGTTCCAAAGTGGCTGCACTAGTTTACAAGAGTACATAAGATTTTCCTTCAGGCATCCACTCCAGGATCTGTTGTCATTTGTGTTCCTGACGATGGCCATTCTGAATGGGCTGAGACAGAAATGTGAAGTATTTTTCATTTGCATTTTTCCTGGTGACTAAGAGTGTGGAGCACTGCTAAGTGTTTCTGACCCATTTGCATTTCTTCTTCTTAAATTTTTCTGTCCGGTTCCATAGCCCTTAAAAAAAAAAAACTAGTTTATTTTCTTAATGTTTAGGTGTTCTAGTTCTCTGTTCTAGACACAAACCCACTGTGAGATAAGTAGCTGGCCAGGTTTTGCTCTCATTCTGTGGGCTGCCTATTCACTCGATGCACAGTGCCCTTTGATATATAGGCTTTTCTTTTCATAAGGTCGCGTTTGCGGATTGTGGGTCTTCCTGTGCCGCTGGGGTCTTATCCAGATAGTCCTTTCCTGGGCCTGGAAATTGAAGCACGCTCTCCACTTTCTCCTTTACATCAGGTCTTATGTGAGGTTCTTGGCCCATCTGGAGTTGAGTTTTGTGCTCAGTGAGCCACAAGATTCTAGTTTCATGCTCCAGGGCTTTTGGTTTTTTGTTTGTTGATTGGTAGTTGTTGTTGTTTTGGGATTTGTTGTTGTTCTTTGGTTTTTGTTTGTTTGTTTTGCAGTACTATTTGCTGGAGATGCTTTGTACAAGTGCATATTTTGAGTATCTTTCTCAAGAGCCAGATAAATGTAGTTGCGTGGACGCATATCTGGGTCCTAAAGTCCTCTCCGTTGATCTACATCTCTGAGTTTGTGCCAGTGTCATGCGCTTCTTCATTACTATTGCTCTGCAGTTTAATTTGAGATCAAGTATGAAGATACCACCCACAGTATTGTTTTTCTTCAAGATTTCTTTGTCTGTCTTTGGTCTTTTGTGCTTCTGTAAAAAAAAATTATACATTTTTTTATGTCTGTGAAAAATGACATTGGAATTTACATTGTGATGGCATTGAATCCATAGATTGGTTTTATAGGATAGTCATTTTCACATTATAAACTCTTCTAATGCATGAACATGTTTATCCATCTTCTAATGTGTTCTCCAATTTCTTTCTAGAGTGTCTTAAAGATTTTTTATAGGGGTTTTGCATTTTTTTGGTTAGGTTTATTCCCAGGAATTCGAACAGAGCAGCCATTGTAAATGGGATTGTTTCCCTGGTTTCTTTTTAAGTTTTTTTTAATTGATATATAATAAAGGCTTTTGATTTTTGTATGTTAATTTTTAATTATGCCATTTACTGAAATTATTATCAGCTCTAAGAGTGGTTTTTTTTGAGTCTTTAGGGTCTTTTATGTAAAAAAATTGTAATACTAACAAATAGAGATACTCTAATTTCTTCATACCTTACTTGCATCCCTTTCATTTCCTTCTCCTGTCATATTGCTGTAGCTAAGATTTCAAATGCTATCTTGATCAGGAACGTAGTGGGCGCTCTTGCCTTTTTCCCCCCAACATAGGTGAGAAACTATTGAATTTTTCCTCTGATTAGCATGATGCTGACTGTAGGCTTGTCATATACGCCCTTTATCATGTTGTGGTGTGCCCCCTCCATTCCTAGTCTCTCCAGGACTCTTATCATGAAGAGATCTTAGATTTTGTCAAAGGCTTTTTCCACATACCTCACACTTTATAAGCCTGTCTCTTTATTCATATGAGCCCTTTTTCATAAGCAAATAAAATAACAGATGAGACAAGGCAGAAATGAAAGCTACTTAGAGCAGTGACTTATAGATGTCAATTCATAGCCCTAAACTGATCCATCTGCATTAGAATTGACTAGAGAAGAGATTTATGGGCTTAGTACCCAAAGATTTTGATGTGATGTTTAAAATGTAAGTAATTACAGATACATGTTTTCAAAGCAGCCTTATTGTCCAGATGCATAACCATCAGGCTAGGATAATTGTTATCAAAGATTATGACGCAGTATCTTTTGAGGGCAGGGTAGCACAGTGGGTAAGGACTTGAGATTTGATTTTGAACGAGTAACATGCTATATGACTTTGGCAAACTCACTCTTCAACTACCAAAAGGACTTAATAATGCCACAGTAATAAAACATAGATGAGATCATGCTTCTAAAGTCCCTGGAATACCAAAAAAGAGCTAAGAAAGCAATAGGTCTATAGGTGTGTGTGTGTGTGTGTGTGTGTGTGTGTGTGTGTGTGTGTGTGTGTGTG
>CAJQZJ010032684.1:398557-467881 GCA_907164525.1 Lophiomys imhausi
ACCCCAACCATGCACTTACATCATCTTGAACCCCAACCATGCACTTATATCCTCTGTTCACTCAACCATGCACTTACATCATCCATTCACCCCAACCATGCACTTCCATCATCTTTTCACCCCAACAATTCAATTACATCATCTGTTCATCCCACCCATGCACTTACATCATCTGTTCACCCCCACCATGCCCTTACATTATCTGTTCACCTCAACCATTCAATTAAATCATCTTTTCACCCCAACCACGCACTTACATCATCTTTTCACCGCAACCATGCAATTACATCATCTCTTCATCCCACCTATGCACTTATATCATCTGTTAACCCCAACCATGCACTTACATCATCTGTTCACCCCAACCATGCACTACATCATGTTTTCACCCCAACCGTGCTCTTACATCATCTGTTCACCCAACCATGCACTTACATCATCTGTTTACCCCAACCATTCACTTACATCATCTGTTCAGCCCAACCATGCAATTACATCATCTGTTCATCCCACCCATGCACTTACATCATATGTTCACCCCAGCCATGCACTTACATCATATTTTCACCCCAACCATGCACTTACATCATCTGTTCACCTCAACTATGCACTTACATCATCTATTTACCCCAACCATGCACTTACATCATCTGTTCACACCAACCATCCACTTACATCATCTGTTCACCCCAACCATTCACTTACATCATATGTTCACCCCAGCCATGCACTTACATCATCTGTTTACCCCAACCATGCACTTACATCATCTGGTCACCCCAACCATGCAATTACATCATCTGTTCACCCCAATAATGCACTTACGTCATCTGTTCACCCCAACCATGCACTTCCGTCATCTGTTCCCCCCAGCCATGCACTTACATCGTCTGTTTACCCCAACCATGCACTTACATGTACTGTTCACCCCACCCATGCACTTACATCATCTGTTTATAGCAACCATGCACTTACATCATCTTTTTACCCCATTCATGCACTTACATCTTTTCATAAATCCCAGACTCCAAAAAACTACCTGTAATTGAAATCTTGATCAAGATTGGACTTGGAAAAGAAGTATCTATGTTTTGTTTTTGTGAAAATTAATGAATAGCTTCAACGACAAAGGAAAGATAGGTGAGCTCTTACTGGGCTGCCAACCAGGATCTGGGAAAACGAAATGCTTGCACATCTCTTTTTCCTTGTACTTTCCAATCCGTCAAAGAAGAGTTCATGAAAATGTTGAAAAGTGTAGAAGGAAATCTAAAGTGAGTGTAGGATCTACTACAGTGAGTGTAGGATCGATTCAAAGAAGACAAGAGTGCGAACTCTGAGTTGCAGAGAACTTGTTTTCTGTCATCTGCCTCCTTAGCTCCATATGCTTGCTAGTTCGTGATACATTGTTATTATTGTGGGCCAGATGGATGGATCTCAATCATGATTCTATAATGGAAGATTAAACATTTTCTTAACTTCTATTCATCAAATTAAGTCTTTCTACTCACAACAAAGGACGACTCATCAATGCTACCATAGGAGATTTTAAACCACAACTTTAGCGTGAAGCATAGAACATGATTAATGTAGTGACAGAAGTAAATACTAAACACGGGTGTGGGGTAGAATCACTTTTCCATTCCCCTGTCTTGTGTCTTCTTGAACTAAGATGAATGGACTCAATGAGAAATAACTATCAAAATCATTTCATATTTTTATCTTTATTTTTTGGATAATTCTTCCCATTTTAGCTATATCTTTGCTTCTTGAAAGTGCTGGTTGTTTCCCCAAGGAAAGGAAGGGAAGGGTGTATCTGTCTGTTCAACCTCCAGCAAAAAGAGAGAGTTCACTCAGTTGAATCTCACGTCACACTGAAGAAATTTGGACAGAATAAAGAGAAAGCCTAGGATTCTCAGTTCTCTTGTCCACCTATCCCCTAACACACAAGATTGTCCAGAACCACTCTAGTCCGCAATACCTCTTATTTATAGTATCTGAAGTGATTTCACAGTCTCTCTCCAAAATGCATTTTCAACACTTAACATCATTACTGTCTTAATAAACTGACAGCAAGAGGGAGGGGGAACTGCTCTATAGAATAACAAGTGTTATCCTTGGAGTCACAGGGTGCACTTGACCTTGGGAGCCAAGGTCAAGCTCCTGATCTTCTACTTTATGGACCAGAGCACATCCTGTTTAGTCTCTTTTTAAATTCTTTCACTTATAACATTTATTATCCTCTCTGACCAAGCACACGTTAAACTTTTTGTATATAATATCTCAGCTCTCTTACTTGGAAACTCTTCCCTACTACATAAGTCTCATGCTCACTGTCGTTATTTTTGACAATTTATTAAAAATGAGAATATGAAGCCGGGTGGTGATGGTGCATGCCTTTAATCCCAGCACTTGGGAGGCAGAGGCAGGCGGATCTTTGCGAGTTCGAGGCCAGCCTGGTCTACAAAGCGAGTCCAGGACAGCCAGAGCTGTTATACAGAGAAACCCTGTCTCGAAAAACCAAAAAAAAAAAAAATGAGAATATGGAAAACTGTGAAGGCTTCAAGAAATTGAAGTATTTAACAAGCCCCATGAATTGTTCATTTAAATATGAATAAATATTTGAAAATAAGGCTGGGTATGGCAGCTCACACCTATAATCCCAACGCTCAAGAAACAGAGTGGTGAGTATGAGTTTGAAATCCTGTCTCAAAAGAAAGGAAGAAAAAAAGAAGGGAAGGAAGGAAGGGAAATAAATAAAGAGGGGGAGGGAGGGAGAAAAAAAACCAAAGAGCTGAAGAGGAGGCTCAGTGGTTGGGACCACTTGCTGCTCTTGGAAAAGACCCAAGTTAGGTACCCAGCACCCATGAAAGGTAGTTCACAACTCTCCGTGATTCCAAATCCACAGAGGGTCCAGTGCCTTCTTCTGACCTCTACAGGTTTACCCACTCACATGTGGCATACATTTCTATAAGCCCACACATATAAATTCTAAAATTAGAAACAAAACTTTGTAAAAAGTCTGCATTCTTCCCTATTTGATTAATACAAATAGATATGCTATGCTGGATTTGAGGAAGTGCCACAAGGGAATCACAAGCCAGCCACACAGAGGTCACCATACTCTGGTGAGGTGAAAGTTGTACTCAGTGTCTCAGTCAAACCACGCTTGGAAAATGCCTACCATTCACAATATGATGCCTATGCTTTCCTCATGGGTTCTCAGCATTCAGTTAGCCTTCAAGGTAACATATTCAGTGATAACACATAAAAAATATTCAACTTAACCAACTCACAGCTGCCCACCCAGTCTAAGGTGCAGCCAGATAACTTTCCATAAGACTAAAATCTCCTGGGTTCTGTCCTTGTCCTTCTGTATTCAGAACAACCAGTTCATTCTTGACTCCAAAATGTAGCATTGACTTACCCAGTCAGCCATATTATAAACCCTGGAACATACCATTTCTGAGGGACCTGTGACCTATAGTAAACAATACTGTCCAATCACTTGGAAACAAATCCTCCCATCTGTTTTTTTTTTCTTTAAGTGTTAAGAGAAGGTATCACCAATCTAAGCAATTCTTTGAGTTTCAACAGATTTTTGTCTCTTTTCAAGAAAATTATACTGATTATAGTGGCACAAATGTTATGGGAGTGACTAACCATTTTTTGATTTGATTTAAGACACTACATCCAATGTGATGGAAGCTGCACTTGACAGTGCTAAAGGGGCCAAGAATCTGAGACTAGATAGTTCACAGGCCTATGGGAAGACCTACTACCATTATTCTTCTAAAGGAACATAGCAAAAATGACTCCTAATGACATATTGCTGTACCCATAGATCAGTGCACCCCTCATCCCTCATCAGAGAAATTTCTTTTTTGCAGTAGATGGGAATTAATGCAATGACCCACAAGTGGACAATGTGCAGAAATAAGGAGACTTTGGAGCACTCAGTTCTCTCTGGGATGCCTTCATCAAACCCCTCCCCTCAATGTTCAGAGGTCTTGTGGAAAAAGAGGCGGAAAGAGTGTAAGAGCCAGACTTCAATGAAATAGTGCCTTCCAGACACAACAGGACTGGGACACATATGAAGTCACACAGACTGTGACAGCATACAGAAGACTCACAAAGCTTCAAGCCATATGGGGTCCCAGTACTGAGAGAGGGAAGTAGACATGGGGTCCTACTTCTAGCCAAGAAGCTATTTGCAACTGATATCCACTAGCAAAGGGAAAATCCATTTTTTCCAGTGGAGTGTCACGGGGTATATCAACCACACTCAGGGGCAGGCCTCATGCCTATTCTTGTTATTGCCCATTTGCTTCTAACCCAAATCCAGAGTCTTCCTTTTCCCCACCTTGTGACTGGGTTTAGGCAACTTCTGTGGACTGCTGAACTTAGGTTCTCCTTCTAGCTGCCTTCTGGCTACTGGGTCTGACCCATCTGAGATTCCTATAAAGATCCTCTTGTACTTTTCCCCATCTTCCTTACTCCAGAGATATTTTTGTTGACAGCGTTTGTCTCTTCAGTGTTGCAGCTCCTGACCAGTGATCTCTCCTTTATGACACTGAGTTTCAATGGGCTCTTACAATCCTGTGACTTCTCTTATGACAACAAGATGGTCCAGCTTCCTGCTGTTGCAGAGACTTAGGTAGCTCCAAGTCTTTTGTTGTTTCCCTGGACTCTAGCTCCACTTCTATGCATAGTCTTTTCATTAAAAAAAAAAAAAGCTTTTGAATCATCTAAAGGAATTCTGTTTCCCACTGTGACCCTCCAGCCCCATTTCAGTACCCTCTTCTCTGCTCTAATGTATCTTATCACACCCAGCAACTTTGACAACCCAGAAGCCCCTAATTTTCCTGATCCTAGACCCTCCTTCCCTTGTCTATTCCCATACTACCATGCTGTATGCTTTCCACCTAGGCATATCACTTCATAAAGAAAGTATATGGCATAATCATGTAAGCTTCTGATACTACAAAAAACATTTCAACTAAAAAATAAAGTATGTTGTTTGGTTAGGTAGGCTTGTAGAGCATAGAGCCAATAAAGAGGAATGTCAGATAGTCCAGAGGTCTGGTCTTGAATAAATGATGAAATTTGATTCTGTGTTAGAAAAACAGAGAGCAAGCTCCTTTGAGACAGACATTTTGCCATGTTCTTGATTCTGTCCCCAGCACCTGACACATAATAGGAATTCTATAAATGTTTAAGTGAGGAAGTGAATGAACTATCATGGCTGCAGAGTCCTTTGTCCTTTGTTTCTCTGCCTTCTCACCACATCACACGTGTGGTTTTGTGACATGTAGGCTTTTTATTGTCAGTCAACACAAATGCCCCACATTTGGCTCTTGGGTTGTGGTTGTGACCTGGGTGAGCATTTTGTGAGCTTTCCAGATCCCACTGAGTCTCAGCACCCTCGATAACAGACTGCCAGAGTTTGAGACTGTCAACATCTATGACTAAAACAACACACAAAAGGCTTTCACTCCGTTATTTATTTAGTGGGTGTTCTTGCTTTGTTTGGTTTTATGTAGTTGACTGTTATGATAAACTATGTGTTTGGCTTTGGCATGAGTACAACATTTTGAGACAGCATATGTTCCTTACATATTTCTAACTTTTGTTGACATTAAACACTTTATAAGAGTTGCCTGAGGCATCCTGCCCAAGTACAAGTTTATCTTCAGAAAAGTTTACTAATACTGCATAAGATACATGGGAAAGTACCTGCATTTAGAGCAGAAAGTGGACATAAAGATGCCTCACTGACAGAATAATATCATGGACCAGGAATAACAATTATGAAAAAACCAAGAGGCAAAGTTTGTTACACACTCATTGACATACTGCTGACACAAGGCAAAAACATCTCTAAAATGAGACTGTTGAGGCTGAATGCAGTCTCTGAAGAGACATAGCAAACTTGAGAAATCATTGAGACCTAGAATAGGATAACTCTGTTATATTACCAATCTCTTCAAAAGTAAGAAAAGCCCTCAAGAAGTAATTTGAAGAGAGCAACGTCCCATTCCCAGAGGTGGGGTGGGTAATTCCCCCCCTTGGTCATTTGATGGGTTATAGATGTTTGTTGTTATTTAAGGTTACAAGTTGTTAAATGGTCTTGTTAAATAGGTTTTGAAGGTTAGACTCAGGGATTTCTCTCTTTTTCTTTTCTCTATCCTTCTTTCTCTCTTATGTAGGGGGGAAAAGACTTGGGAAAATGGGCTATAGATATAATATAGGAATGATAAAGAAAAAGGGATAGATTATTGAATATGCTCTTATATCTTTGTATATTGATACAAAATTAAGATTATTTTTGGCTATATCAGTATTGATCTTTGTATATTGATACTGTGGAGCCTGACTGACTCCATCTTGAAAAAAAGATTCCATTTTGTATTACATTTGACTCAGAGCTGACCTCCGTTCCAGAAAAATAACAAAATACAACCCTTTTGCAATATGTAGATGACCTCCTCACTAGAGAACAAGCAAGAGAACAATCCCAGAGATGGTGCGAGTTTTTGTTCAGTTAGTCTCCATGGTTAACAACTTTGTTGTCTGCCATAGAGGGACCCCTGCTCACACTACTTCTTTTACTAACATTTAAACCCTGTATTACTAATAAGTTAATTACCTTTGTTAAAAATAGAATCAATGTGGTCCTACCAATGGTTCTTAGATCATAATATACACCTCTATCTGCTGACATATTAGAGGACCCATGATTGGGCCTCTTTAGACACATGAAAAGGAGAAAATGTGGAATCTAAGAAATCCTTGCTGGAAGGGAAATCTGAGTTATGCTGTGTTAACATGTATACAGTTAAGCACTTCTTATTAATGTAGCCATTTTTCTAGACTTCATGTTAACTGTAAGGTAAAAGTTAAGTTCATGTCCTAAAGCTGTGTCCCCAGGAATATATTTCTGGGAAACTGTTGCTATGCTGAGAAAGGAAAAAGACCTTCAGTTTGGTCAAGATAACCGCATCTTGATGTCCAATCTGTTACTTATGTTCTGTTGTTACAATTTTTCTGAAAAGTCCACAACCAAGACTAAAATTGTTTTTATTTGGACCAGGTTATGCTGACTATACCATCTATTGTTTATGAGATTTGAAAATCCCCTAACTGCCAAAGAAAAATAACAAATATCAAATTAGACCTTCAAAAAAAAGAAAAGAAAAGCCCTCAAACATTTTTACCTTGACGCCAACAATCCATTTTTTTTTTTTTTTTTTACAGTGGAAATATTGACATGCAATTCAGTGCTCTTAGGGATGGAGCTGAAGAAAGTCTTCTCTCAGAATACACACAGTGGAACTAAAACAAAAAAGGTCACATCACCATAATTACTTTTTGAGCCAGAAATAATTTGCAATGACAGGCTAACCTAATGTACTTCACATGGATAGTTGTAGCTTCATCTTAACCTTTCAAGTAACGCCCATCAAGGTAGACAACAAAGATAAATATAACCTCAGCTGAGGAGAGGTCTTGTCATCCTAACTGAAGGATTTATCTCAGAAGCCACTGCAAATTGTGGCCAGATTAAATTGAGCATAAGGATGTAAGTTGAAAAAGAAAATACCTTTCTTTTACTACATGTCTGACAATTTTTTTAGGGGAGGGAGTTATCTTTGTTGGGAAGTGTTCTACCTTGGGTAAGACATAGAAGCAACAGAATCACTAGGTATTCTGTAGTTTCTTTGTGTTTCCCAAATCATTAAAATTAATGAATCCACATTGGGCTTCTTCTGGCTACAACAAATAATATCACATGTCAGTTTGAGATAGTCGCCTAAGGAACTACTTGATGTGTTGAAATGGTATAGCCTCTATCAGCCTGCATCCTTGAGTCACTTGATAACTCATATTAGACATTTACCACGAGTAAGAAATAAACATTACTCTCCAGAACTATGTAACTGATGTGTTATGGAGCATCCTCTTGCCTATTCTGACACACACAAATTAAAATACTACATTCTGAAAAACCCGAGTATTCACAGAATTGATATGCATGAAAGAGAAAGAAAGAAAAGGAATTGTATGGGCAGAAAACAGAAGTCACATATGGACTCCCTACAGGCCTTACCCAGTACTGCCTAAGTTTGCTCAAAAGTTCATAAAATGCTTGTTATCAATAGGTCGCCATTGAGGAAGCTGCACTGTGCACAGGGATAATGAAGCAATCGGACAGACATGGTACACTTGGTTCCAGAGGCAGAGTCTGTGCTGGGAAAGACAAGTTTATGAGATCTACAATCCATGGGCCAAGGGAGGCGGGGCGACCTGAAAACTCTTCTGTGCTCATCCCAGGGTCAATGCAGCCTAAACTTTCCTAGTTGACCTGGGTCATTAGAACATGCCTTGAACCATAGGAAAACATTTTTTCTACTTCAAATAATTGGTTTTCTCTTGATTTAGTAAAAGTAAAATCCACCAATACGATGACAGGGTCCTACAGTCTCAGCTTCTCACAGTTAGGAGCACATGCTGGTGCAAAGTGCAGCTTCTTTACAGACAATCTATTCATTAAAACAAAAAAGTTCTGTATGAATTTTTGAGCAGACTTGGGCAGTACTATGTGAGGCCTGTAGGGAGTCCATCTGTGACTTCTGTTTTCTGTCTATATTATTCCTTATCTTTCTTTCCCTTTCTCAGAACAAGGACCAAATTCTTCATTCACATCAGTTCTGTGAATGCTCCATCACCCCTCTCCCCCCTCTAATGATCCCAAAAGATGGTTCCTGTTCTCTGCTAGTACATGTCTAGGGGCAAAGAATTCATTCTTGAGCAAAGCAGTATGCTTCCTTCTCTTCCCAACTTTACCAGGCAAAAGTCTCCCTGACTTTGAGCTGAAGGCTTTCATCCAATAACTCGAGCCTCAGGCCCTCCTCAGGTACTTGAAAGCAGGAGCAATTATGTCTTCCTCCTCCTCCAGTAGGTTATTTTTGGAACGGCCTTACCCACAGCCTCCTCACCAAGCCTGGGTGAGGTCTGTCCCCTTTTCCTCTACTAATTACTCTGCCCTTCATAAATAGATTAGATGGCAGAGAGGAGGAATAAAAGGGAATGCAGATCATGTTAATATCATGTTAATATCAACTGAAGACCTAATTAAGCAAGATTTCTTGTCTGCTCATTACCTCCTCATGAATCTCACCTCCAGGGACCCATTAAGTGGGTAAGAGCTGGGGGTTGCCTTTTGAATAGATCACGTAAGGGCCGCCCTCTTGTTCTAACAGATGACTGTCCAGACAGGGCCCTCTGCCTTCAAGCCTAAATCCAACACAGAGCATCATCTGCTACTTTCTCTTTGGATAACGGAGGTTTGCCTGGTGCATCATCTCAGTAATGATTATGAGACAGCATTCTCTAGCTGCAGCCTAGAGAACACCATCCGTTCTTGTTTGCTAACAACACCCCAAAGTGCTCAAAACCGATGCTGGCATCCCTGGCCTTATATATTTGGATGGTACTGAAATAAAGAAGTACTTTTTCCTCACACCTTTCTGGCTTTGTTCATAACCCAAGCTCCCAATATATTACTCTCTTGCATCTTACAGAGATTTCACACATTCTTTCTATGTTGATTCCAAATCCTGATTGGGATAGAAGAAATCTAAGAAACAGACTTCCAACTGAATCTTCCCCTATCACCACTAAGTATGTCTTTGGACCAGACTTAGGCCCCTCCTGCTCCCTTGTGCAACTAACCTATAAAGTTTAGCCCACCAGTCCACTAGAGATGGATTGTATGATATATATATGGCTGAGGCTTAAGTTGAAAGCCAGAGCTGCATATTTCTGGTTCTTTTTTTTTTTGAAACAATTTTTATTAGATTCTTTGAATCAAGGTTGGAGAGACGGTTCAGTACCTAAGACTACAGACTGTTCTTCCAGTGAACCTTGGTTTAATTCCCAGTATGGTGGCTCACAACCATCTGAAACTCCAGTTCCAGAGGATTCGATGCCCTCTTCTGGCCTCCTTTGGCATCAGGAAGGTATGTAGTACACAAACACACATATACATAAATAATAAGTATTTTGTAATTGGGGGAGGATTTCATACAATGTATTTTGAACATACACTCACCCCAATATTTCTGAATCTTAAAGGTGATTAAAGCCTGTCATGGTGGCATATGCCTGCACTACCAGCCCTGGGGATGTGGAAGCAAGGGAATCAAGAGTTCAAAATCAGCCTTCACTACACAGTAAGTAGAAGCCAGCCTGAGTATGTGAAACCCTGTCTCAAAAATAATTAATTAGTTAGTTAATTAAGTAGGAAACTGGAGAGATGGCTTAATGGTTAAGAGCACTGGTTACTCCTACAGAGGATCTGGATTCAGCCCCCAGCATGGGCATGGCAGCTCCCAACCATGGCAACTACAGTCCCAAGGGGGATCCCACACCCTCTTCTGGCCTTGTTTAGCACTTCATGCACACAGCGTACAGACATACATGCAGGCAAAACACCCACACCCATAAAGTAAAAATATAGACTAAAGAAATTAATTAAACACCCTCTTGTATTAGTGAAATAAACTTCGTTTCATGAAATAATTTAAAAACCTTTAATTTGAAGAAGATTAAGTGAGCAAAGAAAAAAATTCACAGTAGTTGTATTTTGGTGGCAGAGCAGCTATGTTATATAGCACACAGGTAAGTATCAATTACTATATAAGTATCAGTTAGTATATAAGTATATAATGGGATTGGCTGTAATGTAAACCTCTGGCTTGCACTCAGTCTTTTCTTGGCTGAGTGGTCTTATTCTAGTTATTTGAGCTCTGTAAGTCCTTACTTCCTAATCTCTGGAACGGAGACTTCCCATTCTGTCCCCGATGCCTTCACTTTCTTGGTAAGGATCACATGGTACAAAATAAGTAACTACAACAGTGCTTGGGACAAAATCAGGGGTGACCAGAGTTGGTTCTTTTCCTTCCTCCACCATATCAGCTCCCTTTTCTTTTCCTGATCCAAGAGACATAGAAATGGGTGGCGTGGTTGATGCAAGCAGATGGGCTGACCCACCTGAGGGTACGGGACAATCTCCTGTGGACATGTGAGGGGCTTGGCCTCAGCATGACAGAGTTCTTGGGGTGCGACTGTACCAACAACCCGAGGGAAGGGAGAGTGATTCCTGTTTTTTCTTTCACCCAAATAGCATAAACAAAAGGAAACCAAACACACACATAGAAACTAGGGAGTCATCCCTCTGCCTTTTTGTCCAAAGAAATGCAGTACCCTTTACAAAGTGAGAGCAAAATTATAAAAATCTCCAATGGTGGTGAAAGATGAGGCATCTGGCTCAGTGTGGCCCAACACAATACAAGCTGCAAGGGAAGCATACAGTCTCTGCATACAGAAGCCAGTTCATGGACAGGAGAGGGGGAAGCACCTCAGTGCTATCTTCACTTTCCATTTCCTCGCCCCACTTCCCAAAGGGGAAAATGTTTTTAAATATATAAGGTCAGAATCCCCTGCCTCCTGCATATAGCCAGTTAACAGCAAGGCCTTAACTCACGGGGCAGGCTGCCATCTACTGGGCCACTAACATCCCTGGATGCTTTTGTTAGCCTTTGGAGGGCTCTCCTTAAAATCCTGCTGTGGCTTGAAGCTGCTTTGTTTAGTGACAGCAACAATAACGAAAACAGAAGCCAAGCTACCACAGTCCTGAAACTTAAAAGCCACAGCATGAATTAATCATATGACTCCCAGCAAAACAGCCATGCTTTCAGCTTCAGAAACATCCCTAATTCAAAGGGAAAAAGAAACCATTCTCTAGGACTTTGCTCTGCTGTTGTTTTCTAAGGACAGAGTGTTTTAATAGTCAGTAAGTGCCACTAATTGCTCCCCGGACAGCCCTAATCTAACCATTTCCTCTCTGCCTTTTACTCCATAAATCCTTAGACTGATATATTGGCCAGCACTCCTCAAGAGTGCCTCTTGGATTCGATTGGTTTACATTCGATTGGCTACAGATAGTTGCCATGCACCCCACTCTGAAAGGTCTATTTTTATTGATGCTATTACAAGTGAATATAAGCATTCTATATTTAGGTTTATGTTGGTAACACCAACATCAACCATAAACCCTCTTTTTTCTTTCCCTTCTTTTTTTTTTTAATTCAGTACTTTAAACACATCACCTGTTCTCAGTAACAGCTTGTCATCTCTGACTCCAACCATTGTGCACCTTTAGAGGAATCACTACACATTTCATCTCAGTTTTTTCCCTTATAAAACAGAAGAAAATATCTCTGTCATGAAGCAAACCTGTAAGAAAGGCCCTTCTCTGTAAATGCACAGCCCCCAGTTCTCCAGTGATGATGCCCTACCTCCCACTTTAACCCTCTAACAATCCATCAGTGATGTGGAGACCTTAACCTTAAAGAAGAGAATAGAAGTTGTTGTATGGTTGACCATGGACTCGGCGCAGGAGGCAAAACTCAGACTGAAAACTTCTAGTCTTGGGGCAATGTTGTCTCTGCTTCCTCCAATTACTGGTCTTAAGCAGGAGAGGGACTAATAAAAGGGAGTGCTCTCAGTAAGAACAAAGCTCTCTGCAAACTCTATGGAGACCATTGAAATGTTAACTTGGAAAAACTGCCCTCCTACAAATACATAGAATTTTGGTATACACATCCAATATTTGCCTATGTTACCATAGGCAGGCAAACGTATATAGATGATGGATGAATGGATAAATGATAGATAGTGATAGAGAGACAGATAGACAGAGATTAGATGATAGATAGATAGATAGATAGATAGATAGATAGATAGATAGATAGATAGATGGATGGATGGATGGATGGATGGATGGGTGATAGATCTTTTCTCTGTTTAAGAACACTATCAGATGGTCACAAGATGCATTATGTTGGTCCTTTCCATTTCAGGCTTTCCCCTGCATGTTTGCAAACTGCTTAATTACTTCATTGGGCTTTGGAACTCATACATTACAGATACACGATCATCCAAGCCATTACCTGCACATTTTCCCATTAAGAATAATTATGGCTTTTACTATCACTGCCCACATACTGATGTCCTGCAGGCTTGGGCACACTGAAGTAATCATCTATTGAAAATGATCTGGATGGGTAAGCATTGTGCTCACAATCAGCGGTTTGCAAGGCAGGTGGGAAGATTTCCATCTCCTCCATTGTTGATTGCCTCAAAAATCACATTCCCATTATTTTATCACAGGACCACACAGGACACTGCAGTGATTTATTCTTCCCCTGAAAAGTGAGTGAGTGTTAAGCATGGAGACAGGAGCCATGGGATGCCGTGTTGCTTCTGCTTCTCACTGAATCACCTTTCCAAGCATGTACACATCAACCATTTCCTGGCTCAATTTCACTGCCTAAAAAATGGAATTTATAAGCTGCTTTTAAAACCTCCTCATCAAATCAGAGATGAAACAGCAGAGACTTTTACACTGGGTGATCACCCGCGTTCCGGGATCCTTGCTCCTCTACTTTATCAACTGTAAGCCTTAGACTGCACTATTATTGCCTCTTAGAGCCTCGGTTTCTCCATTGGTAAAGAGAGGCTGTCAATAGCTCATGCCCCTTAGTCACTCAATGAGATGTCACTTAGAAAACATGTTGTCACTACCCAGTTGTAGGGAGGCATCCAACCAATGTTGGCCATCGTCATTATCATGAGGACTGCTACGCAAGAGTCCAGGGACAGTTCAACGGGGCACAGGACTCCCAGTTAAAAGCACGTATTGTGTGCCAGAAAATAATCAAAATAATCAAAAATACTAGGAAGGGTCACATGCCGTTTTATTCACTAGATCATGAGCAGTTTAATTTCAAAGGTAAGAAGGAAACAGGCTACCAGATATTTGTTTGTTTGTTGTTTTAATCTTTTATTCCAACATCTCCCCCTTTTAGTCCAATAAAAGGCTCTTTTTCTTATAACAATAAATACAATACAAAACAATAAGAACAATTAGAAAATGATTATAAAAAATAAGGTATGACATATATTCCCAATGTCTAGTCCACACTATGGAGTAATAATAATATTCTATTATCTATCTCTAGTTTAAAGATCTATACCTCACTCAGTTTCCATCCTAACTTACATTCCAACCTTAAAAACATCTTCTTAGACCTAGAACATCCTTTTAATTCCTACGCAACCTAAAACTTAACTGTGAGTCTGTAATTACCTACTCTTCAACCACATCAGAGACCTGAGAAAGATAAATATATCTGAATAAACAGGAAGTGCAGAGCAAGCAGCTTCAAAAACTTAAAAAGGACAGACAAGTGGCTGCCTGGACCGTCCCCAGTTTCTCTCTATAAGGTTGGAGCATCTATCTTCAGCCTTTTGGCCCAGTATCTCTCACAGACATTAATTGTAAAGCAGGAAATTGCCCACCTTGTCTTGGCAGAGTTAGGCTGTCGACTTACCTGCTTCCAAGTTTTGTACATTTTGGACAGCATTCTAGCAGATGTTTAAAAAAAAAAGTTGGACGTTTCCAAGAAAAAGCTACGTAAATAGCTGCTTCGTGAGTGACCTGCATCTGACTGCTTCAAGAGTTACTCAAGTACTCAAGTTGGTGGGGAGGAGTGGATGACTTTCTTCTTTTATTTTTAATACAGGTAAAATTTATTAATTTTTAAGTTGTTTACATTTTAAATAAGCAACTGAAAGCTTCCAAAAGTTGTTAAAATTCCCACTTCCACCTAGAAATAGGTATGAACACTTGTTGGAAATTGTCCTGCTACTTCCCACCCCAGGTCTCTCTTATCATACTCTTCATATAAAATACACAAGAATTTTTTTCGCCTGTATTTTCTATATCCAGTTTTTTCATTTAGCCATGTATAGTAAATATCTTTCTATATGATTTAAAATTCACTATCTCCTTAATATCTGTATGAAACTATATTGTATGAATGTAATTTATTTAACCATACTTCTATTGGTTTTTTTTTTAAGAATAGTTCTGAAATGGCTGTTGTGAATATCTACATAACTAAACCTCTGGATAACTTCTAGACGTACATTTGCTAAGTCAATGAGATCATACTCCTCACCTCACCCTACAAACAGTTGACTTTAAAATCCTTTTTTGTTTCTACTGGCTCATGCATCTACGTAAGTCCTCTTCTTACCAGGGATGTAGAATCCCCACTGGACTCATGTGTATGTCTTTGGGGACAGACTGTCTTCAAAACAGACCCTGCTGGTACTATTCAGTAATGCTGCAAGTAGCAAACAACCAAGCGCTCTGATCACTATGTTCACCTGGGCCCCAGCAGACTAAGCATGTCACATTTCTAGCCTTCTTGGCTGTGCTTCCCACAGCTGAGGACAGCATGGGCTCCAGGTGCCCTACCAACACACCTAGCTGAATATGATTATGTAAGTGTCCAGGTTTCTTGGTTTTTTTATTTCAAGGTACATTTGGTGCCACTGGTTTATGTAGACTTGTGTTCAAATCTGTCTAGAAAAGTCAGCATTTTTTCAACAAATGATCTGAAGTATAAACTTCTAGGTTCTCTATAGAATATCTCTAGGAGAATACCCAACCGCGGAGGATACAGGTATACCTCTGCCAGGAAAGTGGGAGTAACAAGTAGAAGCCTGGTTCTTCTCCTTGTTCACCTGCATGGTTTCCATTTGTCACATGTGCAGTTTTCTTTCTGACCTCATTCCAAGGACAAGCTCTTCAACGAAAGATATTGTGCCCAAAACCCACAGTGCATGAAGTTGTTCTCTCATGAGCAGCAACCAGATAAGTAAAGTAAGCAATCAGATGATTTTATAAAAAGAGTGACAGTTTAGTAGTTAAGGTTGCAAACTTGGGAGCAAGCTGTGTAGGTCCATAAAACATTTCTTGCTAGCTCTGTGATCTTTGACAATTCCAAACTATTCCATAGACCAGTTTCCTCATCTGTGATTTGGAGCTAGCACGACTTCTTACTTCACAGTTAGCTGAAGAAAATGAGTGAATATATCAACTTTTTTGAACAATGATCAACACATTGCATATATTACTGTAGACTTGATATTGTTGTTATTCTTCACTCAGTTTGTACAATACTATGATTATATGGCAAAGAGTCCTCCCTGTGACTTGTATCTTTTGAATCAAAGTTAGAGGAGCATGTTTACAGAGAGTGTCCCATTGATTTTATGATGTCATTTACTAGTATGCAAATAGCTAGTGGACCCAGGGGATTGGAAGTTATCCCCTCAGTTAGAAGCAACTCCAAATTTGAGGACTGATACAAGTCTTTACAAGAGAATGACGCCTCAAACGGTGTTGCATCAATGTGGACTGTGAACAGGTTTTTCAAATAGTTTGATTTTTACATTCATTTTGTTTGTTTCTGTGTTTGTTTTGTGTGTGTGAGAGAGAGAAAGGCAAAGAGATGAGGGGGCTGTTTCTTTTCTTTCTTGCTTTCTTTCTTTCTTTCCTTTCATTCTTTCTTTCAGTCTTTCTGAGGTTAAACAATTAGTAAATCAAAAGCTGTGGTACCTACCTCATTTGCCTGCCTCTTAAACAACACTCTTTTTAAAAGCGTATGTATGAGAATCTGTATCTGCCTGAGGAAGCCATTCATAAGACAGACAAGCATTAGAGCTGCCTGAAAACATTCTAATAGTACCTACTGTGAATAATGTGCTCATCCACTGGAAAGGTGTTACTGGCAAATCAGAAGATATGGTGACAGAGACAAGTAGACTGTGCTGTCCCACAAGCCTAGAAACATTCATTGGCCCAACACCTTACGGAGCATGATAAACAGACTGCTAGCCTGTTTCACGGTGACCTCTGCCCCCTGTCTCATTGTGACTCTTCCCAAGCTGCCAGCATCATCAGAATGGGATATCCTCTATAGG
This sequence comes from Lophiomys imhausi, assembly GCA_907164525.1. Classification (NCBI taxonomy): domain Eukaryota; kingdom Metazoa; phylum Chordata; class Mammalia; order Rodentia; family Muridae; genus Lophiomys; species Lophiomys imhausi. Next base: position 415,457 of record CAJQZJ010032684.1, read on the forward strand.
ATTTTAGGTCCAAGACTTTCCAAAGTCAGGTCAATATGCGCTATAAGTGAGAGGGCAGAAGACTTTGAACATTCATGAGAATGCTCCTCAGGGGTCACAACAGACATTGGCAACTGTTGAGTCCCCCAATTCATCAGTGACTATTACACAGGATTCCTCCCCCCCAAATACAGGACAGTCCCGAATGACATGGTCATGCAACATTTTCACGTATAACACAACTGTATTGTTGGTCCTGACTCCAACTCCACCCCCCCCCATACACATTTCTTTGACTTGTATAGGTGATTTAAATAGAGCAGGGAAAAAAAGGGTAAACTTGTGTTCAAACAATAGAATGTGATTAGACATCTTTGTTGTATAGACATAGTTTATATTAAGCATTGCCTATGGCAGATAAGAGCTTTAAAAATAAACAAAATCAGTTTGTCTCATTTTACTAAATTATTCAAAATCTAGGAACTTGGAAAAGGTGGACCTTGGGGTAATGATCTACTAGAAAGGCTAAAACCAAAGACCAGTATCCTTCCTGCCTTCCTGTTATCGCAGGAGATGCATCCATTTGCCTGGTCATTACAGAAAAAAGCAATTATCAAAGAGCACTCTGGGTAGACAGGAATCAGTGTAACTCCTGAAGATCATTTTGTTCATTCAATCCGGGAATTAAACCCAGGCGGACACCCTACCACCGAACTATCACCCCTGTCTGTTTTGTTTTATTTTGAGGTGGACTTGCCAAGTTTGCCCAGACTGGTATCAGACTTGGAAACCTCTTTCCGTAAGCACCCTAGCAGCTGCAGCTAAAGGCACGCACCCCACTCCCAGCTGTAGAACCTAATTGTGGCAAAAATGAACTTTCAGAACATTTTACGCTACCAAGTGAAAACTGATTTGCACTATACTTAAGCCACCTAAATTATGAGTTATAAAGTTCCCTTTGACAAAAAGATACCTAATCCAAGCATTATAAGAGCAACAGCATGTAAAAGCAAGACCCCCATGGATGCAGATTAAGTGGTGGGATGACGAGGTTTTCTTGCCACTGGTCCCAGCTATGTTGCAATACTGCTGTGAAATCTCCCGTGCAAGGGTTTCTAGGATGCAATCTGTCTTGATGACATTAAAGTAGGTGGTCATTGCCCTTCGGAGCTTGTAGATAAATCAATTATAGTACATATGCTTTATACCTTTAGCTGGAGTTATTACATGCCATCATTAATAGGCTAAGGAAAGAAATCTGTGGCTGTCAACATATAGGAGATAAGTCTTTACCTTTTTCTTGGTCTATTTTATGTTTAGAACATCTACCTTTTCTGAAAAGCTGTTGGAGACATATGCTGTTATTATCCTGCAGTAATTTATCACTTACCTCTGAAACACATAATACATACAACTTACCCAAACCAGTGTCCTGTTCTAATTGCTATTGCTTACTCAAAATGTGTTAGTTTTACACAAAACATACCTGTGAAGTTCTCATGAATTAAATCTCTAATACATATTTCTTTAGCCAATATTTATTCACAACCTGTCAAACCAATGTTTTGTTCCTCACTGGTATTTCTTAGTCTCCAAAATCTATTTGAATCTTCTAATAGGAAAAACTATTTTATAAAATTCTGGAGAGAGCTTGTGACAAAAGCTTCACTGTCAGAGTACTAAAACACGAAATTGTCGAGTTTCATGAAAGCTATATCAATAATCTAGAGCCTGAGAGGGAAGAAGTCTCTGTGTCCCTTCATGCTGGTTTCTTCACTTGCATAAAGTAGTGAGTTCCTTGACCTGATTCAACGCGAAGAGAAACAGCTAATAAAAAGTGTTATGAAGGACCATGAATATTGAAAAGTGCATGATCATCATGATTAATAATAACACATAAAGTTCAGATATTGAAATGACTCTCTGGCATCATTCCAAATCAAGAAATATAATCTCTGGTCTTGCATAGTAATGAAGAGAAACAGTGTGAGGTCCTCTTATTGTAGCAGTTTAAGTGAATGTAGTGATGAATATCTTTAATTATGGACTGAATTCTCTAACATTTGTGAGTGTGTGTGTGTGTGTGTGTGTGTGTGTGTGTATTAAACTAAATGTATTGAGATCTCAATAATACACTATGGGTTCAAAGAGAACCCTAACCCAAACCCCATATGCATTTATATGTTTGAATCTAACCTTGGTATGAGTGTTCATTTTGATGGAGGATGTAAGCAGCTAGCAGCCCTCACTTAAGAGGCTGGGTCTGATTTCATAGATCTCAAAATCTGTCATCCTCGCGTTAGCGGATTGTCTGGCACCTAATGAGAAAAACAAATTGCTTTTACTTCCTATGTAAGACATTTGCATTTAGGATTTTTTTGCTTGTAAAAGGTTTATAATGCATCCACTCAAACCATTTTACCTGAATTTTTCACCTAAAAGGGTCTTTATGAAATCTTAAAGTAAATTTAATAACCCTCTTCAATAAACATGGGCTTTTATGAGTGTGACATATCTAAATTGACTCAATGGTCTGGGAATAAAATCTGCATCAGTAATATTTTCAGAACCATAATATGCCACATTTAAAGAAAGAAAAAGGCATGCACAGAGTAGACCATTGCACAAGGAAAAGCATTCATCTCCAACCTTAAGAAAACAAGTGGTCAGTGAATGTGGGATGATTTCAAGAGCTGGCCTGACCTGCACAGCATCCGGCGGCATGGTGCTCAAATATTAGCAGCTACCATCTCCCTCCATTCTCATCAATTGTGTGTTATGGAAACGAGGTAAGAAATGGCCTTTGGTAATCATTCACCCAGGTTTCTTCAGGAGATGAACTTACTTTCCATGGAACATTTCTCTACCTCAATCCCTTCCTCAGAGGCTTCTGCTTGGATGATGAAGCTGAAGGGCACCCTATTGCTCTGAGTACTTCGTAGCTACTTTCACCAGGTAAGCTACCAAATTAGGCGTGACACGGAGACCCTCGTTTCTGCTATTGCTAGTGCGTATCTTTAAGGAGGACAGGAAAATGCTAGTGACTTTTTTATAGCTGCTATATAACAAGAGAATGAAATGTCAAAGCCCGAGAAACTCCATCTTTCTCAGTCTGGTCAGAACTCATCTGGGGCTAGGAACGTGGAAACTTGCATCTCACCTTCAACTCTGTCTTGTGAGCAAGGGGGGATAAAAATTTTGGCAATGCAGTCCGCCCAGACAAGACACCTGAGTACGCAATCAGTGACTGAGGCACATTTGAACATGCTGAGGACTTGAGTGGGCATCCAGAGATGCCAACGCTCCTCTGCCACCCTCCCTCAATACACTCCTGAGAAGTTGTGTAGAAACTTTTCCCTTGAGAATTGATTCTTTTTGTTGTTGCTATTTTGTTTGTTTGATTTTTTTGGTTTTTTGTTTTGGTTTGGTTTGGTTTTTTTGTTTTCGTTTTTTTCTAGACAGGCTGTGGTAACAGCCCTGGCTGTCTTAGAACTTGGTCTCTGTAAACCAGGCTGGCCTCTAATGCAGAGATCCACCTGTTTCTGCCTCCCGAGTGCTGAAATTAAAGGTGTCTGCCACCACCACCACCCACCTATTTTCTGGTATTTTTAATGCCAGCCATGACAGTGTGTTTAGAAGTATGATGAACTGTTTGACATAGTTTTTGAAATTCTTTAAATTATATCATCTCTTAAATAAAGACTTATATAAAGTCAAGACTTTCTCAAAGAAGAGTAGATACAGGGAACAGAGATATTAAATCACAGATTTGGGTTGAGGACATGGCTCAGTTGGTAAAGCGCTTGCCTCACATGTGTAAGGACCTGAGCTCAGGCCCTGAGAACACATATAAAAAGCTGGACCTACCTGTAACCACAATAGTGGAAGGTGGAGACAAGAAAACTCCTGGAGCTTCACTGGCCAGCTAGCCTGGCTTACATGATAAATTTCCTAGTTTGACCTTCTCTCAAAAAAGGTGTAAGGGACCGTGTCCTCTGACCTACACACATGGGCATACACACACATGCGTGCACATATACACACACCATGCTTGTGTGCACCCAGACCCACAAGTGTACTCACACACATGAATGCACACACATACAGAAAAATAAATAAGATTTGGGCATGGTCTATAGCTCTAGGTAGAGTGTTTGCCTAGCATACACAAGGCCCAGGGTTCGATCCCCAGCACTGCAAAAATCTGGGCATGGTGGCTCAAACCTATAATCCTGGCACAACAGAAGCAGAGACCGGAGGACCAAAAAGTCAAGATCATCCTTGGCTACCAAGTGAGTTTGAGGCCAGATAAGGCTCTATGGGAACTTGCTTCAAAATAAAGTAAGATAATGAATAGGGAGCTGGGAAGAAGACTTAGCAGGTAAAAGTGTTTGCTGCCAAGTCTAATGGCTTGAGAGTTCAGCCCCTAGAGCCCACATGGTAGAAGGAGAGAACCAATTTCCATAAGTTGTCCTCATACCCACATGCAGACCATGGTATGTGTGTGCACATGCACACACAAATAAATAAATGGTAAATCTTTAAGTAGGTAAACACACACAAATCTCATTAGGTCCTTCAAACCAAAAAAAACAAAACAAAACAAAACAAAAAAATTCCCCCACTGCTTCATCCTTTTCTCTTGTTGTTTTTTCTTTGTTTGTTTGTTTTGTTTTTTTGTTTGTTTGTTTGTTTTAGGGTTTGTTGTTTCTAGACAGGGTCTCTCTGTAGCCCTGGATGTCCTAGAGCTCTCTCTTTAGACCACTCTGGCCTCAAACTCACTGAGATCCACCTCCTTCTGCCTCCCAAGTGCTGGGATTAAAGGCGTGTCCCGCCACCGCCACCACCACCTGGTTTATCATCCTTTTTTTAAGCTAGAAATTTCTGATAGAACCAAAAGGGAGGAATGTTGCCTGATGCTTAGAACTGTCTCCTCTGCCTTGAAGTTCAGACTTGGCATCTCAAATCACTCAGTTATAAGATGCATAATCAGAAAGATGAAGAAGGGAGCAGACACAGAACAAGGAACCAGCTCCACTGTGCTTTGTCCTCTCGTGGCACCCAGCAGTGTCTTCCCACCATCCTCAGCTCCCACAACCTGGGCAGAAGAGCACACAGAAACTGCACAAACAAAGCCCCTCCTTCCATGTCAACTTCTAATGCACATGGTCTCATCCATGATCTAGTCAAACTGCCTTCCTGCTGAGGCTTCCTGCCCCCACCCCAGTGTCTTCTTCACTCCTCTCATCTGTCACCTTGGACATCTGAGGTGCTCTAAGGCAGAGGAGGTTCTTTATTTTGTATTGTCCTTAGGAATGGATGGGCATGCAGGCAAAACAGAGTCAGGCACTCCCAGAATCCCTAGGATTTACCCAGTCTCTCTGACCCGCCCTTGGATAGCACTGCAACATACTAGCAATTGATTCAAAGATTGACAAAATATAATAAATGGGCAACCAATTTCAATCAACAGAGAAAGTAGCCAAGAACTGGCAAGCCAGTACTTAAACCTGGTTTTAAAACTTGTTAGTAGGGCCTTTCAACAGGGCTGCTGCCTAGAGAGAAGTGGGAGGATGTCTGTTGGGATCCTGGCCAACCTGACCAGGAGCCGCGAGTTAGTGCCAAGGAACCTCTTATGGTCGTAAAGGGTGCTCGAAAGGCCTGCCTCGCTGTGCCTACTGAATGTTCTATTCTCAAGAATCAATGAAGCCTACTGCTCCAAATTAGTGCATTTTAAAACGACCAAATAAAATGAATGAGGTGATGATACAGAGAAAAGAAAACATTTAAGGATAATGAGCACAGAGCACAGAGCTTCATTCTATGCAGGGAGGGAGAAAGGTCAGTAAATTTAGCGCACGCATAATAGTCCTCTCAGATCATCTAATTAATCTTTATCCAGCCAGAATGTACTGGTTTAACCTTTTCATTCTGTACTTCTCACAATATTTACGAACTATAGCCTCTCAACAGGAATGGAAAGGATACCCATTTCAGAAAATTGGGAGGGACTAAGTGTATTCTGGATTCGGCCCTTCAGGGAAAGCGGAGAGGGGTGTGCCTTTCTTGTGATGGGAACAATGTGGAAAGTGAATATACTCAGAAACCATAATTCAGTCATTTGGAGATGTCGTCTGCTTTCCGGTGCCAGATTACCTGTAATTGGTAGCTGTAGGGTTTGAGGTTGAGTTTGGGCTTGAAATAACAATAATTGATCTCTTCTAAAACAATGGAGCTGACTTCAATAAAAATCAAGCCTTGACTTGCATCCTCCCTGGGACAGTGTAATTGGTAATTTACTAGAAAGCTTTATCCAAAGGCAATTTAATCCATAAGTGGACCACAGATGCAGTTACTGAGAATAAAGAACAGTAAAGAAGTTTGTGGGGTAGGAACTCCAAAGGAGTATTTCCAAATACATAGTTTCTCAGGAGAGGGTATTCTGACAACCAATTCAAGAGTTTTGAAAACCTTCATTTGAGAAGAACAACGAAAAATGAAACACGTGTATCACCTATTAGATACAGTCATTTTAAGTGTTAATTTACATGTATTTCAATTAGTATATAAATCAAATATTCATATTAATGGCATGTAGGAGGTTTTTCAATGCACATACACATAAGTTAAATATGTTTGCATGTATTCAATACATGTAAAAATGAGTTAAATATATTTACACAAGCATTTATCTTTCACTTTATGGTGAAAACACTCAAAAACCCTTTCCTCTCACTTTTTGAAATGTGCCGTGTAGTACTGGTGGTCTGCAGTCACCCTGATGTGGGAGGGCACCCCAGATCACCTGCCTAACTATAACCAGTGCCCATTGCTCCATCATGGATGTAACCATTTCACTGAACCCCTGTGACTCTGAATCCCTATGAAACCCACTAAGAACAAAACATACAGAAAACAAAGGAGCAGCCGCAAATTTTGCATCCTCTCTGAGTCCACTTCAGATAGCACACACAGGCCCCTCCAGCAAGCAAACATCAGTCACTTTATGTGCTGAACGTGAATAACAGGAGAACTATGGGAAATCAGAGCTGGCACGGCATTGGGAGAGTTAGACAGCAACCAGATTACAGTCACTCTGCTGTCTCCCGGGTAAGCAGATAATATTTACTCAGTGCTTTCTTTGTTCAGATACAATTTTAAGTAGCTTATACTTATCAAAGGCTTCCAACCCCCCATGGAAAAACTCCATGTAGTTACCATAGCCATGCCCATCTCAGAAGAAGAGAAACTGAGGCATGGAGATTATGTGACTTGCCAAAGGCGGCACAGATAGGAATAAGAGAATCCATTGGACTGTAACTTCTTCAAGGCCAGAGTTGATATTTTATCCCTGTCTGCATTCCAAGGACACTTAGTACTGTGGTGTTGTTTACCTGTATAGCTCACAAGAATAGGGGTTTGTTGAAAACAATTAGGCTGAATTGAACAGTTTGAGATACACCTTAGGTGGCAGAGAGAAAGTGAGGCATTTGCAAAGAATGCCATGTGTAAGAAGCACCTTTCCTAATCCTGGCCAGTATTTAGGGTTTGATTATTCATCAGAGAGCCTTCTTTCTTATAGCACTCTACAAGCACGAATGAGCATCCACACACCCCCTCTTGATATTGCCATTTCTTAAGTGACAGGTACTAGTAATAACTATTAAGCAATGCCAATATCACTGTGTATTTGTTTAGTTTTAATGCAAACAAGTATTGATTATTTGGGCAAGGTTTTCTTTGGATGCCCAGTCAGAGTTTAAAATATAAAAGAGGGCTAACAAGATGGCTCAGTGGGTTAGGGCACTTGCCATCAAGCCTGCTAAAGAGTTTCAGCATGGTGGAAGGAGAGAATCAGCTCCCTCAAGTTGTCCTCTGTGCATCACACACGGACATGGAATATATACACTCACACCCACATGACAAGTAAATGAATGTAAAATTTTTAAATATACATAACTGAGTAATAACTGGAAGTCCCTCCCCATCCCAAGAGTGATCCTGAACTTGTTCTAACCAAGCCTCCCATGGGAAGAACAGATTCTGGTTTACAGAGGTTTCATCTTCCTGTAGCCAATTTTCAAAAAGTAGAGCCCAAGAAAAAAAGGCACAAGTAGCTTATGCATCTCTGGCTAACACTATCAGTGTGTTGAAGACACAATAGGACCAATACACATACGAACTCACAGAGCCTGTGGTAGCACACACAAGACCTACTCAAGTCCAAAAAGTGGACAGGGTCCCACTGTTATCCAAGAAGCTATTTGCAATTGATATCTGCTGGCAAAGGGAAAATCAATTTTCTCAAATGGAGTGTCACTGGGTAAATCAACCACACTCTATGGCAGGCCCCATGCTTGGGAGTAGTTGGAACATAATACAGGCTCCATGGTTTTTGTGTATGTAGTTTTTGTTTTGGTATGTTTGGTTTTCGTTTGTTTGTTTGTATTTACTTTTGTTTGCTTGCTTGCTTGCTTGCTTTGAGAGAGAGAGAGAGAGAGAGTAAGTGAAGTTGGATAGGTAAAGAGGTAGGGAGGATCTGGGAGGAGTTGGAAGAGGGAAAATATGATCAAAATATATTTTATGAAAAATATTTTAAATTAAAAAATAAATTTAAACACATGCACACTATACCCCATAACAATCAGTGACAATTCTCCAGGCTACATGCAGGGCAGATGAGATTCTGTGGGACATAACAGGGTCCAGGCATTTGGCACAGAACCAGAAACACATGGGAAAAATCCCATGCTGTGTGATGTGGAAACTTTAGTTTGTTTTGAGAGCAAAGGGAAAAGGGTGTAGGTCTCAGTCTCGAATATTGCCATATGGAAAGCAGAGGCTCTGTGAAGTGTCCTAGACTTCTGCTGAGGAAGGGAATCCAGAATATGGGGCTAGATGAGACATCATGTGTGGGTCTCTCTAAATATGTAATGTAACTTTCCAAAATCAGGACAGGACAACAAAACAGGGCTTCAGGGTCTAAAACATTCTGCCTAGTACCTTGGAATAATGAACTATCGATGAGACATGGATATTACAAATAAATATTGGATTCCTTTGTATTAAGAAATAGACTTGTGGCCTTTGTCCTCAATTCTTGGTATATAGCTTCTAAAAATCCTTTGGAGTCTCCAAATTGATAAGAGAGGTTTTTTTTATACTAATGAGAGTTGTTGAGTTACCTAGACAGGATCAGACAGATCCCCAGAAGAACCAAGATGTAATGGAAGGGTTCAAACTTCCATCCCACCAGCAGGTTTCCAAGGAGTTTAGAAAGCCTGAAGAATGAGCTAGTAGTCAGTGAAAAAAGTTTAATCTATAATGTTGATGTAATGAAACTCCTTTAAAACTCCCAAAATTACAGGATTAGTAAAGTGCCCAGGGTAGCATGCATTATGGTACTGGTGGGGGTAGGACCCATGCATTACCTCCCGTAATGGGTTCTATGTATCACTTTCAGTTGACTATTCTTTGTGCAGCCCTGACTGTCCTAGAACTCACACTGTAGACCAGGTTAGTCTAACTCACAGAGATCCACCTTCCTCTGCCTCTTAAGTTCTGGGATTAAAGGCATGCACCCCCACCACCCAGCTAGCTGACTCTTCTTAAGTAACAGGTTGCAATGGTACTGGCATAGAAACAGACAGGTTGATCAATGAAATCAAATCAAAGACCCAGAAATAAACCCACACACTTACAGTCAAGTAATTTTTGACAGAGATAATGAGACATTTTGCCCTAGTGGTGCTGCCTTGTAGGCCCCCAGTGTATGAGGAGGCTCTTGACCCTCATATGACTGGTGAACTGGGGCGGGGAAATGTTATGTAGGGACACTCCACTCCAGAGGAGTGTGATGGAAGGGATAGGGGGTAGAGGGTGGGAGGGCGGGACTGGGAGGGGTTGAAAGAGGACACTGTGATGGAGATGTAACCTGAAGTAATAAATAAATAATAAAAAATTTTTTTTACAAAGAAGCCAAAATCATACAACAGAAAAAGGAAAGCATCTACAACAAATGGTGTTAGTCTAACTGGATGTCAACATGTAAAAGAATGCAAATAGACCCATATTTATCAACTTGCACAAAACTTAAGCCCAAATGGATCAAAGACCTCAACATAAAACCGGACACACTAAATCAATAGAAGAGAAAGTGGGGAAAAGCCTCGAACTCATTGGCACAGGTGACAACTTCATGAACAGAAAACCAATAGCTCAGGCTCTAATATCAACAACTAATAAATGGGACCTCATGAAACTAAAAAGCTTCCGTAAGGCAAAGGACACTATTATTAGAACAAAATGGCAACCTATAGATTGGGAAAAAATCTTCACCAACTCCACATCCGACAGAGGGCTAACATCCAAAAATATAATGAACTCAATAAATTAAAACCAACAAACCAAATAATCCAACCAAAAAATGGGGTACAGAGCTGAACTGAGAAACAAAAGAGGAATCTCTAAAGGCCAAGAGGCACTTGAAGAAATGTTCAATAGCATTGGTCATCAGGGAAATGCAACTCAAAATGACTCTGAGATTCTATCTAACACCTGTCAGAATGGCTAAGATCAAAAGCTCAAAAGATAGCTCATGCTGGCAAGGATATGGAGAAAGGAGAACACTCCTCCATTGCTGGTGGGCATGCAAACTTAGGGAACTCAATCTGGTGATATCTTAGAAAATTGGGAATAGTTCTACCTCAAGACCCAGCCATACCACTCCTGGTCTTATATCCAAAAGATTCTCCACTAAACCACAAGGACATCACCTCAACAATGTTCATAGCAGCTTTACTGATAATAGCCAGAAACTGGAAACAATCTAGATATCCTTCAACTGAAGAATGGATTTTAAAAACTGTGGTACATTTACACAATGGAATACTAAATAGCTATCAGAAACAAGGAAATTACACAATTTGCAACCAAATGGATGGAACTACAAAAGTTCATTCTAAATGGCCTAATTCAGACCCAGAAAGATACACATGGTGTGTATTCTCTTATAAGTGGATATTAACTATATAGCATAGGATAACCATCCTACATCCCACAGACCCAGACAGACAGGAACCTAGCATAACTATCCTATGAAAAACTCCACCCACCAGCGAGTCATGGACCCTGTTGCTTGTTAGTGGAACACCTTACCCTAGATGGGCTGCCATATCAAGCCCCATACAAGAGGAAGCTCTCTCTAGCCCTCATGTGACTGATGAACTGAGGTGGTTTGATATGTGGGGGCTCCCCTCATCCAAGAGGACAGAGACAACAGAAGGAGGAAGGAAGGAAGAGGGAGGGGACTTTAATGGAAATGAAACAAAGAAAAATAAAGGAAAAATGAGAAGGATAAAAAAAAGTAACAAGCTGCAATGATAACATGCTATCCTAAGCTCGGTGTCCCATTGCAGTAAATCTTTAACCCCGAGCAGAAAGTCATCAAAACTCTCAAATTTATAACTAATTGCTAGAAAGTAGAAGCAGCCTGGGCAGGGTCTGAATCAACGAGTAGTGTACTTGTGGGTTCTGTGCTTACTCTAGGTAGTTAGTGTTAGTTGTAAATTATAAGACACTTGGTTGGTATCCACCCAAAATTTGGGGGTTGTTTACACAGAAAATCTCCACATAATTTGTGTCAGAGTGCTATATGTAAAAATAGCTTGCATTTTATTTGTTTAAAAAGCCCGTGGAAATACTGCATAGTAAATTGACAATGGAGGAAGCACTTTCTTGTGAGAGAATGAAGAAGATGTGAAAATGTTATTCTTTTTTAATTTATTTATTTATTGCTTCAGGTTACATCTCCATCCTAGTATCCTCTTTTCACCCCTCCCAGTCCCGCCCTCCCACCCTCTACCCCCTAAACACAGCAGAAGTTATATTCCAAACTCCTTGATAAGTTGCTTAGAGAAAAGCTACTGGAGTCTCATATGCCTGCCCCTGCCCCTGCCCTTGCACTGACTCCTCTCCCTGCCCCAGCCCCCTGACTCCATCCCAAGTCTGTTCTAGAGACCTGAAGTGTGTGCTGTACAAGAGTGGGAGAAGAAATAAGATGAAAGACAAAGAAAAAAAGAGTCAAGGACATAGCATGGTGACCAATGAACTGAAGTCACAAAAGGCTTGACATGGATAGACTGTCAACATTTTGGACTTCCTATCTAGATTACTGTAACCTTGGAACTGAAGAAGCAAATGAATTCAAATTCAAAATCCAGGGGGAGAGAAAGTAAAGGATGTTAGGGAGATATGATTCTTGAAATGCACAAAGATCCAGAAAGAAGGCAAAGAAAGGTGGCTAAGTCAAGGTCATGGGAAGTTCCCCAGCTGAGTAAGCCTCATGTTCAGTCAGTCAGGGCTTTGTTGCCCTCCCATTTCCCAGGGCTGCGACACTGACTTCATTGTCTTCTATACTTGGTACTTCCCCAACTTTATACTCTGGCCTTTTATTGTCCCCCTGCCCAGTCAACACTAGTTCACAAATCCTTTCCCAAACATCCCTCTTACAGGGCCATACCTTCTTTATCAATGGGGTCATCCATACATCCATATTGTCTGCTCCCATTGTATACAAAAGGCATGTGAATAAGGCTAGGGTTATTATTATTATTATTATTATTATTATTATTATTATTGCCAAATCAGATCACACACTACACAAATAATCTGATCTGCAATTCAACAAGCCCATACATGGGGATGTTTTGGTATTACAGGTAGTATACACACTGAGCAGAGTAATTTAAAATAAAGAAATGGATGACTACATATTATAATTTGTCATTGTTAAAGAATGACGGTGATTGGATAAGTAGACAGGACAAATGTGTACGAGATAATATCGACAGCATGCTGGCTAATCAAACACCCAATCATCTTACCTGCCACGAGTGAGAATTTGGTTAAACATTTTGATGATGTACAGAATAGCTTGCAGAGGGATTTGTTCCCAGGTAATTGGCAGGAACTGCAGCTCATTAAATTAGCTCTCATCTGACATGCTGAATGATACTCACAGCTGATTCGTTAGATCATCAGCAAGCGATTGTTTATCTCTTCTGTGAGCCGGGATGACAAATAAGCAATTTTAGCCAAAAGGGTTAAGGCCAGTGCCAATCATTATTCACACAGCTATCTAACTGATTCCCTGACAATCAATACCACACATTCAAAATGCAATACAGCAGTTTTTTCCACATTGTAGGACCCTGATGTGGAAATGCTGCCAGGATATAAACAAACAAACTACTAAATAAAGACAGGTCTCAAATGCAGTATTTATCATCTGATTTTAATGGAGTGAGGGAATCTGTAAGCCCACAGCATTCACATAGGGCTCAGTAGAACAGGTACATTAGCAGTCTCCTCTCCAGATTATTGTACTAAATCATAAGAAATAATGAAAGGCAGCAGATAAGAAATGGCAGTGACGACATTAATGCCTCCACGCAGCTTCTCAGATTCATCAGGAAATCTGAGATAATGATGGATAAAGTATCTCCAAATGGCTGCATTTTGCAGGTCATTCCCATGAACTTGGGAGTCAAGGTCTTCATTCCTTCACGTGGAGTTAAGATCTTGGGAAATCAGTCAAAGGAAGGATTTTTCAAAACCACAATGCCTTACTCAATTTGCCCTTGACAGGGCTGGCTTTTGTCCAGTAATAAACACTAGTTCCTTTCCTGACTGTCTCTCCTCATGCCCAAAACTTCTGATGGTTTGGCAAGAGACTAAGAATTTCCCTAAATTGTATAAAAGACCAAAATATCAATAGCGGTAGGGAAACCTGCTAGAGACGATAAATAGTTAAATCTCAGAACCATGACCCAGAAACATGTCTCACCATCACCGTGTCTCTTGCTAGCACAGTGAGAGGAAAGCAAGAAGACTGCTCAGTCTCAAGCCTTAGATTCTCACCCACTGGGGTGTGCAGGTTCCATTCTACTCCATGTATCATTAGTTTTCATACATACTTGTCCTTCCTTCTCTGTGGGAATTGTGGTCTTTCGGCTACTTCAGGGCTCATTTTGGTATATGGAATTCAGAGAGCAGAAATATCCTTCTCACACCTTACCGATACTGAAAAAAATATTCAGAGGAGAGAATTGGAGTTACTGCCTAATATACAACTCTAGAGATACTTCATTACTCAGTCCCTATGTTTTCAATGGCCTCCAAACCAAGATAATCACATTTTCATAAAGAAGCTTAGTGAAGAACCCTTCTTATGATCTATTCCAGTAATCATGGTGCTAATCAAAACACCATGGGGAATAGGTAATCTAGATCCCTAAAGCAATATGGGTAGTTAATATAGTCATAATACTGATAATATGTATCACTGATCAAAATAATAAATACCACAAGACTGGAGAGATGGCTCGGTGAATAAAGTACTTTCTGTGTGCAAGCATGAGGACCTTGGTTCAAGTCCCCAATACAGGAATCATAAAAAGTTGGTCCCAGCTGCAGGCACTTGTAATTGCAACTCTGAGAAGCAGAGAAAGAAGCCTGAGCCTCACTGCCCAGCTAGCATAGCAAATTAATGAGTTCAATGTTCAGTGAGAAACTCTGTCTCAAAAAAGTAATATGGAACGAGATTGAGGAAGATACATGTGTTGTTGTTGTTGTTGTTTAATAAAATCTCAGTCATTCCATTTTACCAATAAAGACTTGGGAGCCAGATGCTGGGGTGAAAACCTGCTATCTCAGAGAGGCAGAGAAAGCACCCAACTGACCTTCCTTCTCAGCCAACATCCCAGAAGCAGTCTCCCTCTCCCATGCCATCTCAAACAACCTCCCTCAAACTTAATGTCCCTCTCTTCTACCTCCTGTGCCTCTTTCTATCCAGCCTCCTCTCTGCCTCTTCCTTTCTTTTCCTCTTAATAATCCTATGCTCACTTCCCGTCAACTGGTTCCTTTCTCCGCCTCTTGATCTATGGTTGACTTTATTTAATACTGTTTACAATATTCAAGCAGAAAACTCTTAGACTAAAGGTGTATGCTCAGGGTGAGCCACACAACAACTAAAAACATGTTTTCCCAATAAATAACACAACCTCAGGGGTCACAGTGTGATCAAATATCCCGAAACACACATGTTGTCAAACTTTGGCTTATACACATACATAAATACACACTGGTGCATGTACACACACACACATGTGCTACACCAGGAAGAAGAATACAGAGAAGAAGGAAAAGAGGAAGAGGAGGAGGAGGAAAAAGAAGAGGAGGAAGAAGAAAGAGAGAAAGGGAAAAGAGAGAAAAGAAAATCTCTCTCTCTCTCTCTCTCTCTCTCTCTCTCTCTCTCTGGAATCTTGTTATACCTGAATGATGAAACTTGAAATGAATTGGTAGCAACATGGCTGTATCAAAAATATTGTGGCAATCAGTCTCTGACTGGGGAGGAATTAAAAGGGGGTGACTGAAAGATAGGAGAATCAAAAGCCTTTCGGTTTCTAACTTAAGTATCTGTAGATACAGTTTGGAGACAATTGGGGAAGTAAGAGACAGGTAGGTACAAAAGCATCAGAGTCAAGATGCCCATGTAGCATAAGGTGTAAAGATCTAGACAACAGTCAGATATTTGGGCTTAGAGTTCAGGAGGAGAGAGACAGGGACTAGGATATAGCCTTAGCAGCCAATAGTACATAGTGAGTGTTGGACCCATTAGGAGTGAATGAGACCCTTCCAGACTGATCTAAAGGGAGATCAGTTCAAACAATAGAACCCAAAAATATTATATTTAAAAGCCTACCAGAGCCAGGCATGGTGGCACATGCATTTAATCCCAGAACTCAGGAGGAAGAGGCTGGTGGATCTCTGAGTTCAAAGCCAGCCTGGTCTACATAGTAAGTCTGAACCAATCTACATAGTGAGACCCTACCTCTAAAAAAAATAAAATAAAATAAAATATGGGGCTGGAGCAATGCCTCAGCAGTTAAAAACAATGGCTGCTCTTCCAGAGGATCCAGGTTCAATTCCCAGAACCCACATGGAAGCTCACAACTGTCTGTAACTCCAGAGGATCCAATACCCTTCTTCTGACTTCCACATGCACTTCACACACATGGTGCACAGACACACATGCAGACAAAACACCAACACACAAAAAATACTAGAATAATAATGAAAATACTTAATAAAATAAAATATTAACACACAAACACTAGGACCAGAGTTAGCTTTCCATACCCCATTAAATTAAATTAAATTTTAACCCAACCAGGAAGTGTGCAGTTATCCAGGGAGGCTGAAATGGAGCAAGAAAGGGCAGTGTTTAGAGGCCTCCTGGGTCATCCAGGGTGTGTGTATAACTTTCTAAAAAAAATTTCAGGATAAATATGTATTTAAACACAATATAATCTGACCCAAACTACCCCCACCGTGACAAGCATCATCCCCTTCACCCCCCGTAGCTTGTCTTTGCCACTTCGTTGGTTCTTCTTTCTTTCATCTTTCTTCACCCCTTTTCTTCCTCCCTTTCAACCCTCTAACACTAGTTACGAGAGAAAAAAGAATTGAGAGGAAAGGAAAGAGATCCCTGAATAAAGTAAGGAGTTAGAGAGGGGGTGATGCTATTGGTAGACTACTGCTGATTAGGGGCATCGGGTTCCCTGGGGCAAGTTTGATCTTCACTGTCAGGATAGCTAATTTCCTCTTCTTCTTGTTTCTTCTTTGTGTACAACTACTTAACAAATCTCGACCAACAGCAAACAACCACAACCAACAACAACTAACAACTAACCAACAATCAACCAACCACCCACCAACCTTTCTCCAGGCCCTAGCATTTATATACCCTCTGAGAAGTCCCCAGAATTCCAAATGTCACACAATCACATAAACTATCTACAGCTGGCAAAATCTCACCTCTGCAAGAGCACAAAGCAATTCATAGTCAGCTGCTTCAAAGCAGCTCCATATCCACACCTGGGATTAAAATGAAAACATATTCCCATAATATTTCTGTGTTTTTAAATGAAACCATAATCCCAAAATTCTCACTATACCTCCCTCTATAAAAACTAGATTTTTCCAAAACCACATAATCAGTTTCATGTTTCCCCAAGTCAAATAAGAAAAAGTAAAACAATTCTCACTGAGTTCAGAGAAGAATAAATTACTGAAAACTTTAAAGACATAGTTTCCAGGAAATGAAGAAAGCAGGTGAGTTATCAGAAAAGTTCTTTGTGACAGAACTCTACTAACACTGGCCAGTGGGAGAAGGGAAGCAGGAGAAGGACTTGCTTACATTTTTTCAAACATAATATTTGTATTAATTATTTGGGTATTTCAGATAATTCACCCCATCACACTCACTTCCCAATCCTCCCCAGGTTCACCCTCTCACCCTTGTGCCCCCTCCCACAAAAACAGGAAGTCCAATTTGTGTTGCCACTCACTGGAGCATGGTCAAACTCCCAGTGCCCAGCCCCTTAAAGAAAACTGAGCTGTACCTCAAGACCCAGCCATACCACTTCTGGGTATACATCCAAGTGATTCCTCACCAAACCACAAGGACATTTCCTTATCTATGTTCATAGCAGCCTTATTTTTAATAGCTAGAAACTGGAAACAACCCAGATATCCCTCAACCGAGGAATGGATAAAAAATACTGTGGTACATCTACACAATGGAATACTACTCAGCCATCAGAAACAACAAAATTATGCAATTTGCAGCCAAATGAATAGAACTAGGGAAGCTCATCCTAAGTGAGCTAACCCAGACTCAGAAGGATGCACATGGCATCTATTCACTTATAGTAGGATTTTAGCCACATAGTACAGGATAACTATACTACAGCCTATGTACCAAAGGGATCATGAACATAGAATTTGTTACCTGTACAAGAGACACTTTGCCCTAGTGGTGCTGCCCTATAGGCCCCCAGTGAATGAGGAGGCTTTTGGCCCTCATATGACTGCTGAACTGAGCCAAGGGACTGATATGTAGGGACACTCCACTACAGAGGAGTAGGATAGAAGGGAGAGGAGGTTGAGAATGGGAGGGTGGGACTGGGAGGGATGGAAAGAGGGCACTGTGATGGAGATGTAACTTGGAGTAATAAATAAACATTTTAAAAGAAAAGAAAAGAAAAATGAGTCCTTCCCCATCCCTACCCCTACCAGAAGCTATCCACTGTGAAGAACTATACTTCAGCATCTTTATCACAATTTTTAAGGACTCTCTTCAATAGCTTCATGTCTGGACTGTTTTTTGGAGGAGGTGGCACAGAAGCCTCCAATTTTTCTCATATCAGTTATGAGTCTGCAGTCATCAATACCACTGCAAAAGAAGCTTCTTTGCCCATAGCAGCAACAGCACAGATCATGGACATCAATATGGTTTCCAGATGCAGCCCAGATCACGGACCTCAACATAGTTTCCTGCAGCATGGATTTTGGACGTCTTTTAAGAAAACTTAACACAGAAAATAAACCATTCTTCATCTCGGATATCTTATTGTTGCTCAGAGTCAAGGTGATCGTGTGGGTTGACAGTGCAACCGACACTTGAACGAACTCCAGGCTGCTATACACCACCTTGCCCTCAGCGCCGGTTACCCCCTTAGTAGCCCAGACAAGACCATCATGTTTGTAGAGGTCAATGAATAGGGTGAAGCACGCCCCCTGGTGTCCCTAGCCTCAAGCCTCCCAGCAGCCCGAGGACTGGCCCCACTCAGTAACAGCATGTCCTTTGTTCAATGAGGCTGCACTCGAAACCTATCTCTGCTGCCCTGTCTCTAGTTCTATTTCAATCTTCGTGTGTAGCTCTGTTCCATCATTTTTTTTTTGGAGTTCTGTTTTTATTTTTCAAATTAAAGACGTTAGTGTTCTTCCTGACAGTCTATTGAGGAAAAGTCAGAGGACTTCTTTAAAAATATCTTACTAGAAACCTGGAGAGATGGCTCAGCATTTAAGAGCAAGCACTGGATGTTCTTCCAGAGGACCCAGGTTCAGTTCCCCGCACCCAGTCGGCAGCTCACAATCATGTGGAGCCTAAAGCTTCCTCTGTCCTCCCTGGACATTTCACACAAGCAGTGTGCAGGCATACATGCAGGCGAAGCACCCATACACAGAAAATATAAATAAATAAATAAATATATATATATGCAAGATTAGGTGGGACATGGTGGTGCACACCTTTAATCCCAGCCTTCAAGAGGCAAAAGAGACAGGCATATTTTTGTGTTCTATATATCAAGTTTTAGGCTAAACAGGACTACAAACTGAGGCCTTGTCTCAAATAAATAAAACAAATTATTGGCGCTAGGGATATAGCTGAGTTAGCAAAATGCTTGCTTAGCACACATGAGGCATTGAGTTCCAGCCACAGAGCCACATAAAATGACCTGTGATGCACACCTGTAATCTCAGCAGTCAAGAGGTAAAAGCAGGAAGATCAGAAGTTCAAGGTCGTTCTTGGCTACATGGTGAATTTGAGGCCAGCATGGACTCCATGAAACCCTGCCTCATAAAAAATAAAATAATATTCCGATGCCTGCTTTTTGACCACTTCCCCCTAATGGAGCTGTGGTGCATGGCCTCAGTGGAAGAGGATGCCCTCAGTCCTGATGTGACTCGATGTGCTGGGGTGGGACAGTACGGGGAGCAGGACTTCCTTTTTCTGAGGAGAAGGGGAGAGGGAAGGGGGGAAGGGGGCAGGAGAGTGGGACCCAGAGGAGGGGAGGGAAGGGCTACGATTGGGATGTAAAATGCATAAGTAAACGTAATAAAGATAATTAAATAACATAAAATAAATAAATAAATAATAAACAAATAATTTGATTGAATAATTTAAAGGAGAACTGCAAGGGAGCAAAAGCAAGGGACGTGAAAGGGAGAGGGCTAGCTCCTCATTAGAGGACAGTGAGTATGTCATAGAAATATAGATGTGTAGGAGAGTGGACCTACATTGTGCACACTGAGAAAAGAAAATAAGAATAAGCCAGGGAGCACTGTGTTTCAGAGGTGTCTATTCAAGTGAAAAAAATACTACTCAAATGAGAAGTGTGGAGCTTTTACAAAATGTCTAACGGGATGTCAGTCTTGTGTTAAAGGTGGGATTGGTAAGGGAACCTACCTCTGATTACTTCCTCCTAGGCTTTGCTGAAACCCAGACTTTGCTTAACTCTCCATTCACCCAGAAGCCTTTTGAATACAAATTGACTTTCTCAAGTTTCTTAGTAAGATGGAGAGAGTACATGGATAGTGGACACAGAAATCAGTCACTTGAGTGGCCACCTCCATTGTAAGTTATTAAGTTGGAATTCTGGCTTATACACAAAATTTAAGCAGAGCCATCATAAATCATATATTAAAGCTAATATATGAAATTTGATACTTGATTACTCCTCTCCTTTCTCCCACAACTGGACATTTGGGGGCAGTGGTTGGAAATGTGTTCCAGAGTTCATATAGAACAATGAATCAATTGGGTAATCCTTTAGCAGTGGTTCTCAACCTTCCTAATGCTTCGACCCTTTAATACAGTTCCTTGTGTTGTGGACCCCCAACCATAAAATTATTTTGCTGCTACTCCATAACTGTCATTTTGCTACTGTTAGGAGTCATAATGTAATTATTGATATACAAGATATCTGATATGTGATCCCAAAGGGTTCCGGCCCACAGGTTGAGAACTGCTGCTTTAAGGGGATATTTTAAGAGCATAGCAAATGAAATATCCAAGGAAAACATCCAGTGAATTGTCAGTCTATGGGTTTTAGACAAAGAAAGGGACTCAGGTATGAAGTCAAAGAAGAATATAGGGGGAGCAGACTGCATAGATAAGAGAAAAAAAATCCAGAACATAGTCCTGAGCCAATGCTCCTGGGTCTTTCCCACGAGTTACTTGGAGCTTGGGATACAGGGAGGAAAAGTCACTGAAAGGGAAGTGTCGGCACAAGCGCCAGGCGCCTTACTGAGATGTGTCCTCTCTCACCATCTACAAGACACCTAAAATGTAAAACCTTTTACTCCTCACCAAGGAGGTGAGAAAAGTGGGGTTCAGGGTAGCTAAGGCAGAGCCAAGGTTCGCAATGAAGTCATGTGCCCCGCTTCAGTCAGGGAGCTGCTCCAAGCAGCCTTCGGATTGTACTCAGCCTCCCAACACAAAGAACTCTGGGTCCACTGGCAAGACAAAGTAGCGCACCTGAGATGCTGAGAACCAGAGCTGGCATTGCAGAGACCCAGACAAGCCCCACCCTGTGCAGCCGCGGGAATGCTGAGGGTTTCTTCTTTTCCACCAAGCAAACTAAGTAAATCACTATGTTTTTTAGCAGTTACCACAAAATGTAAATATCCTTGGACTGAGACAACATATTAAAAAAAAAGAAAAGTCAAAGCCAGGAGTTTAACCTAATTTAAACCATTTACTTTAATTTGATCTGTAACATAAGATGTTACCTAATTTTTGCCTTCTTTCTATGTAGACAAAAAAAGGTGAATCACTCAATATTAATCCACAAACACCAGTGAAAAGAAATATCTAGTTAGCAGTGGGTAAATATAATTACTTTTCTGTAAGGTACCAATAGCTTGGGGTAGATAAACAGTCAGAGCCCTCTGAAAAGTATGTCAACTAGAAATAAAAAGAAAAGTCCAAAATATATTGTATTAACTCCTTGAAAATTTCATTCAATGTATTTTGATTATATTCACCCCCACTTCTTCCTCTAATTCCTCCCATATTCACTCTCACATCCCTACCTCCCAACTACAAGTCCTTTTTTTTTTTAAATATATCCATTCACTCTAATTTGTTATCTATATACACTGGGTTGTGGGGCCATGCACTGAAGAATAGCTGAACCATCAGGATCCACAACCTTAAGGAAATTTGACTGTCACTTCCCCAGAAGCTCCTGAGCTAGGGAGGGAGGCCTAGGGATCCCTTCCCACTCCATGCTAAGGCAAAACTTTTGTGTTCCGTTGGTATTAAGTAATAATTAGTCTTTAAAGATTCTGGCTCTTAACTAGGAAAATCTATCAGAACTATTCCAATAAAACATTTCAAAGTTTATATATAATTCTGTAATCTTAAATGAACAGCCAATGTTCTATTTTATTGTGATATATCATTTCTATTAGTAGCCAATGGAGAGTCGCTTAAGGTTTGTTTTCTTTTTAAACATCCCCCTGACTGGTACCCAATCCCCCTGCCTGGTACCAACCCACTCTGACACACACATCAAATTGCATCAGGAGTAAGTAGTACCTCCTCTTCCACTGAGGCAAGACAAGGCAGCTCTGCTAGGAAAATGGGGTCCAGAGGTAGGCACCAGAGACAAAGTCTGAGATGGTCCCTGCTCCAGTTATTAGATGATCAACTTGAGGACCAAGCAGTCCATCAGCTTCATAGGTGTAGTGGGCCTAGGACCAGTCAATGCAAGTTCTTTGGTTGGTGGTTCAGTCTCTATGAGCTCCCTCTGTCTGAGTTAATTGGTTGCACAGGTCTTCCTTTGGACATCATTTAAGGTTTTGGAGAAAACCAGAGGAGCTGGGGAGGGAATTCAGTTACTAAAGCACTTGTCAATCAAGTACTGGGACCTAAGTCAGAGCTTCAGATCCCATGCAGGAAAGCCAGAGATGGTGGCCACATTTGTACTCTCAGCACTGAGGAGGTGGAGACAAGAGGATGCTGGGACTTGATGGCTTGCTGGCCTCACCTACTTAGTGAACTCCAGGTCAGTGAGAGAACCTGTTCCCCCCACCAAAAAAACAAACACACAAACAAACAAAAAACCAAGACATATAGTACCTGAAGTTGACCTCTGGACTCCATATACACACGTATACCCCTGTGAGCATATACACACACAGGGAAAAACATGGAGATCAATACTGATGCCTCAAAGGTTGAAATATTGCAGTAGCAGAAAGTATGAATTAAAATAAAAGAAAATAAAACCAAGTATGGTGGCACACACCTTTAACCCCAACACTCTGCAGGCAGAAACAGGAGGATATCTGTGAGTTTCAGGCCAGTCTGAACCTAATGAGTTCTGGATAGCCAGGACTATATAGAGAAAGCCTGTCTCGAAAAACAAAAAAGAGAGAAAGGAAAAAATGGAAGCATAGGTTTCAATCATGAATTAATTTTTAATTATTTCTTTTATTTTTTGATGCTATAATTACACAATTTTCTTAGTTTTGATGAGGTAATTATACATATTAATGGGGTTCGATGAGGTAGTTCTATTCATGCATATAGGGTGCAGTAAGTTTAGAGAGTTCTGGTGCAGAGGGAAATCACAAGACTCCACTTGACCTCATAACCACTAACTACCACTACTATGACCTTCAAACATAGTAACAAGAGGAAAAATAAAGAAAGCACTTTAAAAGATACAATTGCATTCAAAACCAAGGTAAACATTTCAATGCATAGGAAACAGGAAAGGAAGCAAACTCATTAGGGGAATTTCATGATGACCACAATTCTGAAAAACAGATGCTGAATGGGGTTGCCCACTCTAAAAATGGAGACTGAGGCTCAGGATTAGGCTTCAGTATCCCCTTAGGACAAGAACTCGCTTATAGAATGTAAGACAAAACTCAGAACAGGAGTCTACAGGGAGTCGCTACAAAATCATAAGCAAGACCTTTGAGCTCAGGACATAAGCAAAAGTAAACATCTTCCATTCAAAATGAGTTTACAAATAAAATTTTCAAAGCACATAAAGAAAACATTCTGGGGGACTGGAGAGATGTCTCAGTGGTTAACAGCACTTGTTGCTCTTGCAGGGGATCCCAGTTCAGTTCCCAGCACCCACATGGTGGCTCATAACCCCTCTAACTCCAGTTCCAGGGGATCCAGTGCCCTCTCCTGGCCTTGGAAGGCACTGCATGCATGTGGTGCTGACATACATGCAACCCAAACACATAAAATTAAAATAAAATAAAATAATTTTTAAAGAAAGAGAACATTCTCTGAAACATGGTCAATGGACTGAAAACACACAGGAACTTACTCTTACTCTAGAAATTGAAAGAACACAGTACTCTACAAGTCCATTTGTAAAATCCACAGATACATTTCATTTTAAAGTAATAAAAGGTTATAAATTTTTTTAAAGGATAGCTATGAATCAAGTGCCCAGATTTCTTAATATATTTTTAAATCTTTGAACTGAAAATAATTACCACAATTTATGGACCCTCAATATATGGTTAAAGTATAACAAATTATGGTCAAAAGGAAAATTAGTGCACTAAGAAAACTATTATAATAATTAAGGCCAGAGGTAACAAACACATAAAGTAAAGTCATAGCAGTGGAATTTTTTTAAAATTAGAAACAGAAATAACTAGATTATATTGCTGGTTGGCAGCTCTCATTACCATTCCCTTCTATGTGACCACTGATGGTGCCTAAGGTCCACTGTGAGGATGACCATCTGAAATGCCTCTGTTCATCCAGCTATGTTAATCCCATTCAAATGCAGAAGAGGAAGAAAGAGAAAGGGTGTAAAATAGACTCACAGATATGTCCATCACCAGCTAATGAAAATTAATGAGCTTACAATGAAAATGATAATACAGGCATACAATAAGAAACCTTTACATAAGATCAGATAGTTAATCAGAACTCTCCTGATTATCTGATTATTTCTGCTATGTCTGATTCAATACATCTGTAAATAAATAGTCTGATCATAAAATATTTCTTGTACATTCACAGAGTCCTTCTTACAGACTGTTTTCAAACATCCTCCATTCTGTCAATAAAGTGATTAGAACATAATGAAGAATTCTTTTAAAAAAATAGAATTACAATTTAGTTGAAAGGGTAAATTGTTAAATGAAGAAGTGGCAGAAAATAAATGTATAGAAACCAAACATTTTAAATGTTTTCAGTTATAGATCATGTCATCTTAAAAAGAACTGTTTCTCCATCGCTATCACTACACACATCCTTACAGAAGCAGCCACACTACAACTGCTACCAGCTCTCCAGCTCACACCCAACCAGTGCATTGAGACTTCCGCCTCCCATATTGTTCTTTGCCACCATCAGCCCTAGTTTCTTGCAGAAGAGATGGCACCAGGGGTCGGAGACAAAGATTAGAGTAGGCTTGGAATATCCTCTTGTTGCCAGCCATTAAATGCCCTTGGAGCAGAAAAGATAAAGGAGACAGCATTGACAAAGTCATTCTTATAGGCCATCGACTGGTCTGTAAAGAGCAGTAAGGGAGAGAGAAGGAGACTTGCAGATGAGGCACCAGTCAACCTTTAAAAGAAGTCATCCAAACATCCCTAAAACCTGCCCAAGAGTCCAGAATTTGGACACAGATCCAAGAAATACAGAGAAGACACAAGGCCCACAGAAGAGGATTCAATATGGCAAAAGCTTAGATGGAAACGGCAACTACAGCAGCTCTAACCAACTTGGAATGCCACAGTCACAAGGTTTGGTTTTCTCTTGTTCTCCCCTGCCCTACACAAGAAGAGAGGACAAAGGCAAACCATGCCCTGACATACTTATATCAACCTGCTCAAGTCCCAAGGCTGTTCTGTACCGAGGCATGGAGAAGGTTAAGTTGAGATCAGGGGCTGGGAAACAGCTCAGTCATAAAATGCCATACCGCTATCATGACCAGAGTTCAGTCCCCCAAACCCACAGGAAAAAGTTAGGCATGGTGGTGACGATTTCAATCCCAGCTTAGAGGGAGCAGAGACCGGAAGATCCACAAGGCTCATTGCCATCCAGTCTAGCCTAACTGGAGAGTTCAAGTCCAAATGAGAGACCTTGTCTCAAAAAGCAAGCTGAGTGGCTGTCCTAGTTTGAGTTTTCTCTTGTTGTGCGAAAACACTGACCAAAGGCAACTTGCAGAAAAGGTATTTGGCTTAAAGGATACACACTCCATCATCGAGGGAAACGAAGGCAAGAACTCAAGAACTCAAACAGAGAGTGTGGAGAAATCCTGCTTCCCGCCTTGCTCAGCCACCTTACTTATACAGCCCAGGCCCACCTGCCCAGGGATGGTACCACCTACAGACATTGCCCACAGGCCAGTCTGATGAAGGTGAATCCTCAACTGAGATTTCCTGTTCCTACGTACGTCTACATCTGTGTCAAGTTGTCACAAACTAAGTATGACAATGGCCAAAGGGTCTATTGTCTCACACAAATTAGCCTTTGGCCTCTATAGACAGGTGTACACATGTGCGTGTGCGAACGAACACACACACACACACACACACACACACACACTGACTGAAAGGGTTAAGAATGATGAAGAGCTATTACCAAGGCAGGAAACAGGCCAGAACAGCAAGGAGTCCCACACAGATCTCTGAAATACCATATGACATTTTAGCGAGTGGCACTCCTCAACCACATTGCTCAAAGATGGGCAATTTCAACAGTTAGAAAATCTAGGTAAACCAAACACGGTGGCACACACCTGGTATCCTAGTACTGGAAAGGCCAAGGCTGGAGAATTGCATGACTAGGCCCACCTGGACTACATAGTGAATCTGAAATACAGCAAAACCCTATCTCAAAAACCAGGGGAGGAAGGAAAGTATAGATAATAAAGAAAGATTCCCCCTAGCCTATTCCACCCCACACAAACTTTGGGTACCATGAAATACAGACTTTTTAAATACAGCCATTATCAGGCAGATCTTGTTTAGTGAGGTTGTATCTGCTTTTCTGAGCTATTTGATTAGGTTATTTACTGTAGAAAACCCAACCTATTAAAAAAAACTTAAAAAGCATCTTTATCTCAATTTAATACAATAAGCAAAAATTAGCTACACAGAGAGAAATTTAGCTTGTAGATCTCTCCTGGAACTGACCAATTTGATAACCCTGCTTTGCACATGCCCCTCAATGGCAGAGTATAAATTCCAGCACCCTGGCTCTGTTTTAACATTCCGCAGCACACAAATACATAATGCTCCAATTAGTCATGTACTATGCCATTTGTTACTTCCTTACAAGGCATTTTGAGCTTGGGAAGTCATAAATGACATAAATCAACCTTGTATAATTAATGCACATTTTCATAGAAATTAAACACATAATTATTATTTTTCTCCCAAACAGATATTCACTTTATAAGCTCTTTTGAGATATATTTCAAAATGCATATCAAGGTAGGATTTGAATTTAGAAGTATAAATACATCCTTTGATGAGAAGAAATTACCCTGGACTCTATATATTGTAAATATAGTTAATACACACACTTTAACCACTCTATCTAAGAAAATAATGAAATGCCTTTGGGGAAAATGAGATAAGTATTTGAAACACGAATAGTGAGAGAAGCTGGAAAGAATGAAACCTCCCTCCCAGTTGAATCCTGTGCCCTTGTCCTCTTGGACAGAACTGCTAGCAACAGAGAGCCTGGAGAGTCGCGTTTGGGTTTTAAGCACATCATCCACAGCATGCAAACCTGAGCAAGCCAGGTACCAAGCTCGGCCTCCTTCTCGATCAAGTAACCTATATCATAGTGCCCCCATACAGATCAATGGAGCATCCATAAGCCAGAACTGTAAGAAAGCATTATCACTGTACTCACAATATCTAATGATCTCCAGCTAATTTCTTTACTCCCTGTCTCTGAAGACCTAGAAACTTAAACATGAATGATGTCACCATGTAAACATTAGCCATCAGTCAATATGCTTACTGCTTCTTCACATGTGCCACCTTGTGTGTTTATGACAACACTTCTTGTATTATTCCCCTTTTTAAGGGGAAGGATTCAAAATTCAGAAAGGGGGGTAGTTTATCTATCCACTGTCATCCACCTGTAACCAATGAGCCAAGATTGAACTTGCCTCTCTCTAGAACTGATGCTCTACAC
Source organism: Lophiomys imhausi (assembly GCA_907164525.1). Taxonomy (NCBI): domain Eukaryota; kingdom Metazoa; phylum Chordata; class Mammalia; order Rodentia; family Muridae; genus Lophiomys; species Lophiomys imhausi. The sequence goes on from CAJQZJ010032684.1 coordinate 443,271, forward strand.
TAAAATGAAATAGTGAATTCTAAACCTGGCAATACAAAGTTCTCAGTGCACAATCCGCCCTTTGCTGCACTACGACCACTAGCAATGAGTGTTGTGTGTCCCAAAGATTTGTGTCCTACTAACTGGTCCAAGAGGGTGGAATCTCACAGCCCCTTCACTACAGGCAGCTTCTGCCACACTGCAGTGCTTTTGTTAACCGCTTCATATTAATGTCAAATTCCTGAAGAACATGTACAACTAAAAGGAAATTGTCATGGTGCTAGCCTTCACATCACTAATAAAAATAAAATTGGAGAGATGAGACCGAGTAGCTTTTCTTGGGACTCCTGCTGGCCCTACCACCTTAGACTGGAGGCGTTTCTATGACTCCCTCGGTCCCAGCAGCCTGCTTTTCACATGTGAAGACAACCATGGGTGAGAAACCAATGTAAGGCTTCTACCTCAGGGAGGCGAGATGGTGGAAAGCAAGATGAGAGCAGGAGGAACCATTTCTCTCCCTTGTCCTCGGTGGCTGGGTCCAGCGATAGACCCTGCACGTGGGACACTGGGGAAAATGTTCGTTGCAGAACCCACATGCCAAACTGGAAGACAGACAGAGGGCTTCCAGCAGCTGCAGCCGGCTTTTTGGCATACTGTCTGTACTGTGGTCCTGATCCTCCCCCATCTGCACTTCCGTGGCTTCACCAGTTACCTGCAAACTAAACGTCATGCACTCTGATGACATGCAGCTTGCCATATACGTAAAGTTTCCACTGTGGTATCCGTTTTCAAACTTCTGTGAACCATTCTAAAGGAATCGATATCGTGACACTTTCAGCTATAAAGACAGAAAAAGAGAAGAAGAAATTTTCTATACTGGATCTCTTGCAGCTGAGCATCCTGGTCACGTGCACATGTAACAATTTTGAAAATCAGGAGAAAAATCTGCTTTATCCTAAGTAAGCATGCTTTTCCTGTACATGAGGGCAGGGTTCAAAGGGTTAATCCCGAGGCTGTACAGCCAGGGAGACCCTAAAGTAAATTTAACCTACAAGGAAGTTTTGCTAAAACCCCCACCTTTAGCAGAGCTCTTTTTGCACATCCGGAAAGTAGGACACCTTTCATGGGTTTCCCTCCCCACGTTTTTATGATATACCTTTCAGCAAAAGCTTTTACAATGATATTAAACATTAACTCTAGATGGGTTAATCCCAAGACACGGCAGCAGCCTTAAGGTTAATAGTCCTTTTAATTAAAGGATAAGTCAGTTATTGAACACAGAAGCTAATCACAAAAGGATTACCAGTACAAATGAGCATAGCCTGTGCGATTAGTCTGATAATTAAGACTTAAGTACTGGACAGAGATCAAAGTGCTTGTAATATGCAATAAAGTTCCAAGAGTTGTAAGGATATTCAAAATGTTAGCTTGTGCTTTATTGCACCTTTCATTTATCATGTACCCATGATAGCAGCAAACACGTTTCCCCGATGGATGTCAGCATGGATAACTGCAACAGCTGTTACTACATAAGCCTGGTGTTCCTCACAATATGATTACTCTGTCAACGACGGCCGTAAAAGGTGGCATCTGCATTCATCAAACAGAGTTATCAATAAATGTAAACCCATACAACAATTAGAGATCTCAAAGGAAAAACAAATCCAAATAGGGAAAAAAAATGCCAGCCACACTCTTTAATTACAGAGATTGTTAATCAATAAAATGCCTTCATAACTTTTAATTAAAATTTTATTTGAGCTGGATGTTTAGAGAATCAGATTCTTTGTTTTCATTACATTTAACAGTTGCATTAGAAAAATCCTGGTGGCCATCTGTGAGAGGCCATCCCCTGGGGAACACTTTCTATCTGTAATTGCATATTCTCACCTACAGAGGGTGTTAAGAATAAGAGAACAAGGAGACATCTCACAGTAGTGATTATTACAGAGCAAATTACTAGGTAGAGCAATCTAGGAGCTGTCAAGAAAGGTTAGCAAAAAGGAGTGTGAAGAAATCAACCATTCAGCAATTCATCATGGGCCAAAACCAGCTCTGAAGTTAAACCAAAGGAAAAGGGTGTTGGTTTTATGAAGTCAAGACTGGCTCTGTTTATAGCCTCAAATAAAGAGTATAAGACATTATGGGCAAAGGATAAAAAGATGAAGTGACAAAGGAAAAATCAATTGCTTGAATCATACTGATGATGCTCAAGCATGATATGATGAGAGTAGTTATAATTCCCAAGGTGTTTCTGTATACAATATTGTTACTTTACTTTTAATTTGGGTTGATAAGGGTCTGAGTAATTCACATATCCTGCCCCAGAGGTTGGCTGAAAATCCTATACAGAAGTCTCAGTTCCTTCAAGCTGAATGTACATGTCACTGTTACAGTTTAAAATGGTCTCTTTTTTATTTGTGGAAAAAGAAAATGAATCTTAAATTTCTTTCTCACCTGGCTTTCCTCTAGTCTGTCATCCTCAGTTCCACCCCACAGAAACGAATCACCCACCCACCCCTATTGCTTACTGAACTGCTGAAATAACTGGAAAGTTCTGTATATGTATTTTTTAGGGCTGATAGATAAAGAATGAAGTACTTATGAAGTACTTAGAGGTTCGTTCTAGAGATTTCCTTACGCTCACATTGATTTCCTAGATTCCTGTCTGAGTTAAAAATATGAATAGTAGTCAGCCACCCTCTCAAGGTTCCAGCAAAGGCTACTGATGGAGTTCAGGACATGTAACTAGAACACACTGACCCTGGCATTTGAAAGAGAGGCTGGAGCAAGAAGGTCTCTCTGCCCTTCTCCCCTGAAGCAAGATGTAAAAGCATTCTCTGACTCCCAGAAATGGTTCCCATGACCCTCATTTCATAGATTCTGTACCCAGAAGAAAGGAAATCTGTCTGCAGTGTATTGCATGAGGTCCCACCTCTTTATCTAATACTTCTGCATGACTATCCCCTCCCTCACTGAATTTAGCTTTAAAATGCAGACGTTTTCCTGTTTCTTTGTTTTGTTTCCAAAGGCTCTTGGATCACATAAAACTTGTATTTAATAAATATGTGTACTTTTCTCCTGTATCTGTCTTTCATTATACAGACCAATGCTGTGAATGGGTGGTGAGTGAAGAAAAGATATTACTTTCTCTCTCCTATACAGCAGTCTCTCAAATTCATACCCCATAGCAGAGGAGAATACAGCTCACATGTTTTCCTCTTCTCAAGAAAAGTTAATGTGCTACCATTTGAACATGGCTTGGGGAATTGGCTAAGGAACGGGCTATATTTCACCAAGAGGTCCCCTTCCACTTTCTTCAAGTTCCTGGGAAACAATGACTACCCTCCTGGGATCAGGGTCATATCTAGGGGAAATGACAGCCCCTTATAGTTAAGTAATGAATAACAGATGCCAGAAACTATTCCAAATTCTATACAGATATTAATTCATTTACACTGCATATAACCCATAGGAACTAACTTTTATTATCACTCTAAGGAGGTGAGGTGTGTCCCCCATGTCACATTGCTGCCAAAGCTGACCTATTAACCCAGCCTATTGGGTCTCAGCGTCTACAGCCTCAACTACTATTCTGCTTTAGAAGAAGAAGAAGACGCTTTTATTGGGCATCTACTTAGCATTAGTCTTTTTTTCTGATTTTTTTTTATCTCTGCTTGCATAATTCTGCAGATCGGTTTTACAGATGGAAAAATTGAGACTTAATGAAAGGAACTGAACCTGCTCAAAGTCAGCACAGTAAATAGGTATACCTGGAGTCAAATATAATTTTTTATATTCTAAAAAAAAATCTGTATTAATTCCTACAGTCAAGGTAAAACCTGGTCACTAGATTTCCATTCCGCCAACATGCAAGGATGGCAGGAAGTATGCAAAAGGACAGTGACAAGGCCAGGGAGGTTACATGTCCATGTTATATGTTATTTCTTTCCTTTTCGTAAAGAAGTACATTTTGGCTCCAAGACAAAAAAAAATTAACAAGTTTGGAAGGTTTCTCAGGTAAATTTGTTACTAAAGGGCATTCAAACATTATAGGGGTTTTGAAAGAGGATGTCCCATGTTGAGATCCTTGTCTATAGGGGGCAGAGAGACATAAAGACATAAAAGCTTACACAAAGAGGTTCTCAGACACATTTAGGTCAGTGTTTTGCCATTCTCCTCAGCAATGAATACTAGATTTGTGATGTCTGTGCTGGAATTTGCTCCTTGATACCAGAATAGGAAATCGGGTTTGAAACAACACCCAGGAAGAAAGATGGTCTTCAGCTCACAGGAGCGAAGGTGTGTGGGGACAGAACACGGAGTTTCTTCCCCTCTGCTTGACTGCTGTTCCAGGAGATGGAACCACAGCCTCTCCAAAAACATGAGGCTCACGGGCTCTCTTCTCCTTTCCACTAATGATATTTTTCTGTGCCTTTTGACATTCAGGATTTAGCTTTTTCCTGCTTTTCATTCCTATTATTCTTGGAAGTTGTTGGCTCTTTAAGCTCATACAGTTAACAGCTCAGGGTTTGAAACCATTCACCTACTTCACCAAATACAGATTTCAAATGTCACAGTGGGGCCAATTCTTTTTACCCATTTTGTTACAGACATATCAAAGGCATCAATGGAAAGGGTCCATGGTCATGAAAATGTTTAGTATTTTGCTCATACCTATAAACAAAGCACAAGTAATTCCAAGCACTTAAAGCTCCTTCATTGCATACAAACGGTAGTTATACTTGAACATCAAAGATGTTTCAAATCTTAAATGACATGGAAAAAGCATTGCAGCCCCAGAGTGTTATTCAATTTCTGCATTTTGAGATGATTGAAAATGAACCTGACTGAAATATGAAAGTCATATTTTTTTAAAACTTTCATTTTACAAAGGTTAATTGACAAGCAGTTTGAGCAGACGGAATGTGCTTCAAGTAAGTTTCCAATTACCAGAATATAGACTTGGGAGAATGTGTAAAATATATAAATCTTGAAATGCTAACCGGACTTGCATTTGCTAGATGGAGGTGAAAGCAACGCATACTTGAAGACATTATGAGTCACTTTATAAAGCTGTAACTATCTATATAAAGATAAAATAAATATCTTGACTTTAATTTCAGGAATAAAGTCTACAAAATCTTTCCTTAGGAGTCATCATTGACTCGTATGGCAAAGTCCTTTTTCTACTAATAAAAGAAAAACTCTACATGGCTGAAGTTGCATGGTTACATGACTCTCTACATATTCATATATAGACAGATATGCAAATTTGCTGCCAAATAGATTAGCAAAATGCAAGTAGTATGCAATCTGTGGGAGAGTCTATCTTGTTGCAATTTAAAATTTTCTCAATCCATCAGTTAAATGTGGATTCAGGGCACAGACTCATATTTCTTTGTCAAATAAATTATGTCTTACATCAAAGACCACACAGATTCCTACTTAACAAAACAGGAGAATGTCTGAATAGACCATAAATGTGAAATATGCAAGAGAGCAAAATGAGACAGCCGATAAAATAAAAGATTTGTTAGTCAGTTCAAAACCATCTACAAAATGGTACTGCTGACAATCAGAATCAGTGATTAAAGAAATATTCTTTAAAACTGATGCTAATTTTTTCCATAAGAAATGAGCTGGGGTGATAATGCAAAATGGTAACAAATTGCTATGTATAAAAAGTCTGTAATTAAATAACACAAATGTGTATGGGATATGTTGTTGTTTGATTATTGAAGCATAATATGGAAAAAAGAAAAAAAAGAGATGTGCTAAGTCTTTAAGAAATAATCCAGGTACCAAATTATTTCCAAGCTGTAAATCAATGGGTCAATACTATTTGTCAGTTCCATTTGACTTTTTACCCATTCCAAGTAATAGGAATTAATTCTCACTTATAGTAATGTTTCCTAGTCTGTTATATTATTTTTTCCTAAAGAGTTCCACTGGAAAATACAGTTAGATCTGTGTAACAACCACTATTAAAGATGTTAGTTGGTTTAATGATTTGGGCAAATTCACTCGTTAGTAGTCCTTAGATTAGTACCATCCATTTTTTAAAGGTTTATTTCTTTTATGTATATGAATATTTTGCCTGCAAGTCTACTTATGTAGTGTGTGAGTGTGTGAGTGTGTGTGTGTGTGTGTGTGTGTGTGTGTGTGTGTGTGTGCCTAGAGTCCACAGAGACCAGAAGAGGGTGTGGGATCCCATGGAACTGCAGTTACAGGCAGTTGTGGGTACTGGGAACATGTACCAGTGCTCCTAACCATCCTGCCTTCCTTCCAGCCTCCATTAATACTATCTTCACATGCAATACTACAACAATTCATAGCATAAAGAGATTTATGTAAATTTCTCTGTAAAATTCCTTTCAATTGTATTATTTTCTTAAATAACTTAGAAGACAGCTTAACAGTTAAACCAGAAAAAGCAGGGAAATTGTCTGGCATGGTATCTAATCCAGTATGGGTTCTTAGAAAATACAGGTTATTTTTAATTGACTTAGAAACAAAAACAAACAAAAAACCAAGAAAAACAATAAAACCTAACAAATAAAGAGCCCTTTGCTGACAATACTACATCATGTGCATCCTTAGTTTTCTCAGGCTGCTGTAACAAAATACCACACGCTAAGCAGTTTACAAAGCAAAAATTCATTTTCTCATAGTGCTAGAGGCTGGAGGTTCAAGATCAAAGTGCTGATTTCACATAAGGCTCTTCTGCTCAGCTCATAGATGATCCTCCTCTCTATAATTCTGTGTGTCCAAACCTTCTCTTTCTATAAGAACATCAGTCAAATTGAATTGGTGCCAGGGAATTGGCTCCTGAATAAAGCCCTTGCCATCAAGCATAACCCACATTTCAATCCCTGGAACACACATAAACGTCAGGCAGATGTGGGGGCTCCCTGTAACTCCAGAGCTCAGGAGGCAAAATCAGGGTACCCACAGGGCAAACTGGCTAGAATGACTAATCGTAATTGGCTAGCAAGTTCTGGATGCAGCAAGGGGCCCTTCTTCACTAAGAAAAATGGAGGAAAACACACATTGTCAACTTCAGTCCTCAATAAGCATGCTCACTCATGTACATTCACATGTACGCACACACACACACACACACATTGACACACATAGGTAAGCACTGTGGGGGGGATGTGTATTTGTGTGAGGGGTATACATGAGTGTGTGTGTGTGTGTGTGTGTGTGTGTGTGTGTGTGTGTGTGTGTGAGTGTGTGTGTGTTGGATTGGACTGGGAGACTCTAAAGGTCTTATCTTCACCTAATCACCTCTTTAGAGTCCTACTATACCCACACACACATTCTGAGGCCTGGTGGGGTTGAGGTTTCAGTCCAGGAGTTTGGAAAGGATGTGCAAGGCAGCACCTTACAGTGCAATATCACCCTGGAGACACCACCCATAGGATGAGGTTAGTATCCAAAGTACACCAAAAGGAGGGAGTTTAAGGAGGAGGGTAGTTGAGGATGGAGTATTCAGGCTTCTCCCATTTTCTTCCAATGGTGGTCCTGCTGGTCCCCTCTTCCCTGCAGGTCTCTGCATCTCTGCTTTTCTCTGTACCAACACCCAAACTTCTTTGACCCAAGTCACCCTTACTTGAATAAAGTGGAAATGAGCAGCGCGTACAGCACTTTGAAGAGGTGCTAAAGGCATAAGGGGTAGGACAACCAGTAGGAAGTTTCCCAGCCTCAGCTTCTGCTGCCCAGCCAGGATCCACATAGAGACAGAGTCCATTAACCTGGCCCTTTTATCCTTTTGCTCTGTGCTCCCCACATGGAATAAAGGAAATCCTGGGGTGGGGGAAAGCTGGTTAATCTAAATAAGAATGGTACCAATGGGGTCAGGGTCAGGAAGAGAACAGGAAAGAGACCAGGAGGTGCTCTACAGTTTAAGGGTCCTGAAGAGATTTAAACACTTGTCTCAGTATAAGCAAGGTGATATTTTATCCCTCTTTCATCCTGTTTTGTTGTACTCTGGGAGACTGTGAATGTGTTCACCAGGAAAGAGTCCCCCTTCCTCAAAAGATAATAGTGTCCAGAAGGACTGGGACTCCTTCTGGAGGTTGTGTGATTAGCTGTAGCAGCATGAACTTTAAGGAAAGGGAAGAAACAAAAAGCCCTTTATCAGTTTTTCTCCTTTCCCAGTTACAAGAGAAGGAGGGTTTGCAAAGTGTGAGTATCTGTGTAATTCAAGCTCGGGCATAATAATGCCTACCACAGGGCTCTGCACTGTGTTCGATAAATAGATGTTGTCAAGTGACAACACCATTGTGGAGTCGCATTTGTTTCTTCAGCCAAATTCACGGTATCTGCATAGTTCCATTGTTCTTTGTGGCTCTTCCCTCCTTAAAATGATGGATTGCCAAGTAATACGAATGCTTCCACCCTTATCACCACCTATCTCCCCTCCTTCAGTTCTCCTTTTATTGCCAGGGCCTGTGTCAGATGAACCGTTCAGTCCTTCATTGGCTTTCTGGTACCCAGAAGCTCCCAGCCATTCTGGCTGTAAAATATTGAAAGCTCTCTGATTGTAATCACTGGGGTTTGTCGATTAGAGGAGATATGGATGGGTGTTAATTGTTCAGAAACAACAGTATCTTGACTGGCATTAGCTGAGAAGGTCTCCCCTGAGCAAAGATGACCCAGCTGGTGAAGTTAAGTGGGAGAATCAGCAAGAAAACCAGGAAGTGCCCTACCAGACGAGTTATCTTCTGGACTTGGGTCCACAGGGGGCGCTTTGGTGACGAGTTATCATCTTTCCCAAGTCTCCAAATGCAGAAGTCTAAGATTAAAAAAAAAAAAAAATTAAGCACCTAGACTAATGTTTTAGCAAATGATTATCAAAAGAGGTAAGCGTGGTCCCTTATCTCTGTATGTAGCAACTGCTACAGTGGAGCTCTATGATACACATTCATTGCTTCCACCAGTCAGAGCCCAAAGCACATGCAGCCCCTGGAGGAAGAGCCAACTGGAAAACAAAAGACCAGCGCTTTTCTCCTCCACACAATCCAAAGTGTTGCAAAGATGCTGCAACAGCGTCAGGCACAGACACAAAGTGCAATGAAAGGCTCAGGACTGAATCTAACGGATGAGAAGTGATCTGAACAGCTTCAGTTTTGAAAGGATACCTGCCATGTTTAGGTCTAAATTGGAAACCTGAATTCATGATTTTGTCATTTTTCTCCAGCAGTTTATAATAGTTACAATGTATGTGTCCTTTGCCTTAATTAGCATTGACTTTGTCCTCTGGGCTTTCTGGCTAGCTATACCTGGGGGCTGATGTGCTACCAGATGTTTTGAACAAGTAATAGCACAATTGTCTTCCCTAGACCTTGTTGAACTGTAAAAACATGAGAAGATTCCATCTGAACCTTGTCCTAGCACCACAAATAGAAGACCAACAGTCCCTACAAAGGGTGTGGGGGAAGGAGCCCTAAAACAAGATCTAAGAAATGGCTGCTTGACTGCCATTTGGTATTTACTTCATTAGCAGATGAGGGAAGGTCACTATATCAGTACCACCACTGGGGACTTTGGGCATTCAGTAATCACAAGATTATGGTAATTAAGCCACAAGAAAATGTTAATTAAGCCTGCTGCCCTACCCATTTCCCTCTCCTTCCTTCTTGGAAAGCCTCTTTAGACTGAGAATAGGTGTGAACGCTTTTGGCTCTTCATTCTGTATTGTGATAGCTGCATTTTACTTGATCCTAAATTAAATACGTGATTTAGGCTTTGGCTATTTTATTTATCAAAGTGTTCTGAAGTTTATAGTTGGAAAGCTCAGAGATGTGGATATACAGTCCATAAGCTATGGATATTCAGAAATACTTAGTTATCAAAGGTGCAAACTTTTATTCTAACACCAATGATAAGGCCTTATAATTTTTCTTCATTAAAGACAAAGTTATTTATAATCTTTGTAGTACAAAGCAGCATGCAAATAAAACTAAATAAGATTATTGACTATGAATGTTTTATACATGTTTTTAACTTACACTAACAAAGTAAGATTTGATGCTTTAGATGTACTTTGCTAAGAAATTTGAAAGGTAGGTTTTCATCCCCAACAATTTCTCTAGACTTTTCCAAGGTCACCTAAAAGAAAACCATAGCTATCCATTCTTCATTTGAAGTAAGTTCAGACCTTTATATTCTTGGTTTTTCCAACAATAGAATGAAAAAAAAATGATGGGGTTTTTTATTCATTCTTCCAGGCCCAGATGATTTCTCAATTTACAATAAGCTAACTGAGCACATACAGAGAGCTTTTATGGAGCTTACTCTGCCCCCTCCCATAATAAGCCAAGCAACTAGCACTATATTGTCAGTTCAACTTCCTCTGATGAAGAGTTCAAGTACACTCTGTGTCAGGGCTTGTCATCTCAGCATTTCAGAACAGGAAGTGCAAGGAGGAAGCATCTCTCCTCCCTCAGGTTTCCTCAACAGCAGCTTCACACCTCTCCAAAGCACATGTTTGCTACATTATCAGGGGCTCTGCTTAAGGAAAGGGCTGTACCTCGCTCTGTTTGTTATCTCAGTACCTGACTTGCTTTCTCAAACATGTTCAATAAATTGCAGATGAATAAATAGCTCCCGGTCCAACCCTCTTATGTTCACAGTCAGTACAAGAGAAACTGACAGATACACAGTGGTTAATGTCAGCTCCTCCAATTGGTTAGAAGCAGAAAAGAACACAAACCCAAATCGTTTTGTTTTCGTGCTGTAGAAACTTCAGTCAGTAAGTTGAATCTAGGTACCAAAATCTACAAAGAAAATGTGTTGAATGCACTTTGTAGCTCATGATGCCTGATTTATATACTTTTTATGAAGATGTTGCCCTTAATACTATAAGTGTAATGAATTATTATCCTAGCCCATGGGAATGTCTAGCATGAAAACACAGTGATTCAGAGCACAGTGGACTCAAATTCCAGGTCAGACACCAGCTGTGTGGCCTTGATATGTTTCTTCATTCAACCCTCAGATTCAACTCTATAAAGTAAATACAATGATATCTACCTCCTTGGAGTTGCAAGGACCAAGAAAAGCAAATCATGTAGAGCACACAGCTCAGGGTCTTCCCCATGGTAACCAGTGTAGCAATAATTTAAACTGCTATGCAGGAATTTGTTAAATCAATGAGAAAAAACAGAAGTTATAAAAATATATTTAAATATACATACATACATATGTTTATTTTTAAGCATAATTAAATAGACACACATGTATATTTTGAACATATATGTGTTATATATTTAATATATCACACAGAGAGGAATATATATATCACACAGTTATATAAGATACAGATAAATATATATATATATATATATATATATATATATATATACATGTCACACAGAGGGGAAGTCTGTGGAAAATGTACAACAAAATGTTAAGATGAATAACTCTAGTAAGTGAGATTTCATTTCAATCTATATTCAAATATATTTTCTACAATAAGCATGAATGATAATTTGTGCAAAACAGATTTGTATTTTTAACATAATTATTTACTTCTATCCATTTGTGTAGAACCTCATTCCTTTCTGGAAAATTCTAAAATCACTTCAGTGTGAGGTACTGATGTCAAACTTACACCATTTTTTCCCCAAAACCACTTTTAATCCACTAACTTTCATATTTACTTATTCTATTGAACATTTACCATGTGATTGACACCATTCTCGGTGTTTTATAAATATTCACATTCACCTAAGGAAGAATGCTAATATCTTATATGGGGAGGAAATAGCTAAATGTGGAGGTATCAGATGCTTACAGTTGTTTTAAAGCTACTTTTATCTGGGAAAACCAGACCAATGAAACCATACGGCAAGTAGCAAGTTCTTGGAACTTGTTTTAATCATATATTCACAACAGCCACCAAAATGACCAACATGAGTGATACTCTGCTAAAAATAAACAGTTATTTTTTAAACAATGTGGACATGGTTTTATAGAGCATAATCTCACAAAGAAATCACCAAAATCTATATAAGCTACATAGCAGACTCCTCCCCTACAATATTCTTTTCTTTTTAACGGAAATGACTATCCATTGGTGTGTGTCAGTGAACGTATAATCTCAATGTAATATTGTAAGATTGAGAAGTCTTCCTCATTATCTTCCCCATCATACTCTTCTCTGAATGCAAGAGACCAGGAAGCCATCAGGCAGACTCCATAGCTGTGGAGGTCACAGAGGGGACACAGCAGTGTGTAATACTTAAGCTAGTAGTCAACATGATATACCTTCAGAATCAATATAATCACCCTGAATAGCCCAGGAACATCACAGTAATATACAACAGACTATCATTTTTCCTTGCTTTTCCTTATGTGGCTCTGATGACCATAACTCAACAACAAATTTGTCGTAGTACCTTCCAAGAGAGTGGGTAATATCAGTGGGCTTGCATACATCCATCCTGGGATCATAGAGTGTGTTTCTAATATAAATCTAAATAGATTCACAGCCATATTTGCTTCACGTATGAAAACAGCTATTCTCAAACAGCAGTCCCTCACAGCCTAACTGTGCCAAATGTGCCCCTTCTGTTCCTTGAAAATTTAGCAATAGAAAGGAAGCCTTAGCGTGTTAAGACAAAAGCCTCTTACACGGAGGAACCATCCCTCATGATCCTGGGCTGGGTGTTGCAGGGAAACCACTGCAGCAAAGGCCAACGGCCAGAGCTCAACCTAGGAGAGAGTAATTACTTTCCCACGTGCACTAATGTTCACTGTGCAAGAGAGGACAAGCTTGGGCTCGAAGCTTTAATGTGATGCAGCAGTCATCCTGGGCTACCCTGATTCTCACTTCTGACCACCTGTGCTGGCATCACCAGGAGCCCAGTGTGGGCAGTAGCTAACAGCTAACGGGTAGCCTGGTAACTGGCTCCACACCAAGAGATTAGACAGCAGAGAAGTGTTGAGCCATCTGCTCCTAGGGGGTAAATCAAAAGAGCTTTCTCAACTTTATAGGTGTGGGGGGGGAGCAGAACTCTCTAGAAAAATGTTGCCACGTTTCTTTAGAAATCTCCTGTACATTCTCAGTTTAGCTCTGTTTCTCATTTTTTTCATTGGAGTATTTGGTTTCTTGGTGTTTAATTTCTTGAGTTCTTTATAAATTATAGATATTAGCCCTCTGTCGGAGGTGGGGTTGGTAAAGATCTTTTCCCAATCTGTAGGCTGCCGTTTTGTTCGAATGACAGTATCCTTTGCTCTACAGAAGCTTGTCAGTTTCGTGAGGTCCCATTTATTGATTGTTGGTCTTAGAGCCTGAGCTATTATTGGTGTTCTGTTCAGGAAGTTGTCTCTTGTGTCAATGAATTCGAGGCTTTCCCCCACTTTATCTTCTATTAGATTAAGTGTATCAGGCCTTATGTTAAGGTCTTTGATTTACTTGGACTTAAGTTTTGTGTAAGGTGATAAGTATGGGTCTAATTTCATTCTTTTACATGTCGACATCCAGTTAGACCAGCACCATTTGTTGAAGATGCTGTCCTTTTTCCATTGTACAGTTTTGGCTTCTTTGTAAAAAATTAAATGACCATAGGTATGTGGGTTCATTTCTGGGTCTTCAACTGGTCTGAAAGGAGGAATCTCTAATGGCAGTGAGACATTTGAAGAAATGCTCAACATCCTTAATCATCAGAGAAATGAAACTCAAGATGACTCTGAGATTCCATCTCACACCTGTCAGAATGGCTAATATCAAAAACTCAAGTGACAGCACATGATGGCGAGGTTGTGAAGAAAGGGGAACTCTCCTCCATTGCTGGTGGGAGTGCAAGCTTGTACAACCACAATGGAAATCAGTCTGGCAATATCTTAGAAAACTTGGAATAGCCCTACCTAAAGACCCAGCCATACCACTTCTGGGTATCCATCCAAACAATTCCTCACCAAACCACAAGGATATAGCTTCATCTATGTTCATAGAAGCCTTATTTGTAATAGCTAGAAACTGGAAACAACCCAGATGTCCATCAACCAGTGAATGCATAAAAAAAAAATTGTGGTACATTTACACAATGTAATACTGCTCAGCTATCAGAAACAAGGAAATCATTCAATTCGCAGCCAAATGGATGGAACTAGAAAAGCTCATCCTGAGTGAGCTAACCCAGACTCAGAAAGATGCACATGGCATCTACTCACTTATAATTGGATTTTAGCCATGTAGTACAGGATATCTATCCTACAACCATTACACCAAAAGGATCAGGAACATAGACTTTGTTACCTATTAAGGGGACAATTTGCCCTAGGAGTGCCACCATGTTGGCCCCCAGTGCAAGAGGAAGCTCTTAGCCCTCATAAGACTGTGAGCTGAGAGGGGCTGATATGTAGGGACACTCCACATCGGAGGAGTGGGAAGGGTGGGAGAGGGAGGAAAGGGTGGGAAGGTGGAACCAGGAGGGGTGGAATGAGGGCACTGTGATGGAGATGTAGCTCGACAATAAATAAACAACAAAAAAAGAAAGAAAGAAAAAGAAAAGAAATCTCCTGTATGTGTGCTAAATTGAATCCCAAAGGTTAAAGTTCCTGCATCTGAAAGGGGGTGGGACTCAGAAAACAGCACAAGAACAGTAAATAGCAAATAAAGGTAGAAAGGGTGTTGAAAGCTCACTATATTCACCATCCCAAACCACCCGCTGACAAGAAAAAAAAAAGACCCAGAAAACTATTCCAGTTTGGTGAATTTCAGGGAGATCCAGAGGTAGATTCATGCTTAATTCTCATAGTAGAACCCAGCCTTGGGGAGTTTGGGTCAGCGTCTTCCCCCCCCTCCCAACTACAACAGGCTGCCTCACAATGGGGGAAGGAGTGGCTATTGAAGGTTTTTGAGTCAAAGAATAATGTGACCATCTGTATGTTTCAGGGAACTACGACAGCCCCACATGTAAAGCAGACTCAAGGACCAGCATCAGCACCAGGTAGAACAATACAGCCGTGGGACTGGCAACTAGTGGAATAGAGTGAAGGAAGATGCAAGAGGGATTGCAATCATCCTTGTCTGAAGAGGCTCCACAAAGGCAGAGCTAGCAGCACAGCAGACCCTGGTAGTGTACCTAGTGCATAAAAGGCTGCAGCCATTCCTCACTAAGCAAGCAAGCAAACTGGAGAAGTGTAAAGGATAGGAGGCAATCTGTGACTGCTAGCAAAAGAAAGAGAGAGCTAAAAAGTGCCTCAAAGTCTGTGAGTTACATGAAAGAACATTGTAGAAACTGGTGGTTTGAGCTGAGAGGTGTTGAAGTGGCATCCAGGATGGACTTGGAGGGAACTTTCTGGAATTGCTGATAGAAAAATGACTGGAAGTTCCTAGATCAGTTGAGAACACCCCAGAGCACAAAAACAGAACAGAGGCTAGAGAGCTTGATGGGGTAATTCTATGGCTACAGGTGGGCCCTTGGGCAGAGGCTTTTAGACTCACAGTTTTGCACACATGGGTGACAGAACCACAGAGTTAACATTCGTCTAAAAATTAAGAAGGAGACCTTAAAGCCCATGTTCAATGGCAGTGTAAAAACTCAAATGTATATGTAGAGTAACAGGAACCAAATGTAGGCTTCCCTGAATATATCCAAAACTTTACAGTCAGAAAAACTTAGAGATAGAACAAACTTTTTAAAAAGCACCCTGTGATATTGTTTTAGTAGCTATTTATCATTTTTTATTTTTTTAGGTTTTTCGAGACAGAGTTTCTCTGCGTATCCTTAAGTGTCCTGGACTCACTCTGTAGACCAGGCTGGTCTTGAACTCAAAGAGATCCGCCTGCCTCTGCCTCCCGAGTGCTGGGTTTAAGGGCGTGGTGGCCCCTGGCAATTACAGACAGCTGTGAACTGCCATGTGGGTGCTGGGATTTGAGCCCTGGTCCTTTGGAAGAGCAGACAGTGCTCTTAACTGCTGAGCCATCTCTCCAGCCCACTTAGTGGCTGTTTAAAATTTTTGTTTCATATCGAATAAATATTTTGATTTTTGAAGTACGTACCAAATTGGGGGAAGAAGGCATCATAATCTTTTCAGTGCATGAACCGGATAGCAGATAAGGCCCTAACACCCCCACCACCACCACTGCTCCTAGAAAAGGTAGCACAGGAAAAGACTGTCTCTGCAAAAGCCCCAGAGAGCAGTCACCACCCACTTGGCCTTGGCAACCTCCTCAGTGGTATCCTACTGCTTTTCTGTTCCTTCTGTCCACCTGGGCCATCAAATAGCCAAATATTTAAAAGGAATGGTGTAATTCCGTTGTTAATGCATAAGACTGTCACCATGCCATAAATACCAAGATACACAGACAGAACCGAGCGTGTCCTTAAAGATGAGCTAGCTGACTCCCCTGAAGGGAACTGAGAGCCAAGCCCAAGCTCCAAGGACAGAAGAAGAGTGAGGTTCAGCCAGGGCTGCTGTTCTCAGCTCTGCTGGAGCTGGTTATGAATGCAGGCTTTAAAGATCACCGGTCTTCAAAGGTGATCTGGGAGGACAGCAAACGGCCACGTGGCTTGAGGACCTGAGTCTCACAGATACAAAAGGAAACAGGATTGCAAATAGAAAGTGAAACCTGGAGAAGTGGTATCCAAGGGCGAGTGGAGGGAAGTATGTGATATCCACAGATGCTGGATAAGGTATATCCCCTTCAAAGAGTTGGGGATAACCACTTTCCTGGAAGCTCCATTTCTCTAGCATTCTACAGCACTAGTAAGCTCTCATCAATGAGGCAAGTAAGCATTTGGAAGGTAAATGGGGACCATACAGTAAGATCACAAATATTACCCAAAGAATATGCTTATTATAAGAAATAACAATATTGTACCATCTTCAGCAGTGTATTCGTTAAGAATGGAACATATGAGAAGAATAGCACAGCCCCTGGGCAGGAATGACGTGCAAATTTATGAAGCATTCTATCTTTACAAAATAAAAAAGAATGACAATATTAATTTGTTTTGCAGATTGAATTCATAATTGTGTGTTAAACAAAGGAACTTAGCCATCTTTGAACTTTGTGGGGGCTTGTTCACTGACTTCTCTACCTACCTCCATTTTAAAAACTAACCCATACATTTGTTTGCTTGCTGTTTACTCAGTAAATGTATATAGTTTACCTATTATATTTCACTGCACCTCAGAAAATTAAATGGAACCTTCAACGAATAATGTTCACTTACTGCCCACATGAATTCAGCTCATTCCAGCTTTTATTGTTTCTTTTTCTAAAAAGAACTCTACTTGCATAGTAGAATCCATTTTCCTTCTGTTGCAGTTGTCTCTTTCAGAGCCAAATGGGGAAGGGGAACGAAGTTCCTCGGACATGGTCACCCAGGCATTTCACATATATCCATCCTCAAAAAGAGTGAAAATTTGTCACCTGTCCTGTAGGAATATTTGAACGTAATTTGAAAACCACCCTCGCGTATCCTGCTTCTGACAGGAGCTGGTTGGTAATGTCTTTATTTGCTCTGTCCGTTATGAGCTGGATTTCAGCGTGTTTTGGTTGCTTGTGTTCTCAGCTTGGGCTCCCCGGCCTCCCACTACGCCAGCTGCTTTCACCACTAAGCTAACCAGTGAGTGGTGATATCACACAAGTTATTCTCAACTTTATCTTTAATTTGGTCAGCAGCCAGTGTTTTCTGCAAAAGGCATTTGCTCTTCGCCAAAAGAAGAAAGGGGGGCGGGGAGCTAAATCTAGTTTCCTGTGGACCAAATCCCTCAGGAATTCTGTGAACTCTGAGAAGGAGAAAAAGGTTAATCGTTAACAGTTCCACGCATGTGGCACTTACTGCTCGCCACTGGATTCTCTCAGTGTAACACCCTTTCAGCAGTAGCATTTAGCACATTGAGACCAGACTGAGTTTTTATTGCAGACTTCAATAAGACACAGGCTGAGTTTAAAGAAGGCTGTCTTTAAGATTTATCCATGTGTCCTGGAATAAGAGCTCAGTAATTCCTTTAATCCATGTTGTCATCTCCCTTGGCTCTATGCTTAGCGTTAGTCTCTTAACATCACACCTTATTTTAACAGCGATTATCACAACGCATAACATAAGTAGCGCTAACAAGATCTCTAGTCTAAGCCTTGAGAGGAGACACTGCTACATGTAGATTATTCTTTCTCATGAGATTATATAGCTCAGAAAAATAAATTGTGTGTGTTCGAACTGTTTTCCACGACCTGTGTCTCTATAGTTCACCTTTAAAATCTTGGACAAAAAGCCAGATGGGCCAATTGGATAAATTGTTTTTTAAAAGGAATCAGTCTCCAGATATTCCTTTAACACTAGTTTAAGCATTGGACATAAACCTGCAAGTGTACTATAAAGTTAATTTAAATTAATAAACAAGATCAGTTGAAGTAAAAGCTAAACTTTAAATAAGATTCACAGGTTCCAACTTTCTTCTGGGAACTTTAAAACTACATCAGTTGGCAATCTATCTGTGCATGTACCCTTAAATATCACTAATTCTTAGTGAGAATTGCCATTGATTTTCTACTTCAAAAGACATGACATAAAAGCTTCATTTCTAGAACATTTGGGTTTGACCGACAGTATTGCATTTCTTGAAATTGCACAAACTCTTCTGTACATATGTGTCTCTAGATATTCATCAAAAGAGAGTTGAGTGTCTCACTACTTGAAAACAATGTGGGTGAGGCTGTATGATGCTGGAAGTAACCCGACAGAAACATTTGCTTTTATTTCACAAACTGGGTGCATGGTGTGACTGATCTGCATCTAAAGTAACAGCCATCTCCAGAAGCACATACTTAGCATCATTTTATAACTCCATGTTTTCTTAGAAATCTTTTAGTCCACTGTTCTTGAAACTTGCCTCTAAAACAGCAGTTTTCAACCTGTAGGTCTAGACCCTTTTGAGGTTGAACCCTTTAATATGGGTTTCCTAAGACTGCTGGAAAACACAAATATTTACATTATGATTCATAACAGTAGCAAAATTACAGCTATGAAGTAGAAACAAAAATAAATTTATCCTGGGGGGGGTCACTATAACATGAGGAACTGTAGTAAAAGGCTGCTGCATTAGGAAGATTGAGAATAGTCATACAAAAAAACTTGTCATACATAATATAGTCATACATAAAAAGGGCTCTAGAGACTAGTCATGAACTTTACATGTTCCTTGGTGTCTGTGGATCTTTGTTCCAAAATAGTCTAGAACCTTTCTTGGGGTTCAAGTACACATTATCACCTTAAAACATGGAGATCTGCCTTGAAAACAAAGCAGTAGGGAGAGAACTTACAGTTTCACTGTCTATTTATTGCTCTTTTGTCTTATGCAAAATGACATTTGTACAGAAAGGATTGTGCAATGCTTTATAAGTGGAAAAATAGATCTCAGAGAAAGAAGGGAGTGAGAGAGGATTAGTCACAGTGAAGATCAAACTTTAAGGACTGGAGATATGTATGTATGTCTGAAGAACTTACGTAGTTAGTGTTGTAATGAGAGGTCATATGCATCTTCCTTGGTAGTTCCTATTGGGGCAAGAGGAGTAAAAAAAAAAATGAAGGTATGAGAAAGGACAAAAGGGAGCGAAAGAGAGAGAGGAAGGTATGTTAGGTTGTCTAAATCCGTGTTTCTAAAATGAAGTGGACCATAGAACTCTTTATTCAAGTGTCTGTGAGACCAGAGGTATGCTGTTGAGTCTTCAACAAACACTGCAAAGAAATGAAGAGGACCCCTCTGCTACTTTCCCCAATTTTCATGGTGTAAATGCCCTTTCCATAACCAACTTCAAGCTGCCAGCAGGTCATTCACTGACCGGTGCAGCTTCCCCTCCTACCCAGTTCTCTCTCTTGTGCAAACCCACTTTTTAAATGAGCAAACTGAGGCCCAAATAAATGTGAGGTGTTATAAAACTACACAAGTGTGTAGCTGCTCACATTTACTGGCATCTCTGTTCTTATTTCTGAGGTCAATAGTGATTCTGCATTGTCTACATTCAAAAATTCAGCTACATGAACAGGAAGGATAATCCTACAGCATCCAGTGATAAGAAAGACCCTTACCTCAGAAATATAACTTTCTTGTAGTTGTCTTCCTTGCTCAGCTCTTCTGCCTAGAGACAGCATAATTTAGATAATGTGCCATATTGCCAGCACTTTCTAAAAGCAACAAGAAAGTCAAGTTTTTTCATTTGCAAATTGTTTCTGTGCTTAGTCAGAAAAGGCAGTGTGATAACTTAAAATATCATTATGAAGTAATTCAAGTCTTGAAATCTCTTGGATCGTGGCTTAGATTGGTTGTCTGCTGTAGAGTGGATTGGAAGAAGTAGCACACTTATAAACAAAGGCAAATTAATTATGCTTTATTTTACTATTTTTGATGCTCTGACTTTTTTCTCAAATCATAATTTATTTTATATTTTCCCTTAACTTCACCATACATTCAAAAGGTAAGTATCTGTTGAGATACAAATTTTTATTTAAAAAAATTTAAAGATAAAATTGTTTTTAATTATTTTTATACATTTACATGAATAAATTTGATTTCATTCATGGAAAGTGATATTCCTTCCTTAAGTTCAAAATGAAAATATCCTTTCGTCATTTTCCTTTGAGGCTCATTATCTTTTGTGGCAGAGAAGTCCCTGGGAACGTTTCTATAAATGGACTTGTCACTTAAATCCCAGGTGCCACCCTGACCAGCTTCCTCTGAGCTCAGATGAGTCCCTGAATCTAATAACCTTAATTTGGATTCTCATAAAAGGGAATAGGAGAACAGTAATCTGTACTTTATAGGTTGGTTGGTCTCAAATACAGAGATTTTGAGAACTGACCATTATGTTCATGATTTCCATCCTAACTTTTGTCCATTTAATAATGTCACTACTCTCTTACTGAAAATTGGTGGAAAAAAAAACAGGTAGGGTTCAAATTTATTTTCTTTAAACTATCTGGAGCTGGAAACCATTCAGATTTTCCTCGTGTCTCATTAGGAATGGGTGCCAAGAATTGGCAACAGTGGACAGTTGGTGTCTTGTAAATGTAATAATGAATTTTGGTTGCCGCTGTAATTACTTCATGAACAGCATGAATACAGGGACAGTCTTAAACACAAAGACCTTACAAGATTCAATAAGCCACAGACACAGGATGAAAGGAAAAGGCAGCTGAATAAAAAGTAGAAGAAATTAAAGGGAGGATGGAGCTCCCTGCTGGCAGCTTGTGGGGTGTTTCTGGCAGGGATACGTCACACCCCTCAAGGTGAAAAATAACCAACAACCAACATCTTCTACTGCCTTCTCTGGATATTTACCATCCACCAAATTGCTCTCCTTAGTTGTTTCATTTAATCCCACAGTAATTCCTCTAAGGTATATTGTTTCCATTTTATGGGTAAAGTTAGATTCAAAAAAATTCAGTTATTTAAGGTCAATGGAAATCTGTCAGTGAAGGATCTAGGATTCCAATATTCTGTGACCCTTCCATCACTACATCAACTCTTAAAGTGAATTTGACATGACAGGAACTTGACTTTTGGTCCTACAATTTAACTACTTCCTGGAATCAGTCAGTACCCCAGACCTGGGTAACTATTAGCAAAGTTCAAGTAAGTACACGGTCTCTGCATATTTTGACAGACAGGCACAGCAGTGGCAGGCCAGAGAGCAGAACAGGTGTTCTATAACTGGACATCCTGGCTCCAGCACCTACTTAGGTAACTTGCATAACTCAGGTTCCTAATCCATACTAGTGGGGATAACCCTAACACATTCTAACATTTTAGGTGCAAAAAGCACTCAGCACTTAACAAGTACTCGATAGCTGTTATCTTTTTAAAATATGTATGTTTGGGCCAGCAAGATGGCTCAGCAGATAAAAGGCCTTGTAACACAAACCCGGTGACCTGAGTTCAAAATAAAAATATAAGCCAGTCGTCTCAGCATAATGGATCTCAAATCCCGGCTACATAGGAGGTTGCGGAAATATGAAACCTGCCTGGACAGCAAAGCAAGACTTCATCTCAGGGAGAATAGTAGGGGGAAAATTACATACACACACACACACACACACACACACACACACACACACACACACACACACACATATAGCTTGCCACACAAGCACGAGGACCTGAGTTTGAATCCCCAATACTCATGTAAAAAGTCAAGCATGGTGGCACCAGGCTGTGATCCCCTAGGAGAAATCCTGAAACTGGACAGCCAGTCAATGTAGCTAAACAGTATTAGAGTATTGAATGTTTAAAGTATAAGATATATAGAAATAAAATATGTAAAATATCCAGTACATGAGATTGGAATTTAGATGCACAGTCTCGAAGACAAGCAGCACCTAAGGCCACGACCCTGGGATAATACAGCAATTATATTGATATGACGCACTATAATTATCTTGTCTCTCCATCTCACCATACACCTAGCCTAAAATTTAAAAATTCCCTAGTCAACTCAAGGCACACGCACAGAATGTTCATATGGGGCCCATCATTCTGGCCTTAATGGTGTGTGTCTGCAGAAATCTGAAGACCATCCCAGGCCGCTGACTTAATTACATCCAGGATGCACACCAGAGGTGAAAAGCCTCCTAGTACTGTTTTTCAATCATCATCTCGCCAACCAAGCTGGGCTAGTGACACTAAAACCAGCAATTAAAAGCCTCAGGTTTGGAAATACGTTCAGTTTCCCAAGTCCCCAAATGGCAAAGGTTAAGTGAATTATGTGGAGATAATTCGCCAGGTCCCTCGGGAAGGTCCTGTTGACTTCAGATGGCCAGCTGTTGGAGCCTTACTTTTCCCTTCTCAATTCAGTCCTGCCAATGTAAACATCAAGAAAACAAGAAATGTTGTAGATGGGGGAAATAAAACCATTTCAATATGTTTTCTAGGGGAAAATCATGTGATTAGAATGTTTGGTATTTCTGTGATACCGAGGGCTTTTTTTTCAGTCATTTACAAGAATAATTGTGAGTAAATTTACACTCACCTCATATCAAAAAAAAATTGAGATCTGCTTGTTTGCTACTTAAATTGAACCATATTGCCAGGTATCTTACTGTGTGAGACCATAATGGGACCTACAACTCACCTCCAGGCTGAGTTAGAACCACCCATTACACCTCGAGTTGTGTGGTAACACCTCCACAGTGTTTCCAATTAACTTTGTAAGTTTTTAATCAGTGACAAATGCATCTTTGTAAATTCAATTTACCTTTTATTGCAACACTATAAACCGTCTTGCAGCATTCCGGTGCGTTGTGAACATTTTACTTGCTACTGACATAAGACAGCTGTTGGACCTACAACAAAGGCTAAGTTTTATGAGTTACCTGAATTAGGATGTAGGTGAAGTAATTAAACCCCAAAGAGAACAAGGGGGGAAAGAGATAGCCCTCCACGATGCACATATACATGAATAGGTAGGTGGGAACTCTGTAACAACTTAAACCCCCCACCAAAACTCCCTTCTGATTTAAACTGGTGATACGTTGAAAGAGGTAGAAATGTGGAAAGGCCATGCACATTTTATTAATAAATCTATACAGCTATTTGTTTTTCCTCTTAATCAGATTCAAATGCATCCTGTTAAGGAGCCACGGGTGATTAGATCATAAATCTGAATGACCTTGAAGATGATGAAGGAAATGCTGCTTTGTAAAACCATCATCCTGCTGACAATCCATCATTTACACATCTTTGCAGGTGCAAGGAAAAGGTTTAATTTCAAATCTCTTCCAAGAATCACTCTGAATAAAATATTACTTTATAAGATCTCCCACAATAAACAAGCCAATCATACAACCTGACAATATATTTTTAGTTGTGCTCCTAAATAAGAAAATAGAATAATTAAAATAAAAGAGAAGGTTAGTTATAAATGCCTGACCTCATCATATTTACTCTAGATGCTAGCTTACATGTTTGTTTGCCCATTATTGATGACACATTAACTCATTGGCCTTTGTCACAAATCAGTAACTAATTGTAGTGTGGCCATGAGATGTATCTCTTTCTTACATATTTAATCAAAAGCCTGCATTTTTACATAGGCAGCAAATTTATGAATGACATTTATGGTTTCTTTCTAAAATACTGAGGGATTCTTTGCACATATTTTTAGATTTATCACTCAACCATGAGACATTTGACATTCGGGATTTAGATCTGAATCTCACTATTATCACATTAAAAATACTGTAAATGTAATTTGTCAAGAGTTTTTAGAGACTGAAATTATTCTAATTCATTAATTCATTCATTTATTCATCAAGCATACTAAGTGCCTAATATCTGCCAACATGAATACTGAATAAAAATACCCTGTCCCCAAAGATTAAAGATTATATATGCAAAAAACCACAGAACTGTATTTATTTATGCATTGTTCACTTTGGACTTTCTTTTGAACATTGTATGTTTTTTTAATGAACCATGACCTAAAACTTTCCACTGAACCTATATTTTATCATCTCTAAGCTATAGCTTTGACTTTCTTTAACCTTTCCTAAAGGGCGTAGTCTGAATACTGTTGAGATTCTTCTATATGTATTGTAGATGGTTTTGATAGCCTATGGATTCTTTATAATAAATAAACAAACTAGTTGGAATGCAGCTTTTATTTCTTT
>CAJQZJ010032684.1:472881-485771 GCA_907164525.1 Lophiomys imhausi
GCAGCTTTTATTTCTTTACCTTGTTTTCTCTATGCTTTATCACATGCATTAAATTATTTTTTAAAAGCCTGACCAGTTGCTGTATCACTGCTTCAAGTGGGAATCAGCCCCAGAAAGTGTCGTTTTACATTGCCATAAACCGATCATCAGTTTCTTGGCATCTTTTCTGGGTGCCCAGAAGAATATGATTAAACTAAAAAGAGGAGTTTTAGCAAATAATATTGAATTTATGTTCATTAAATCACAGTATGATCTTCACACAGTAGAAGAAACACTCTCACAACAGTCTTGTGTTTTGAGGGAGAACAGACTCGGGGTCCTACAGCAGTACAGGTAGAGTAGGGGAGACTTCCAAGAGATGGCTGACCTTTCTCCACTTCTGTTGTCAGCCTAACCCTAACAAAACCAAGCCATAAACCTTCCCAATGGTTGGAAATAGAGATGACTTCCCAGGACTCAGGCTTTCATTATTTGCCAAGATCTCATCTGACATCCCAATGTGATTTCCAAAATACACCTTAATGATGGGTCCAACCAGAGTTTAGAATCAGGAACTTTGGAGAAGTGGTCTAGCATACTAATTAGGCTCTTTTTTTTTTTTTTTTTTTTTTTTTTTTTTTTTACTAATTAGGCTCTTAAAGTCACTGACCTTCAAGAGCTTGAAGCTAGGCATAATAGCACATGCCTATAAGTATGGCATTCAAGAATGTGAGGCAGGAGAATTGTCACAAGTTTCAGGCCAATCTGAGCTTCATACTGAGATCTTGCCATTCAAAGACAAAAGAAAAGAAAGAAAGAAAGAAAGAAGGAAGGAAGGAAGGAAGGAAGGAAGGAAGGAAGGAAGGAAGGAAGGAAGGAAGGAAGGAAAAGAAAGAAAGGAAGGAAAAGAAAGAAAGGAGGGAAAGCTTGAAATGTGCAGGTGTCAAGCTCACCTTAGCCATTCCACACAATGGAGGAGAAAACCAAAGCTTGGGGAATTCCCTAGAGTCACAAAACTTGGAGTCTGGAACCCAATCCTGTGCTGGGTGCCTCCAAACCCACCCCTCACCTCCCCCAACTGGCGTGCAGGGTGGGGGGAGAATATCATATTATCTCTGAAGTGTAAATCTTTATTCTTTGAAAACTACAGGGAAAATCTTGACTTATCTCTTCAGTGAAGACATTTATACTCCCTGAAGTATATCCTCACGTGAGAAACAAGAACACAATTGCTCCCTTTCTATGCTTCCCCCCTTTCACTTTGTACCGCCAAGTCATTTGATACTGGTTATTCTTAACACTGTAAGTATACATTGATGCTAAAGACCCGCTTTAAAACAGCAAGATCCTGCTCTGTTTTCAGTGAAAAATATGCCTCTATTTTAGGAAAGTAGATTAATTTCCCTCCTACTGGATTGTTTCCATTTAAACTATCTTACAGCCAAAGCCTCTTTACCATAATTTATGTTTAGCTTTCTTAATAAAAGGCTTATAATAGCGTCTCTTGCACAGGATGGATTTTATGATGTTTCATAGGATATGCAAATTGTTTCCATCAAAACCAATCTAAAAGAAGGTTTGTATTCTGTGTTATTTAGTGATGCAAAGCTCTAGCCTTTGAAGTCATTCATTAGGGATCATTGAGAATGATCATTTTGGACCTGGTCATGGACCATTTTAAAAATCAATGAACACTTGGAACCTCATTCTCTACACACCCAAAAGGGGAGGTGGAAAAGATTAAAAACAAATCCCCAGGTATCCTCAGGCAGTCTCCACACACTCACATCTTGTATTGCCTACAACAGTTCAGTCAGTGGAGAAGAGTAATGTAATAATTGCAGGAACATTTTCTGTAATTCCTCATTGTGATAGCAACAGCATTTCAATAATATTCGGAGACACTATTTATGGTGCTTAAGGCAAAAGGGTTCTGCCATGTGCTGAATAGCAAAACTGGGTGGATCTTTAACCCTCTGCCGGAAAACGCTAGAGAAACTAAAGAAGTAGCAATGACCCACCATAAGGCCATTAGTCTCTCTAACTAGTCAGTGTGCTGAGGACAGGACGTTTGGACAGACAAAAAAGATATTTAAATGTTCATCCATAGGGACCAGTTAAATATAGTATATCCACACTATGGAACATTATGCAGTTGTTACACAAAGGAAACAATGAAGACACTCTCTAATATAAAAAAAAAGTATTCAAGATATTTTGTTGGATGGAGAGGGCCTGATAGTGTGTGCATCATAGGTCGCTTTAGTGTTTAAAAGGAGGAAAATTCAGTATAGACATTAGTTTTTATTTATTTTCATATTCATAAGAACCCTCTGAAGAGTATATTTAAAGCTAATTTGCAGCCTTTTTTCTGGGAATATGAACGGTGGTTGGATGGTTGACAGCAGTGAGGGCAAGAGGCCTATATATGTGAATGTGTGCATATGCATACATATAATACTTTAATGTTTATTTTATTTGTGTGTGTGTATGTATGTGCACATGTGTGTATATGACCACAGAGGCCAGACAAAAGCATGAGATCCCTAGGAGCTGGAGTTACAAGCCATCATGAGACACCCCTGTGGGTGCTAGGATCTGAACTCAGATCCTCATTGATTGAGCAGCCAGCCCTCTCAGCCACTGACACATCTCTCTAGTCCTAAAAAATGATTTTTAAACCTTTAAAATGTATTATTTATTCAATGAGTTAATGTAATCATTGTTTAAGTAATATAATTACTATCATCATGAGCAAATTGAATTAACATGGTATACTATGTCGAATACTATGGAATACTATGAGGCTGTAAAAAGGAATAGTATTTATGTACAACTTTAAAACAACACCCAGATATGCTATTGTATTTTTTTAATCCATAGACAGAATAATGTCCTTAACTCACTACTTTAGTGAAATGAGGAATATCAATTTGTGTTCTCTAGCATATGCTTAATTGTCTTTAAAAAAAACATATGGAGTGAATAATGGCGGTAGATTGTGTTGCTAGGAGGAACCATGTGCTGTGGTGTGAGAATGGAAAGAGAACGTTTCACTGAATGGGTTTTATGCTTTTTTCTTATCTATATCAATGTATTTCTCTTTAGAGAATGAAATTCAAGCATTAGCATTAAACTGTTAATTATGATCACTGCCTTCCTCCTAAGGATATAAAAGAATGAATCAATAAATTGATCTCAGCATGCCCTTCTGAATGGTTGACTCATTTGAGTCAAACCTGTTAACAAGATCTAATGCTTCAAAGAACTAAGCCAGCTTCACTCTAACTGCTGGCTTTGTTTTTGTTTTTTAATATGTATGTGTGCTTTGCCTATATGTATATCTGTGCATCGTGTGTATGTGGCATCCTCAGAAGCCAATAGATAGCACTGGTCCCCCTTGAGCTAGAGTTACAGATGGTTCTGAGTTGCCCTGTGGTGCTGGGAATCAAACTCTGGTCCTCTGGAAGAGCAGCCAGTGCTCTTAACCACTGAGCCATCTCTCCAGTCCCCTATTGTTTCTTTAATACAATCATGTATTTCCATTGATTCAAACTTACTTCACAAAATTAATGGCATTTGTTTCGTCTCAAGTATATAAATAAATGTCATGATGTCTCTCCAGCCCCAATCCTCCACACCAGGAAGGGAAGACTAATCGAACTGGGATTGCATGATTCAAATTTTATCTGTTTCATTATCACTGCTAAATAATTTATGCATTTTCAACACCTGTTTTTCTTCTCTTTATGTGTCAATCATGCAAATTAGCAAGACTTCAAAGAACCTAGCCTACAATAAATCAATCTTTATACTAAGTATTTCACGGGGTTATCTTTTCTCCTTGTTTTTTGTTTGTTTGTTTGATTGTTTTGAGACAAGGTTTCTCTGTGTAGCCCTGGCTATCCTGGAACTCATTCTGTAGACCAGGCTGGCCTTGAACTCATGGAGATCCGCCTCGCCTGCTTCTGCCTCCCGAGTACTGGGATTAAAGGCGTGCGCCACCACGCCTGGCCTCCTGCTCAGATCTTAACAGTGGTAAAGCAGTCGTCACACTCCCTCCCACCTTTTAGCGGAAAGATGATGGGTTGTGTTTAAACACACCCACGCTTTAATCTGGACTCGGCCATTTACAAGCATGTGTTTTTGCACAAGTCATTCCACCACTGTGAGCCTCAGTTTTCTTAGTCTGTAAAATGAACACGGGAATGGATTTTCACAATACTGCCTGCCATAGTAATTACAGCACTAGGGTGACCAGTACCCTGCTCAGCCGGAAACCCTCCTTCAGCACTGTAAGTCATGTGTCCTGGGAAACGCCTCAATTCCAGCCAGACTAGGAGAGTTTTTCATCTTCAGATATAAAGGAATGTTTGATGTGATGTTAAACAACTTTAAAAAAAAAACTTAAATGTACATCATTCTTGAAGGCTTTAAAGGAAAAAATACAACAAAGTCAGTTTGGGAGGCTGGAGAGATGGCTCCACAGTTAAAGCTTGTGGCTCTTTCAGAGAAGCAGGGTTCGAGTTCCTCCCTCCCAACCACCTGAAACTCCAGGTCCAGGGAAACTGAGGTCATTCTGTCCCTCTCAGAGAGACAGACACGCGCGCGCGTGCGTGCGTGCACACGCTAAGACAGAATGCACACAAGCTAACACATTCACACACACATACCCATAAACTAAATCTTCCAAAAAATGTTCTGAAACTTTTAGGCAGGAGAAGCACAAGACAAGCAGGAAAAGTTTAAGCGACTCAGCTTGGGAGCTAGAAGGCTTGAATTCTGGCTCTGGTGGCGCAGAAGGAACAACTATGTGGCTGCCTCAGTACCCCTGTGCCTTGGTTTCATCATCAATAAATACGGAATCAGAGCCAGCTCTTTCCGTAAAATTCTGTTTTGAGAATAGTCTGGAGAGTCTCTGTATGGCGCAAGCAATTCCTGACCAGCAGCAGAAGGGGAGGCACATGCTAGATACCACGTGCTGCCTGACCCTGCCAAAGCAAATCGGGGAAATTTCCTAATAAGCAGAAAATGAGACCGATAACACCACCACCCCACCCATCCACCCCACCCCAGCCCAGTCCAGCCCTGTATCCATCCCCAGCCCAGGGCGACAGAAACTCTGCCAGAATCTAAGAAAACTATCAAGAAGTGGGTTGCCAGATGAACCCGAAGATATACTCAAATGTTACTAAGCAACTGAGTTGCAGAGGGCAGAGGCCACCTTCCACCCTGTTAATGGAAGAGAAAATGCTGCTCCTCCCAAATCCTACCGCAGAGACCGCACAGAGAGGTCACTAGGCTTTGCTGTGGAGAGCTGTATTACTAGGGTCAGACAAGTACCACCTACCACCGGACTGTGGAGGGGAGACGATAATGAGGGGACAGCAAAGGAGAGCCTGCAGGGGAAGGAGAGAATTGGGACCCCGAAAAGCTCTCTGTGAGGAAGGGGG
Source organism: Lophiomys imhausi (assembly GCA_907164525.1). Taxonomy (NCBI): domain Eukaryota; kingdom Metazoa; phylum Chordata; class Mammalia; order Rodentia; family Muridae; genus Lophiomys; species Lophiomys imhausi. The sequence goes on from CAJQZJ010032684.1 coordinate 478,314, forward strand.
AGATTTGAAAACATGTGTCAGCACAGGGGACATCAACTACAAAGAGACCAGGGCCAGAGGCTTCAATTGGAGGACAGTTTATGTTTTCAGGCTTTAGGTGCACAAAGAAAGGATGATTTTAGAGAAGTTGGAAATTGTTAGAATTTGGAGTTGATGGTGTCAATCAACAAGATGAAATTAGTCAGTCAATGATGACTCTTTCTTTTCAGCTAACTTAATTATCATTTCAATTTGGCAAATTAACCTCCATGTGCATGTACCAAAAACAGCAGCGCTCAATGAATAGGACATTTCACTTAACATTTTCGTTAGCTATAGGTTTAGTAGTTTTAAAACAATTTTTTTGCAACTCTGAATAACAATATATAATTAGTCTATTCTCCATTTGAGAAATTAAAATGTGAAAACAGACTTTAATAAAAAGTGTCAGTGGGAATAGTGTTTGCTACACAAGCATGAGGAAGGATGTCAGCTCACATTCCTGCACACATTAAAAAAAAAAAAAGCCAGCGGTGTCCACAGAGACCTATATCCCAGTTCTGCGAGTGTCTGGGGCTTGCTGGCCACCAGACTACCTCCAGTTTCAGAAGGATCCTGTCTGTGTCAAAGGAATAAGGTAGAGAGTGGAATAACAGGACACCCAACATCTCTGGCCTTTGTGCATGCCATACACCACACACACCAATCCATGCACATACAATAAGATTTATTAATGAACTAGTTTATTAATAACTATTAATTATGGAAAATAAAGAAAAAACTACGAAGGGTTCCCTCCCTCACATAACACACAATTCAAACACTAGTGTTTTGGGACCAGTACTTCATTCTAGTTTTTCTCTAGGCATTTTTTATGATTATGGTATTAGGTAAATAATATGTATCACAGTTGGGTGACTTTTTCACTTAACCATAAAAATCAGGAATTTCCTCATATTTCTATAAACTCTTACAAGAGTTTGCTAACAGTGCACTATTTTTAATACCTGCATTCCATGATGGGGTCATATCATAAATTATTAGTCACACCTCTACTTGGCCATTTAGGTTGTGATTAATTTTTTGCTATTATACACAATGCTGAAATGTGTAACTAACTCACAAAAGGGGTTTTCTCGTTTACTTGGGGCAATTTTCTTAACTTTGACCTCAGATATGTAATCATTTTTAACAGCTTCAATGAATACAGTTCACATGCTATATAATCAACCCATTTTAAGTAAAGATGTGAATATTTACTCATGTATGCACAGGTACATATAGCCAGCAGCACAGTTGATACTGTAACATTGTTATTACCTGAAAAAGTAACTTAGTATCCTTCAGCTTTCCCTGTCTTCACCTCACTTGAGGCTCCCCACAACCAGAGCGATCAACAGTGTACTTTCTGTTTCTAGAAATTTCCTTGTTCTGAATATTTTCTATGACTAGAACCATGTGAAGTCTTTTGTTTCCTCCACTTAGTATGTTTTCCAGGTTCATTTATATTGTAGCATGTAATGGTGATTTATTCTTTCCTATAACCACATAATCTGTTGTATGGACATACCACATGTTGTTTATTCACTTGTCAGTTGGTAGGCATTTGAGTTGTTTCTACACTTTGGCTTTTGTGAACAAGTTCCCGTATAAACATGTGCTTTCATCTCTTGGATATGAATACACAGAAATGGAACTGCAGGTATATATGACTAGAGATATAATTCTCCCTTAAAGGGTTTTGACGCTTTGAAGTCTCTTAATATGGTATTCATAAAATTGCTTTTCAGAAATGTTGGGTTTGGATTGAGTTCTAATTCTGATTGAGAATTCTGCTGCTATTAACAAGCAGTTGGCTCTCAGGGAACAATGATGTCTGAAAGAGAAAGACTAAACAGTGATGTCCAATAGAAATATAGTGTGGTAGAACTAGGCACATCTCCTATTGTCTCTAGACAAGCCAACCCAGTTAGGAGAAAGGGATCCAAAGGCGAGCAACAAACTCAGAGACCCTGCTCCTGCTGTTAGGAGACCCATATGGAGATGGAGCTGCACAACTGTTACATATGTGCAGAGGGCCTAGGTCTATCCCATGTGTGCTCTCTGCTTGGCAGTTTAGTCTCTGCGAGCCCCTATGTGCCAAGGCTAGCTGATTCTGTAGGTTTTCTGGTGGTGTCCTTGACCCCTATGGCTCCTTCAATCCTTCCTCCCCCTCTTCCACAGGATTCTCCACGCTCCGCCTGGTCTCTGCCACTGTCTCCATCAGTTGCTGGGAGAAGCCTCTCAGATGACAGTGAGTCCTGCTGCAACTTGATATGCCAAGGCAGGTTGATAACCTTGGAAGGCATCCCCTTTTCTGAAGAAAAAGGGAAGATGGGAAGATGGGAGGATGGGGGGAGGGAGTGAGAAGGGAGAGAGTGACTGGGAGGAGAGGTAGGAGGGGGAAATGTGATCAGGATGTAAAGTTAATTAATTAACTTAAAAAGAAATTTCAGGAAATATAGCGTGAAGCTGATAGGTAACTTTAAATTTTACAGAAGTCATGTTTTTTAAATTAGCAAGAATTAAGTGAAATTAATTTTCACAGAGCATTTTGTTTTCTTCTGTTGTGTTTGAGACAGGGTCTCACCAAGTAACTCCGGCTAGCCCAGAACTCACTCTGTAGAACAGGCTAGCTTCAAACTCACAGAGATCCGCCTGCCTCTGCCTTTCACAGGCCGGGATTAAAGGCTTGTGCCACCATGCCCAGCTACTTTTCATAATGTTTTATTAAACTCTACATCCAAGGTATTAAGTTTTCAACCTGTAATTAACATAACAATTTAACGGGGTATTTTACATTATTATTCACATCTCCAGAAGTCTGCTATGTGTTTTACACTTCAGCATGTCTCGGTTTGAACTAGTTACATTTAAGCTGTCAGCAGCAGCATCTGCCTAGTAATTCTTACACTGGAAAGCACAGATCTCAGTAGGTGACTGCATCTGCATTGGGAGGTGGTGAGAACTAAAAAACAAAAATACCTTCACATTTATTTCCCCTTATTTTTATCATCTTTTTATTTAAAAAAAAAAGCAAGGAAGTAGAAAAGTTAGCCGACTAAGGCTGCCTCCAAGGTGAAGAAAGGGTAACTAAGTACTTTTGCTATCACATTCTCTCTCTCCCTTTTTTTTTAATCACTTATTTTTATTTTATATACTTGGTGTTTTGACTACATATATCTCTTCCGGGTCATTTGGATCAGGAGTTACAACCAGTTGTGAGCCTCCATGAGGGTACTGAGAATTGAACCCAGGTCCTCTGGAAGAGCAGTCAGTGCTCTTAACCACTGAGCCATCTTTCCAGCCCGCTATCACATTGTTCTTCATAATTTCTATTTGGTGAATAGCAATGTCCAGCATGTTGTTTAAATTTCCACTCTTTTACTCTAGTTAACTGGATCTGCTTCCTCCTTAGATCAGTGGGATTGTGCTGAGTGCTGAACACTGATGCTAACATTCCCCACGCTGCCAAATAATTTTCTTTATTGGGTCTCTAATGATGAAAAGAACAGAAATGAAGAAAAGGAAATACATAAATTGCACTGTGCTACACATTGCTGAAAATCATGTTTTTCAATTTATTCTTCACAACAAAGCATATTTGATCAGAGATGCTACAGAATCCCAAGACACTGTGATTGTTCTATGGCAATGTTCTGCTATGCGTAATTTCCAGGTCAGATATGAGGCTGAGAATGGGGGGAAGAATCTCCATGGTGACCTCAGGCAGATTTTTTTTTTTTTTAACGAGTGCAATCAGTTGGATATTTGTTACCAGGTGGTGCTGCTGAAGAGTCTAGTCAGGGAAACCAGGCCGCCAAGCACCCCACAGCAGACTGCACTGCAGCCCAGGGTTGGGGAGTCTTTGGGGGTCTGCTGAGCATTGGCAAATGCATTTAAAATATTCTGCCAATAACAGAAGCAAATTCCTTAGACTGAGAGAAAATGTGTTGCCTAGAAAACATTGTCAGTGGTTGATTCATTTGCACTGCTGCAAACTACTTATTTTATTGTGTTCACAAAATAACTTTAGTCTAAGGCCATACCATCCTGAACGCGCCCGATCTCATCTGATCTCGGAAACTAAGCAGGGTTGGGCCTGGTTAGTACTTGGATGGGAGACACAATGACTTTAAAAGTGTAAATAAATTAAAACAATTTATTTATAATATCCTTGGAGGAAGTCAATCATTTCTTTCTAAGAAAGGATTTTTTTTTACTACTGAATAAAAACATCCAACAGTCTAAATAAACATTAAAGCACAGCCGCTCATGACAAGGAAGCCAGCATTGCAGAGCCCTGCATTCAAATTTGAGTCATACTCTGCCAGTTTTCTGACCTGAAACAAGTTGTTTTCCTAGGAGTCAGACCCCTTTCCTGGTAATAGGAATAATGAGTTGAGTTAGTGGGACAATAGGTTCATGAGGTTTAAATGCCTGTCTTGGCTACTGTACCATGCTCCTTGTTATTATTACATCTTGGGTGACCCAAGTTTTAGCACCATAGAGAATAGCCACAAAAAAAGCCCAGGGAATAGCAAGTCCCCAACCATCAATTATCATGTGACCTAGTGGCCATGCTGTGTTAAGAGGGAAGAATAGCTAGCCCAGCAGCTGTTTGCAAAGAGGACTAGAGTCACAGGAAAAGGAAGTAGTAGGAAGCACTCAAGTATTTCCCTGAGAACATGCTTAATTAATACATCCTGCCCCTTGCTAATTAATTAATTCAATACATGTAAATTGAGCACTAAGTATATTCAAAACACAATACCAAGGACAACAGTCACAAAGGTTAGATTTGGTATCTGCCCTCGGTAATCTTAAAGCTCATTGGAGTGTCACCTGATTTACGCCTGGACCCCGTTACTTTGTAAGCAATGTAATCAGCCTCAGCCTCTCGGTTATGAGCAAGTCTTAAGCACATTTGTAACCCTGTACTTAGCACAGTACCTGCTCCCAAGAGGTACTTAGTAAATGTTTGTGGCAGTGAATTTCTTAATATCCACCATTGCTGGTTTTCCAGCCAGATGACATGAACCTAGAAAGTAGACACATGCTTGTAAATTTCTTAATGCCAAGTGAGGGGTGTTATTTGTAGAGGTAGTAGTTTTGTCAACAGCTTTGTTAAGGTGTGAATTATTATGTAATACCAAACTGCAGTTATTGCACTCTTGGTTTTAATAGGTTTCTTTAGTCCCAAGTACATGAAAAATAACCATTTCTTTGCATTGTTGTAGCTGACTGAAGAATATAAACAGTGAAAATATACTCTGTAAATGAGGGGGTTGCTAGCTGTTGAACCCTCTGTTTTTCAATGAGATATAAATGAGAAAAGCAACCTAGATAAGACACACACAAAAAAGTTTGTCATTAGTCGTGTTGAAGTTTCACCATCTTGTACTCAAATTATTGTAGTACTTTCTTATATTAAAACAAATTATAGTTTTGGATAACTGTGTTTAAATTGGTTGTGTAATCTGGGTCTATTTTCCAGTTCTGTGAGTGTGATATAGTCAACGGGAAGCAGTATAGAAGGCTGTTGTTGTGCACTAAATAAAAACAGCTTCTCAGGAGCTTTCCTCTCCTGATGCCCTGTGGAGTACACAGTGCATTGCTATATCATTCATGACTTTGTTAGGTGGTGCAAGCTTGCATCTGATACTTTGATAGGGTACTGGAGGCAGGCTGTAGACACTCTTGCTCAATTGAAGTTACTTATAACCAGCAGTCTGGAATCAACTGTTAATAGACATCTTAACCCAAGCATGGTGACTTTCAATTAATCTGTGATGAGTTTTTATTTCCCATTATGAACTAAACATGCAAACCCAAAAGAACGAGCAGAGCTGTTTTCAGAGGACTTAATTCTCAGGGCTCCCTCTGCTGGTGGTGAAAGGTGACAAATTACCCCAGAGCTGAGGAATGAGGGTAATGTTATTACCATGATTTTGCCATTTATATTAGAGCTAAATTTACTGTTGGACACTCAAGCAATCAAACCAAATGTTTTGGTTTATAAACTAGCTAGTTTTTCCACTAAAGATTAAGTGATATTCTTGTGGTTGAATTAATTAGTCTTTTCATCACAGAAAATTGAGCTATTTTGTATTTAAAATAAATATTTGCCAGAGTTATGCCAAGTAATTTTTAACATTATTTATACAACTTATTACCAATAGCATATAGAACAGAAACTGAGCTGTTAATAGACCCCATAGAACAACTGATAAACAACTGACTAAAAAAAAAAAGATCACTTTTTGAGACATAATTCCATCTTAACATGGCATATAGAGTACATTAAAGTTTTGAGAAAATTTCAAAGTGGAGCCCTCTGAGGCTGAGTGGCATGCATATGACTTTAACAGCTATCTTCTGATGTATATGTTAAGATATACTTTTACATTTTAAAAAGTCCTTTTCTATTTAGCATCACATTATGCTAACAATCCTTGAACTGGGATACAAGCTATTATCCCTGTTTGACAAACAGAGGAACAGACATCAGAGAGGCTAAGTAACTGGCCCCAAATTACATACTTCGTAGAAGAGCTTCTTGGGCTTATCCAACAAACCTCCAACGACTCCATCCTTTGAGAGCTATTTAATGAAAAGTCACCAAGAAAAGCATTGCCAGAGGTGTGGCTCTACGGTAGGGCACTTGCCTGGCATGCAAGGTGCCCTCTGTTGAATAACCACCACCACACACAGCAGAACTAGAAATTACTTTTAAAGCTATCTAGATTTCAACAAAGCATCTTAGTGTGGATTGCCTTTCCATGTTTGTACTTCACAGGACCCTACTCACTTCTTAATGAACTCGGGTCTTTTGAGAGCTGTAATCTGTCTTCAGCTAAGGACCCTGGCAATGAAATAGGAAAAGAGAAAAGAAAGGCATTGAGACTCTGCCAGGTGAGGTTCTAGAAGGATCTAAAGCTCGTCTTTAGCTAAATTGTGTGGGTGCAAACACTGTTGTCAGAAGACGTTTTTATCCTAGAGAGATCATCTTAGTATTGTCCACTGTGCCGGTGTTCAGAAGCTGGGCTATGTCTCTCAGAACTCCAGGTTTCAAGAGTATCTGTTAGAATTCTAGGATTATGTAGAACTACTACCTAGGTTTTAGTTATATCATCTCCAAGGTAAGAATAATCATATATTTCAGTTCCCAGGATTCGCCAGGCCTGTAAGCAGACAGTCCTTTGAAACCAAATCAAGAGCTTAGCTTTTTTCTTTTTTCCCATGAATAAGTGAACAACCTTTTAGTAAAATTTGTTGACAAAAGTTGAGAACAAAGACTCTGGTCTGACTAGCACTCCGCCATGAAATATGTTTGATGGTTTCAGTCCCATGTACATGGTGAACATATACTGGCACGACTGATAGGAAGGATATGAGGAGGTAATATACAGATCCACAAATTAGATCACTGTTCGATGG
>CAJQZJ010032684.1:494267-512758 GCA_907164525.1 Lophiomys imhausi
TGTGTGTGTGTGTGTGTGTGTGTGTGTGTGTGTGTGTGTGTGTGTGTTTGTGTGTGTGTGTGTGTGACAGAGAAACAGAGAGAGAAAGATTATTATGTCTGATGACATTTGGTTCTAGATGTAATCCTGTGGAGTAAGTTCTACTACTACCACCATCCCCATTTTACTGAAAATGAAACGAAACTTGAAGAGACTGAGTGACTCTGTCAAAGATCATTGTCAAATTGGACAGGACCTAGGATATTGGTCATTGCACCACATTGTCTCGGTCCACAAAATGTATTTCATGGTAACATGCAAACACACCTGTTAATTATGATGCAATAAGAAAGATTATGAGCTGAAATTTTATATGGAGCTGTTTATAAATATGTGAAAAATGATACAAACCCCCCCCCATGCTCCCACATCCAATGAGAGAGCTAAAGAGGGACTTTGTATTGGGGAACTTTTCCTGTATTGAGGTGACATTTGCAAACCTTTTTCTGTCCAAAGGAGAAAAAAAAAACAGCTATAAGTTTTCTAATGTAAGAAATTTAAGTCATTCCTAATGATTTATGCCCTGACTAAAAAGGAAAATGTTCCTCATTATGTATAAAATGAAGTAAAATATGACTTCTTCACTTTTTAATGATTTATGGGTTGTACCTCACACTGTGCCCTCACAGGGCATGTACAAAGGTAAGACTCAGATCATTAATAATGCACAAGACTCCCACATCTGGTTGGTCCTCCCAGGTGAATCAAGCCAACGCCTGATTTAACAGATGGACAATGCTCTGTTTCCTGATGGTAAAATCACCAGATGTTTAGAGATTCCAGAAGTACAGAGGCAGAAGAAATGTGTTAATGATGAGGTTCCTAGCATCCCTTTGAATTATCTTACTTTTTAACCCTACCTTTTTGTTGTAACACATTGCAGATATATATATATATGAATTGTGCTATTATTTCAAATTTAATTAAAGTAAGATTTTTTTCCCTAGAATATTCTAAAAGTAAGCAACCAGGTACATGTTCTTATATGTTGTCACCACACACTATTCAAAGCTTGACGTTTTTACTTGTTTTATTTCTTGCTGACGTTCATCTGCAGAAGCCCTTATAGTGGCCTGGACCAGGGCCTTCTGATGGAGATCTGTGGTTCTTGCTAGGATCTCTCTCCTAGATGTGCAGGGGATCCTCCATCTCTGCTGCAGGGGTGACACCTGGCTTGCTACAACACTCTTAAGCTATATCCATTATTTTCAACACTCTTCCTCTAAGAAAAGTAGAGTCCAATCTTATTCAAGAAGAGAAAAGTATAAAGGAAGTGAGCAATAGGGATGCCAGGGAGCAGAACTAAAACAATGCAGCCAGCAGGGATACAGGAAGGATTTTATTCTGGTGTGAGTAGGAGTGTGAGATTGACAGCCTTATAAGGAGAAAGGCCAAAGTTCAAATCCTGACACCAGCAGTTACTAGCCAAGTGATTTTACCCCTAGACAAGTCACTTAATCACTTCACTGTGCATATTTCCAAGGGTTGTGTTAAAGATTAAATTAAATTGTAGAACAGATAGGAACACACTTTGCACTTTACATGGAATAGGTTCATAGATAAGAAGTCAGAGAGATATAACATGTGGGCCTCATGCATTCCTTCGGGATATTTCTGCGTTGGGACCTGGGTTATACTAGCTTTAATTCAATTGCTCATCTCACTAATCCAGGTCAGGATCCTGCACTTTCTTTAGATAAAAATGCTTACCTTAGAACTGGAAGCTGGCTAAGCACCTTCCCAACAACTAAGCTCCCCACCTCCACCCCCACCCCCATCCCCACCCCGCAGAGCTCTCCACTATGGTTCCCCATTCAGATGCTGGGAGAGTTGGCCTCCTGAATCTATCTGCAGAAATAAGCTACAGTTAAAAAGAAAAAAGGCAGGGGACTTTCTCCAAAGACTTTTCCTGTGTGTTTTTAACAGGGTGAAGTTGCCCCAGGGTTAAGCACTGTGTTACCAACGGATGGAACACAGAGACTTGGCCCCCAGACAGTAAGGTTCAGCTTTCCTTCTTCATACTCTCCCTCAAATGCCTGCTGGGTGTCCGTTTAATTAGTGAGCAAATAGTGATTCCCAGAGATTATAGAGTCTTTAGTGTTCACGAGGACAGAGTCCCAAATGTTTTCCCAGCAGTATACACAATCATTTCCTACTTTTAAATAGTAGGCTGATCTGAATATTAACTACTTGCCAATTTCAACACACCTCTCCTATAAACATTCCCTTCCTGGGCAGGGAGGAAGCCCACATGATGTGGTCCTATGTCGTTCTCTAACTTTCTTTTTTATGATTGGTGCAGAGCATCTGATTATTTCCAGGTGTTTCGGATTTTCTCGTGGCCTCCTTGTTACTTCCCCCACTTTGAGTTCCTTTGGCAATGAATGTGACCATGAGGTCCAAAGCCATAAAGGATGTATTCACCGCTTCCCTCTTATGTCTGTCCCTTTACTTAACCACAAGTTCACTGTCTTTATCCATGTTAATTCCCTGAGGTATTCACACAGCATTTGTGTTGACTGCCTTAATTTTGATCTTCTCTAATCAGTCCCTGCCAGATGGTAGTTAAAGTTTAATGACCCCTGTAAAAATAGTTCCCTTTCTTCTTTCATCAGTCATGTGTGTTTACTTAGCTAACTGCTGGATGTTCGGAATGAATACAAAGTGACCACCAGCAAAACGAATTCAACAAACATACTAGCTTAGTATTTTGCATGGTAGCTAAAGATGTTGCCTGCTGCTATCCACCCAGCCATCATCCTTACCTTTTATCATCTTTGATTGGCTGCTCTGTTAGTTTTCTTTTCTTTTTATCTTCTTTCTCAGGTTGCTGGAGGCCTGGTAGTCTTCAGTACGAAGCAATTAAAGTGTGTAGACACATCTCAGTTCAATAGCATTTAAGTGCTCAATAGATGGCATTCGGCATATCGGTGGAGCTTTCTTCTCCACACCCACAGGGCCCGAGAAAGCGCCATTTTTTTTATGGCTCAGATAAAGAAAGCTGAGACAACTCAAGAGGCCACCCAAGAGGCCATGATAGAAACTTGGCACCCTCAAGAAATAAAATAAAGAGGCAGATACATATAACAAAGTCATCTCTAAATAAATAGTATGCCCTTTGTGTCTTTACTACATCCTACCACGATTCCTGAGGGAGCCAGTCCAGAACTAGTAATTAAATAAGGACAGTACATGCCATTTTACGGATGAAGTAACTGAGATGAGTCATATACCTGATGTCTTGCCAGGCCACACACATATCTCTTGAAGTACCCTGTCACTTAGACTTATGGTCAATTTATTAAAATATGCACGGGCTATTTAAAAGAAAAATAAAAGTAACCAAACAAAAGATTATCAACATTTTTAAAGCAAGTATTCTTGGTAAAGCCTATAAAATATAGGTCTCTTGGTCAGAGACTAACCAACTACAGTCTGTAGGTCAAATTCAGTTCCTTATCTGTTTTTATAAATAAAGTTTTATTGGTGCATAGTGGAGTTAATTTTTTTGCACACAGTTTATGACTAAGCAGTCATATTGTGACATTTTACATTGTGGTGTTTTAACAATGTTTAATTGTTTCACCAGATACTATATGTCCTACAAAACCTAAAGTAGTTGTTGTCAGACCCTTTATGGCAAGGTGTGCCATCCTCTGCTCCAGGATTTTGTATTATGTCATTGCATATTATGCAATTTCTACTTTAATCAAAATGATGTTGATTTATAATAGCATTTCATATTGAAAAGATTTTAGAGTCACCTATTAACATGTCTATTTTAATTATAGTGATCATCTTGAAGAGTTAAGAAACTACAAATGCTCAACAAGTTTTAAAAGATTTATTTAATTTTTAATTATGTGTATGGGTCTCTGTGTGTATGTGCATGTGAGTGCAAGTGCCCACAGAGGCCAGAAGAGGCCATCAGTTTCCCTGGAGCTGGAAGTGACTGGGAGCTGCTTGATGTGAATTCTAGGAACAGAACTCTGGTCCTCTACAAGAGCAGGAAGTACCCCCAACCCCTGAGCCATCTCACTAGCCCCTCAACCAACTTCTTGATAATTTAGGAAGCAGTATGGCCACTGTGTAATCTGTAATGTATACAAGTCACAACCTAACGATTCGGGGGAAAATATTGATGTCTGACTAGGTTTGTAATGTGTAGTTTGAAGAAAGATCTATGATCTATCTGGGTTCTAATTTCTTCATCTAGAATTAGCGCTATATAATCAATATTCTCTTGAGTCCATTACAGCATAAACATTCTATTGCCCATATTACACCTTCTCAAACTGAAAATAATCTTCATGTCGCCCCCCCAAAAAAAGAGCTTTACACTCTCATGAGTTTATTGTTAGTCCCAGTTTTTAAACAGCCCCTACAGAAACCCTTGAATTCTGGGCAATCTCAATCTGATTCTCAGGTGGGTAAAGAAGAAATCATACTTTCGAATGAAGAGCATCAGACAGTATCATCCAAAAATATTTTACTTATGACTATATAATAGGAGACTTGTGGTACTGAAGAAATGAAAAAAAAAAGTGAGCCTGGGTAGAGGAAAAATTGGGCATCAGCAGTTTTCCACAAAGATTTTGAAGGGAAATAGATCATCAGTTAAGAAATGTAAATGGCCAGTCTGGAGAGATGGCTCAGCGGTTAAGAGCACTGACTGCTCTTCCAAAGGGCCTGAGTTCAAATCCCAGCACCCACATGGCAGTTCACAGCTGTCTGTAATTGCCCAGTGTGGAGACACACGCCTTTAATCTGAGCACTCAGGAGACAGAGGCAGGTGGATCTCTGTGAGTTCAAGGTTAGTCTGGTCTACAAAGTGAGTCCAGAACAGCCATGGATATACAGAGAAACCCTATCTCAAACAAAACAAAACAAAACAAAAAACAAAAAGAATGAAAGAAAGAAAGGAAGGAAGAAAGCAAAGAAATGTAAATGGCAGAGGGAGGGAAGGCTGGAGAGAAGGCTCAGTCAGTAAAGTAGCTAACTACCTTGCAATCCTGAGGAGGGAGGGAGTTTAGATCGCAGCATAGATGTAAAGAGGCAGGCACAGTAGTGCCATACATGTAAAGAGGCAGGCAAGGTGGTGCATGTACACACACACAGGCACACAATACATACACTTCACACATATACAACATAGCATACACAAAAAATCATTTTAAATTAAACAAAAAAAGTAAATGGTGATTTAAAAAACCTCTCTAGAGTGAAATAAATATACCCGTGTTGTGGAGTAGGATTCAAAATTCAGCATAAATTTTAACAGTAAAATACAGCTTTGCTTTTAAAGTAAAATATAACTTTTAAAATATTTTTATTATAAACAAAGAGCCAAGACCAGCACTCTGGGTGCTTGTTCCCTATTCTCCATGACCAGGAGCCTCTAAAGGGAAAGTTGGAGGGGCACTGACTTACGAGGAATGAACTCTGAGGGTCTAGTGCAAAACAAAAAACAAAACAAAAAAACCTTGTACTTTAAGTTGCTGCTTCAGAATTTATAGTCTGACATCCCTGTGCCTCAAAACTTCTAACCAGCCCTAAGAAGTTTATTCCTCCAATATGTGTGTAAGTGAACAATCAGAGTAGCTGATTTATAGGTTCCCAGGAGCTGAGGTGTGTTGTCCTCATGTTCAATAAATTACTGTGGGCAGAAGTCAAACAGCCACCAAATGATCTTTAAACTCCTTTCCAAGCAAGGGAGACACTGAGAGAAGATCAAAGATATAGTAGGAAACAATCGAGGGAATTCTGTACTGAGTTGAGGCCCCAAGCACAGCTTTGAGCCATGATTTCCTTATCTGTCCATGAGACTTCAGACCTGAAGGTAGACCCACATGTGCTAAAGATAAAACCTTCAGAAAATCACAGTAGCTAATATGTATGTATTACTGCTAGTCTCTTACTTTCCTATGTAAAAACATATTCTACCTTCTATGTCTTCTAAGAAGGAGTGAAAATACTATTATTGTATATGGATGGCTAATCTGTTATTTTGCTGGAAAATAATAAGCAATGCAAGCAATGTTGGTATTGGCCAATTTTGTTAAAGAGAGGGGCTGGGAGAGAGATGCCAAGATGCTGCCATGAGCCTCAACAATGAGATTTAAGAGAAAAGTGCTCATTTCTCTCTTGGCTCATGATAGCAGCAGACAGGCAAGCAGCCTCTATTCCATACAGCAGCCCAGAGACTGGAGATGGGGATATGACTGCTACTTCCACATGTGGCTTCTAGGGTCACCTTGTTTTTGCTGTCCCACTCAGTACCCACTGCTGTTGGCAGCACTTCAATCACGTCCGTCTGTACACACTGTTAGTCTTGCACTGAGGACTGGGAATTTATATGGAATATTTAGATAAAATAAGTTTGCTATAATAAAACACTGTTCACTAGTTCCAGTTTTAGGAAATCTTGGAATTGTGTCACATGTGCATCCATAGGTGGCAGAGAGGAGAGAGGCTATGTCTACATTCAGTGTTCTGACCTATGAACATCTGAATGAATAGTAGCTTAAAATTCTCAGGAGCTGGGAGGAAGCTGGATACCAACACCACTTTGGCACCATGGGGCCCGGAAGGGAAGCTAGCCAGTGTCGACCACTAGTCCAGCACCATGGAAGCACCAGATGACCTCAAAGGACAAGCAAGCCAGAGCTTAGGGGAGCCCTGCTTGGCCCTGGATGAGGGGGTTGTGGGTGTGGGTCACAAGAGCAGGAGAGCTGTCCCTGCCCCTCACATGCTGCAGCACTCAGGAGAGCAGGCCCTACATCTTGCTTGGGCAGCACACTACAGCTATTCTCTGGATGTGGGGGTTGTGGGTGAGCTAGCCCCAAGGGAGTGAATATGGAAGAGCCAGCCCTGCCTTCTGTCTACTTTCTGGTGGTGTTGGTGAAGGAGAGATTCCCTTCCTTGGGCTCTCACCACCAGCAGCAGACAGGAGATCTGGCTCTGATGAGGGTCACAAGAGTAGGAGAATTGTCCCTGCCCCTCACATACTGTAGCATTTGGGAGAGCGGGCCCTATTCCTTGCTTGGACAGCAACTTGTCCTATAGCTGGCCCTAGATGTGGGGGTTGTGGGTAAGCTAGCCCTGAGGGAATTGAGTGGGAGAGTCTGCCTTGCCTTCTCTCTGCTTTGTGGTGGTGTTGGTGAGGAAGAGATTCCCTTTACTATCATGCTCTTGCCACAGGGAGAGTTGTTCCTGATGGGATCATGAAATCCAGAGAGCTGGTCCAACCCCTTACTTGCTGCAGCACTTAGGAGAGCAGGCCCTGCACGTGGGGGTTGCAGACCTAGAACCAGGACTTTGAGTTGGCCCACCCCAGGGATGAACTGCTAGAGTGCAGGAAGAGACCAGTTCCATAGACCCAAAAACTCCAGGATCTCCATGACACAGGACAATAACAACATATCTGAGAGGAGTCACAGTGAGGTTCCAGTATTGACAAAGTAGCAGAAGCCAGAGGCCTCATACCAGACCAAGGAGTCATTATAATGAATATTTGCAAGCAAAAATGTGTGGACAAAAGGGAATATTGTGGGACACACTGAGACACAGTACAGCTTCCACAATAAGAATTTTTTTTTTATGTTGAGGTGAGGGAGGTTACAATGGTGGAGGGTGGGTCTTAGGGGAGGTGGGAGATGTGGGGGAACAGGGAGCATGATGTGAAACTCGCACTCACACAAAAAAAAATTTAATTGGAAAAAAAGAAATCTTGGAATTTATACAACTGAAGATTTCAAATTCTCTTCCTTCTTAAAACAAAGAGAACCTTTCTTCTGGATTTGGCCTTCATTTCTACATCAGTTAAATTTTGACATTTCTAAAATATAAATGAAAAACTATAAAAGCACATAATAGTGTGATTAATAGTAAAAATAAAGCATCTTTTACCATGTTTCATAGTTATTATAATTTCTTTTACAAAACACCTATTCACAAATTTTTAAGATTTTTTTTTTTTATTGGTTCTTTGAGAATGTTGTACAGTAAGTTTTGACAATATTCACAGGCCCATCAACTCCTCTCAGGTGCATCCCTTTCCATACCTTCCCAATTTTGTGTTCCCTCTCCCTTCTTTATCCTTCAAGTCCAATTTGTCTAGTCCATACATCCAAGGATGTGTGGACTTCAGGAGCACGGTCAACCCACCAGTGAAAATACTCTTGAAGAAAACTGACTCTCCCTCTCCCAGCAGCTATCAGTTGCCCACAGCTCCCTGACTAGCTAGGATTTCATGTCCACCTCCCCTTTCCATGCCAGGATTTGATCTTGCCTGGGTTTGCACAGGCTCTGTACATGCTATCATAACCACTGTGAGTTCATATATGCAGTTGCCCTGTTATATTCAGAGAACACTGTTGTCTTGTATTCATTCACCGCCTCTGGCTCATACAATCTTCCCACTTCCTCTTCCACAAGGCTCTTCCTGAGTCTTGGGAGGAGAGGGACCAGTGTAGATTTCCATTTGGGACTGAGCACTCCACAGGCTCTTGCTCTCTACACCTTGGCCTGTTGTCTGTATCTGTGCAAATCTCCATCTATAGGAAATTGGAGCTTCCCTAATGACTGTTGAGAGATATGTTGATCTATTGGTATAAGAACAAGTCATTAAGAGTCAGTTTACTTCTATGTCTAGTTGGTAGAATAATTGCAGTAGGCTCTCCCCTAGGGCCTGTGACCTGAATGATAAAGCAGCTGGAACTAAGAAACAGGCAGGTGTGGTTATTCTAACATCTAAAAAAACAGACTTCAAAACAGACCATTAGTCTCTTTTGCTCAATTTTTAAACTGGGTTTTTTAACTTCTAAAATTCATATCAAGAACTTCTTTATATATATTTGCTATGTTTTTAAAGGAGTATTGTTCATTATTGTGAAGCTATTTTTTACAGATATATTTAATTGATTATCCAACAACAAATGGTCAGTCCTGAAAACATACAAACGAGTAACATTATACAGACTGAGCAGGTTATATTTAGGAATGTGTGTGCCTCTGTGTGTGTGTGTATGTGTGTACATATATGCATGTAACAACAACTAATGAAAAAAGAGATCATGAATTTGAAAGAGATTATATGGGAGGGTTTGGAAGGAAGAAGGGGATCTAGAAATGGTATAATTATATCATCTCAAAAGTTAAAAAAATAAAGACAGATTTATTTTTGTTTTTTATGAGTATTTTCCTTGAGTGTAGTATGTGCACCACATGCATACCTGATATCCATGGAGGCCAAGAGAGGGCCTCAGATCCCCTGAAATGGAGATACAAATGGTTGTGAGCCACCATGTGTGTGTTAGGAACCAACTTGTATTCTCTACAAGCACAGCAAGTAATTTTAACTGCTGAGCCAACATCTCTTCAGCCCCTGATGTTGATTAAAAAACATTTTAATTCTAAAAAATTAAAATTTTTTTAATTCTAAATATTAGATAAACATTAGATCTCTTTTTCCCAAGTAGTAGATTTTCTTTTTAAGTCTTATTTGGAAATTTTCAAGCACATACAAAATTAAGAAAATGCAATGAATTTTAAAATTCCTGTCATTCCTTTCACAGTCAACCCTATTTCATCTACCCCATCATCCTATATCTTCTCAATTCAGTCATTTAAAGAGATACATTTTATTTCATATGTAGATATTTTCATATAAATCTCTGAAGATAAGAACTTCTAAAACCAGGACCATAATAGCATTATCAACTTAACAATATGCTTTTAAAGAACCTAATGCTGCAGTCAAGTACCTTCCCTGGTCCCACTGGCCCCAGGGAGGCTGGAAGAAAGACACCCAAGCACACACACACTGGGTGCCACTATGATGCGTGAATGTGTGATGGAGAGATGGGGAAGATGGAGTACTTAGTGGAGAGATGGGCGGGAAAGTGAAATCAAGGAGTTTATACACTGTGGAGAAAGGTAGAACTGGAGATTTGACAGTGGTGAAGTATAAGTGGGTATGAGGAGCCTGCTCAGCCATCTGAGGCTACTTCTGGCCCATCTGGGGTCTGTGTCAATGTCTGTGGCCTGAGTTACCTACAAAGGCCATGCAGATGTCCTTGATCTAGACTACTAGAGAGACCATGTGGATGTCTAAGGACAGTGTTCACACACACACACACACACACACACTGGGGACATGTTGATCTGAATGGCCTATGCTGGTTGTGGCCATGGTGATGATGCCTTGGAAATGGTGAGGGTCATGTGTGGGTTCATGATCCTATGGCAGCCAGGATCTGTGTTAATGTCCAATGTCCAAAGCCCATGTTACCACCGAGGGCCATGCAGATGTCCCTGGTCTGGGCTGTCTAAGGCCATGTTGATATTCAAGCACTGTGCTAAGCTAGCACTGCCCCTCACTTCTTCTGCAGCATGGGAGAGTTGGCACTTTTGACATGGGCTGCAGGAGAGCTGGCCTCATGGCATGAGTGTGGGGGAGCAGTCCCTGCAGCTTACCAGCTGTATCACTCAGGAGAACAGGCCCTGCACCTCACCTGGGTAGCACAGAAGAGCTGGCCCTGGTGGCAAAGAACAGATGAGTTGGCCCCACATTCATGTGCTGTGAGGTGGGATGGATGAGGGAGAGATTGTCTGTCCACCCCAAACACCCTTCTCCTCCTATGGCAGGTGGGACATCTGGCCCTGAGGACATGAGAACAGAAGAGCTGGCCCTGTCCTTCATTGGCTGCAGCACTCAGTAGAGTATCCCCTGGGGCAGCACAGTAGAACTGGCCCCGGTGGCATGGTGAGGAGTAAGCTGGCCCCAAAGCCATGAAAGCAGGAGAGCTGACCCTCCCCTTGCTGGCTGAGGCATTGGGTGAGCTAACCAGGACAGTACTGGAGACCTGGCCCTGGTGGTGTGGGTGTGGGAGAGTTGGTAGGCTGACCAACTTAGCTAAGCCTACAACACCCAGGCCTAGATCCAGGGACTTGAGTTACCCCACCCCAACATCTACTCCATCTATAAACTGTTAGAGTGTGAGAAAGGGCTGGTCCTGCGTGTCCAAAGATGCAGGATCTCCATGACACAGGGCAACAACAAGATGTCTGAGAGGAGTCCCAGTGAGGATCCAGTATTGATAGTGTAGCACAGGCCAGAGGTCTTGAACCAGACCGATGACTCACTGCAGCGAACATTTGTAAGTAAAGACATGTGGACAAAAGGATGTATACTGGGGACACATTGTGACTCACTACAGCTTCCATGACAAGATTTTGTTGTTATTGTTTATTTTATCATTTTATTTTATTATTTTATTTTATTGAAGTGGTTGAAAGGGCAGAGAGTGGCTACAAAGGGACAGGGAGATGAGTGGGATGGGGTGCAAGTTATGAAATTCACAAAGAATCAATAAAAAGTTTTTTAAAGCATATTTCCAAAAAGAAAGAAACTGTGGCCCAGTATCATAAAATTATCCAGTCATTTTTCAAATTTCCCACTTGTTTTATAAGTGTCTTTAAAGTTTGACTCAAAAATCAAATAACCAACAACTATTAATATCCAATAATAAATATCAATAGCCACAATGATTCCCTATTTCTCACTACTTTCAGTTTTTGGACATGCTTTCATTGTTGCTGATGAAGCCAGGTTTTGTGGGGGTTCTTTTTGTTTGTTTTTTGTTTTTGTTTTGTTTTTTGTAGCATCCATTAGGCTGGAATTTTACTGGTTGAATCTGTGTTGTGTAGTGTTGCACATTTCTCTGTCCTCTATATTTTCTATAAGCTAGTACTTGAGTTGAAACACCTCAACAGACTCAATATCAAGTGGATTGGCAAATTATATTATCAATGGTATAGTGTAATTTCATCAAAGGGTCTCTGTTTATGGATTGCTAATTTTTTTATGAATATTTCTCGTGCAAATGTATTTAGTCATTTGCAGTTGCAAAGTGGTGATTTAAAAAAAAAGACCTTTCTTATATTTCTTAATTATTTTCTCTCTGTGTGTGCACACACATGTATATAAAATGCCACAGTGCACATGAGGTCGGTCAGGAATCCATTCTCTCATCCTACCATGTGAACCCTAAGACTGGAACTCAGGCCACTAGCTTTGCAACAGCACTTCTACCCACTGAGCCATCTCACCAACCCCACACAAAGTAATATTTTAATGCTATAAACCCACTTTCATTTGTCAGCTGAAATACTTCTAAGAAAACCACATTCTAAAATGCCCCCCTCTAGTGAGCTATTGGTACCTCCAAGGTATTTAGGATAACAAAATAAATGCTGTTTTCCCTGAATGGTTTTCAGAATAATACAAAGGGGCACCATTATGGGGTCCACAGTGTTTTCATTAAACAAACTAAGGAGACTTGAATAATTTATGTGACATGATCTGTAACAGGAAATGTAGAGATGGACCTACACTGTCATGCTGAGAAACAGTGCTATGAATAGTGGAAGAACACATAAGTAGTGTTCAAGAGACAACTTCATAAGTTCGCATAGGTCAGATACAAGGTAATCCAAACAGAAAGGAAGAAGAGGATGAGAACAACTTTGTAAGTTTACATAGGTCACATACAAGGTAATCCAAACAGAAAGGAAGAAGAAGATGAGAACAAGGAATTGAGACTGGAGAGAATTCTCAGAAGTTAAGAGCACTTCGTGCTCTTACAGAGTATCCAAAGACAATTCCCAGCACCCACGTTGGGTGGTTCACAGCCACTTTTACCTCCAGCTTGAGGGGATCCAGCACCCTCTTCTGGCCTTTGCAGGTACCTG
The DNA here is from genome assembly GCA_907164525.1 of Lophiomys imhausi. Taxonomy (NCBI): domain Eukaryota; kingdom Metazoa; phylum Chordata; class Mammalia; order Rodentia; family Muridae; genus Lophiomys; species Lophiomys imhausi. The sequence goes on from CAJQZJ010032684.1 coordinate 507,060, forward strand.
CATTTATATGCACATGCACACACAGAGACACACATTCACATGCAATTTTAAAAAAGTAAAATAAAATATTTTTGTGAAAAGAAAATTAAGCTTAAACACAACTTAAACATTTGAATTTATAAATTCATGGTGACACCAAACAAAGGCTTTCATAGTCTAAGTCTAATCATGTATTTTTTAATCCAGGTGTTATAACTTTATATTTTTGGTTGTGAGCCTAGCCTTTAACGGCTGAGCCATCTCTCCAGCCCGAGGTGTTATAACTTTAATACAATCAGATTCATTAATATTTCCCCTTAAGTTTTCATTTCATTATGTTTTGTTCAAGAAATCCCCCCTTCTCCTTATATCATAAAAATAGCTTCCTAAGTTTTTAATTGCCTTTCACATTTAAGTCTTACTACAAACTATTTTTCAATATCATGCAAGAGATGTTTCAGAGTTTAATTGAAGTCTCAGAAGAAAAGATTCGAGAAAATCAAAGAAGACATTTTAGAAAAACTGTACCTCGGATTTTTCTGGAAGTAAAGTATAAATAAAAAGAAGTCAATGCTCAGGCACATGCAGAGCAGCAGACAAGAAGCTCATAATCACCAGTGGGAAAGAAGAGGATATTCACACAGATGAATAACAAAGTGGCATTTCTATTTTCTTCTTTTTATTTTATTTGGGTTTTTTTTATTAAAGTTGCATTTTTAAAGCACCTATTTATTTGGGGGCAAGGAGCATGCACACAACACAGTACACATGTGGATCTCAGAAGACAACTTACAGAAGTTGCTTCTTTCCTTCTACCATGTGCATTCCAGGGAACCAAATTCATGTTGTCCAAGTACCTTTTACCAGCTCAGTTATTTCACTGGCTGTATATTTTTCAATGTCAATAACAAAAGCCTGGGAATTTTATTTCTCCCAAATGCAAAGAAAGACAGAAAAGTCTCAGTTAAAAACTGTTTACCATTCTCTGCCTGGAACCCTGCTGACCACACTGGCCTAAGAATCAGACCAGTGTCTTCCCCAGCTATCATCAGAGAAGATTTCTCCTACAGTTGATGGAAACAAAAACAGAGACCCAAAACAGGACAATGTGAAGACAGTGAGAGAAAGAACTTGGAACACTCGATCCTAAAAGGGATGTCTCCATCAAATTCCTTTCCTCAGGGTTCAGGAAACCCTGCAGAAGAGAAGGTAGAGAAAGTGTAAGCCAGGTGACAACTTCCTGAACAGAACACCAACAGCTCAGGCTCTAAAACCAACAATCGATAAATGGGACCTCATGAAACTGAAAAGCTTCTGTAAGGCAAAAGACAGTGTCATTAGAACAAAACGGCAGCCTACAGACTGGGAAAAGGTCTTCACCATCTCCACATCCAACAGGGGGATAATATTCAAACTATATAAAGAACTCAAGAAATTAAACACCAAAAAACCAAATAATCCAATCAAAAAATGGGGTAAAGAGCTAAACCAAGAATTCACAAAGGAGGGATTTCTAATGGCTGAGAGACACTTGAAGAAATGCTCAATATCCTTAGTCATCAGGGAAATGCAACTCAAAACAACTCTGAGATTTCATCTCACACCTGTCAGAATGGCTAAAGTAAAAAACTCAAGTGATAGCACATGCTGGTGAGGATGTGGAGAAAGGGGAACCCTTCTCCATTGGTGGTGGGAGTGCAAACTTTTACAAACACTTTGGAAATCAATCTGGCACTATCTCAGAGAACTGGGAATAGCTCTATCTCAAGACCCAGCCATACCACTCCTGGGCATATATCCAAAAGATTCTTCACCAAACTACAAGGTTATCAGCCCAACTATGTTCATAGCAGATTTATTCATAATAGCTAGAAACTGGAAAGAACCCAGATGTCCTTCAACCAAAGAATGGATTAAAACAAAAAACAAAAAAACTGTGGTACATTTACACGATGGAATACTACTCAGCTATAAGAAACAAGGTAATCATACAATTCGCAACCAAAATGGATGGAACTAGAAAAGCTCATCCTGAGTAAGCTAACCCAGACCCAGAAAGATACACATGCAGTGTATTCACTTATAATTGGATGTTAGACATATAGTACAAGATAACTATCCTACAACCCACAGACACAAAAGAACAGGAACCTAGCATAACTATCCTATGAGAAATTCCACCCAGCAGGAGATCAAAACAGATGCTGAGACACGCAGTCAAACATTAGGTGGAGCTTGGGAGCCCTACATAAAAGAAGGAGGAAGATTAGAGAGACATGGAGGGGTCAAGATCAACATATGAAGATCAACAGGACCAAACAACCTAGGCTGCTAGAGGCTAACAGAGAATTAAACGCTAACCAGAAAAAGAAGAAAAAAGCTTAGACTAGACCTCGACCCCCTGTACAAATATAGAGGATAGGCAACTTCGTCTTCCTACAGATCCCTTAGCAAGTCTCAGTCATGGATTTTGTTACTTGTTAGTGGAACACTTTACCCTAGCTGAGCTGCCATGTCAGGCAGCAGAGCAAGAGGAAACTCTTAGCCCTCATGTGACTGATGAACTGAGGGGGACTGATATGTGGGGGCTCCCCTCACCCAAGGAGAAGGATAGGAGGAAGAAGGGGTAGAGGGTGGGAAGGTGGGGCCTGGAGGGGAGGGGGTGGCGGTGATTGAGATGTAACTTGAATTAATAAATAAATGTTAAGAAGAAAAAAAAGAAAAAGTATAAGAGCCAGAGAGGGTGGAGGACACCAAGGAAACAAGCATTTCAAAAACAGCCTGACTGACACATATATGTAATCTCAAAATGTGGCAGGTATGTGCAGGGCCTGCATAGGTCTAAGCCAGATGGGGTCCCAGCCCTGAGAGGGGAAATGGACACAAGGCCCCATCCTTAACCTAGAAGCTATCTCACATCTAAAGAACTTCTAGGTCTGTGTGATCCAGAAAGAATGTAGACAGGCCCTTTATACACACCTTTAATCCCAAACAATGAAGATAACGTTAATTTATAGAATTATGTTTGAAAATGATGTCTAATAATTGAGAGACAGACAAAGTGACTAATCAGAGAAAGATTTGACAGTATAGGAAAGGAGAGGAAGGAGAAGGTACTTCGGGGTGGGGGGGAGGGGCATTTTCACCAGGACAGTTTCACAGAGACAAGGTGTAGAGAGAACAAAATAGGCACAGGTGAAGACAGACGAGCCAGAGAATGAGAAGGAACCAGAAGTCTAGAACAGATTGCTAGAGTTAGTTTGAGGTCAAGCAGAGCAAGTCAGTCAGAAATGAAAGAAGCCAGTTTGATTCCGTGTGCTTGGAGAGGAGTTTGAGCCAGAGCAGTTGAGTTGAGCCTCCAGCCAGAGTTCAGAAAGAACAAGAAAGGGTGAGCTTATTCAATTGTAATTCTCAGAAACTGAAAACATTACAGGCCTAGATAAGATTGTATGGAAGCTAGAAGCTTCCAGGACTATGCCTAGATTAGCAGACGGAGGCAGTAAGCCTTGAGACAATAATTGCATCCGGCAAATAAAAGTTACTTTTACAAAAATTAGTTGTCTGCAATAGAGTTGTGGTGATTTTAATGAAAGCAGACCCCACACACCCATAGGGAATGGCACTATTATGAGATGTGGCCATGCTGGAGGAGGTGTGGCCTTGTTGGAGGAAGTGTGTCACTGGAGGTGGGAGTTGAGGTTTCAGATCATCAAGCCAGGTCCAGTGTCTGTCTTCTTTTTTCTGCATAAGAATCAAGATGTAGAACTCTCAGCTCCTTCTCCAACACCATGTCTGCCTGCCATGCTTCCTGCCATAATGATAATGGACTAAACCTCTGAACTGTAGTTTTTCTTTATAAGAGTTGCCATGGTCATGGTGTCTCTGCACAGCAATGAAATCCTGACTAACAAACTCACTGGGCATACAAACCCCTCTTAAAGACAGACCTCTTACACAATAGTAGGTGATCAGCACAAAACAAATTCAATGGCATTTTTGGAGGTTCTTTGTTTCATAATGCTCTGTCTGGGATTACTTTTTTCCCCTTACAGGTATTTTGCATATATATTATGGTTTCCAACATTGTGTTTTTATGGGATTTCTGTGTCTGTTAATGCCCTATAAACACTGAAAAGATGTTTAATAGCATTACCCAAAGATATGCAAACCAAAACCACAATGAAGAGTCAGGCTTAGTGGAACATAGCTTGTCGCGTCCCCCCTTGTCCAGCAAGGAATGACGCAACTCGCAAAAGCTCTTCTCCTGCAGTTTATTCAGGTCCCTTGAAAACAGTCTTCCGAATAATGGGGCAGACCCAACCCACAGGCTAAATACTAATTAAACAGCCAGTCAAGTAAAGCCAAGTGGTGCTATCTTAGAGGTCTACGTATGTGGAAGCAAGCCAGATCAGCGGTCTTTGCCAAATATGAACTTATTATCATAAAGAGCACTCACCGTCGGGCTGGTGGAAGGCGGAGACCAGCGCCATCTTTAGGGCGCGGCACTTCGCAGCTCTCTACAATAGCTATAATCCCAGTTTGGGGAGGCTAAGGCAGGATTGTAAGTTCAATGCTACCCTGCACTATATTGGGAGGCCCCGTCTAAAGATGAGAAAGAGGAAGAGGAAAAGGGGGAGAGGGGAGAGAGAGAGAGAGAGAACAGGCTAAGATAGCCATACTCACTAGGACAGTTTTTCTTTAAAAAAAAGCATTTGTTGGAGAAACATGTTTTTCATGAAAATATAAAGTGATCTAGTCACTATGGAAAAGTGAGGCAGTTCCTCAAATGTAAATATTGGCTTTTCCTACATGATCCAGAAATTCCACTACAAAGCAATTCTCTCCAAGCAATTCAAACACATCTATGTATACACAAATGTTATACACAAATGTTTCACAACAATATACTCAGAATAGCTCAAACCAATTAAATTGTCCTTCCTGATAGAAAATATTAGCTCATAACAAAAATGTAGTACTGATATGTGACACAAAATAGAAGAATTTTGAAAATAGTATGTAAGCAAAAAAAACCAAGTCATAATTAAGAAATACAAACTAGGGTTGGAGAGATGGCTCAGAGGTTAATAGCACTGTTTGCTCTTCCAGAGGTCCAGAGTTCAATTCCCAGCAACCACATGGTGGCTTAAAACCATCTATATTGGAATCTGATGCCCTCTTCTGGCATGAAGGGGTACATGCAGGTAGAGCTCTCATCTATGTAAAATAAATAAATAAATCCTTAAAAGAAAAAAAAAGAAATACAAACTAATAATCATTCAAACATGTCATGTTGTTAGGTACTAGCGTAGTGTATCACAGATGTTCTCTAAGTTAATCAGAAATCAAATTGCTAAGAGACAGGCACCATTTGCTTATCCAAATATGCAGAGATAGGTAGGTGATCTTCAAAAAAAAAACCTCAAGAGATCTGTAGAATATGGCATTAAAAGATGTTTTCTTAACTTAAGATTTTTTTGATATTGAGACATGTCAACTCCTGACAGCACCTCCCATTCTACTCCAAGTAGATGATGAGCATTAAAGAATCTCCATTTGGAGATGGCTGTATTAGTGGCAAGCTTGTCACTGGGTAAGAGAAATCTGTTGCTTCAACTATAGACAGAATGCTATCCGAAAAGGACAAAACTTAAAGGAAGTAAGTCAACAGCCTATCTCTGCCAAGACAGGGTAAGCAAGTCCTCCATAATTCCTGCTTC
>CAJQZJ010032684.1:527758-540748 GCA_907164525.1 Lophiomys imhausi
GTGCCTTCAAAAAGAAACTGGAGAATTCCTATACTAGCCACCTAAAAGAACACCTGAAAGAGCTAGAACAAAAAGAAGCAAACACTCCCAAGAGGAGCAGACAAGAGGAAATTATCAAACTCAGGGCTGAAATCAACAACTTAGAAACAGAAAGAACAATACAAAGAATCGACAAAACCAAGAGCTGGTTCTTTGAGAAAATCAACAAAATAGACAAGCCCTTAGCTAAACTAACTAAAAGGCAGAGGGAAAATACCCAAATCAACAAAATCAGAAATGAAAAGGGGGAAATAACAACAGACATTGAGGAAATCCAAAGAATCGTTAGGTCCTACTTCAAAAACTTGTACTCCACAAAATTGGAAAATCTAAATGAAATGGACAATTTTCTTCATAGATTCCACCTACCAAGGTTAAATCAAGAACAGATAAACAAATTAAACAGTCCTACAACCCTTAAGGAAATAGAAGAAGTCATTAGAAGTCTTCCAACCAAAAAAAAGCCCAGGCCCAGATGGTTTCAGCACAGAATTCTACCAGACATTCAAAGAAGAGCTAACACCAATATTCTTCAAACTCTTCCACAACATAGAAACAGAAGGAATACTGCCAAACACATTCTATGAGGCCACAGTTACCCTGATACCTAAACCTCACAAAGACCCAACGGAGAAAGAAAATTTCAGACCAATTTCCCTTATGAACATGGATGCAAAGATACTTAATAAAATACTTGCAAACCGGATCCAAGATCACATCAAAAGTATCATACACCATGATCAAGTAGGCTTCATCCCAGGGATGCAGGGGTGGTTCAACATTAGAAAATCCATCAATGTAATCCACCACATAAACAAGCTGAAAGAAAAGAACCACATGATCATCTCATTGGATGCTGAAAAAGCTTTTGACAAAATACAGCACCCTTTCATGACAAAAGTCTTAGAGAGATCAGGCATACAAGGACCATACTTAAAAATAATAAAAGCAATTTACAGCAAGCCAATAGCCAACATCAAACTAAATGGAGAGAAACTTAAAGCATTTCCTCTAAAATCAGGGACAAGGCAAGGCTGCCCACTCTCTCCATATCTCTTCAACATAGTACTTGAAGTTTTAGCTAGAGCAATAAGACAACTAAAAGAGATCAAGGGGATACAAATTGGAAAGGAAGAACTCAATGTATCCCTATTTGCAGATGATATGATAGTATACATCAGTAACCCCAAAAATTCCACCAGAGAACTTCTACAGCTGATAAACTCCTTCAGCAAGGTGGCCGGATACAAAATCAATTCAAAAAAATCAGTAGCCCTTCTTTACACAAAAGATAAATGGGCTGAGAAAGAAATAAGGGAATCAACACCCTTCACAATAGCCACAAATAATATAAAATACCTTAGGGTAACTCTAACCAAGCAAGTGAAAGACCTGTATGATAAGAACTTCAAGACCCTGAAGAAAGAAATTGAAGAAGATATCAGGAGATGGAAAGATCTCCCTTGTTCATGGATAGGTAGGATCAACATAATAAAAATGGCAATCTTACCAAAAGCAATATACAGATTCAATGCAATTCCTATCCAAATACCAACTCAATTTTTTACAGATCTGGAAAAAACAATTCTCAACTTCATATGGAATAACAAAAGACCCAGAATAGCTAAATCAATCATGTACAATAACAGAACATCTGGAGGTATCACCATCCCGGATTTCAAGCTGTACTACAGGGCAATAGTAATAAAAACAGCATGGTACTGGTATAGAAACAGACCAGTTGACCAATGGAATCGAATTGAAGACCCAGAAATAAACCCACACATCTATGGTCACTTAATTTTTGATAAAGAAGCCAAAAACATACAATGGAAAAAGGAAAGCATCTTCAATAAATGGTGCTGGTCTAACTGGATGTCAACATATAGAAGAATGCAAATAGATCCATACTTATCACCCTGTACAAAACTTAAGTCTAAGTGGATAAAGGACCTCAACATAAATCCAGACACACTAACATTAATAGAAGAGAAAGTGGGAAAAAGCCTTGAAATCATTGGCACTGGTAGCAACTTCCTGAATAGAACACCAATAGCTCAGACACTAAAACAAACAATCAATAAATGGGACCTTATAAAATTGAAAAGCTTCTGTAAGGCAAAGGACACTGCCCTTAGAACAAAACGGCAGCCTACAGAGTGGGAAAGGATCTTCACCAACCCAACATCTGACAGAGGGCTAATATCCAAAATATATAAAGAACTGAAGAAATTAAACACCAAAAAAATCAAATAACCCCATCAATAAATGGGGTACAGAGCTAAACCGAGAATTCACAGAAGAGGAATCTCTAAAGGCTGAGAGGCATTTGAGGAAATGTTCAACATCTTTGGTTATCAGGGAAATGCAACTTAAAACAACTCTGAGATTCCATCTCACACCTGTCAGAATGGCTAAGATCAAAAACTCAAATGATAGCACATGCTGGCGAGGATGTGGAGAAAGGGGAACACTCCCCCATTGCTGGTGGGACTGCAAACTTGTGCAACCACTTTGGAAATCAATCTGGAGATATCTTAGGAATTTGGGAATAAATCTACCTCAAGACCCAGCCATACCCCTCTTGGGCATATATCCAAAAGATTTGAAACGAAACCACAAGGACATTGCCTCAACAATGTTCATAGCAGCTTTATTTGTAATAGCCAGAAACTGGAAACAACCCAGATGTCCATCAACTGAAGAATGGATAAAAAAACTGTGGTACATTTACACAATGGAATACTACACAGCTATCAGAAATGAGGAAATCATGCAATTCAAAACCAAATGGATAGAACTAGAAAAGCTCATCCTAAGTGAGCTGACGCAGTCCCAGAAAGATAAACATGTTATGCATTCCCTTACAAATGGATATTAACCATATACATCAGAGGATAACTATCCTACAACCCACACACCCAAATAGATAGGAACCTAGCATATCTAACCTAGGAAAAATTCTACCCACCAGTGAGTCATGGAATCTGCTGCAGGTTAGTGGAACCCCACACCCTAGATGGTGTGCCTTATCAAGCTCCAGTATGAGTGGAAGCTCTTGGGCCTCACATGAGACAAGATCTGAGGGAGTATGATATGTGAGGACCCACCTCATCTGAGGAGAAGGAGAGTATCAAGTACAGAAACAAGGAGGGAGGGAGGGAGGGAGGGAGGGAGGGAGGGAGGGAAGGAGAGAGGAAGGGAGGGGCCAAGAGGGGAGGAGGGAGGAAACTATGTTCTAGAAGTAAATAATACTTTTTAAAGAAAAGAGTTAATAAGCTTAAAAATATAATAAAAATACAATATAAAATTTTCAAACTATAATTTACCTTACTGGCATGAAAGGAAAATGGCCTTAATTTCAGATTAGAATGTTAGACTGCAGGTGGCTACAGAGATTACACAAACTTGATAGCAGCTTAAAAGTTTTTTTTGTTTGTTTGTTTTGTTTTGTAGAGGTATAGGCTATTTCCATGGTTTGGCATTAAAAAGCAGGTAACGGGTTTAAAACACTGTAAATAAATTAAAGGTGACAGCTGTTCAACCTGGTTTTACAAACCTCCAAGAGTTGAAAAAACTTAGAGCTAAGGTAAAATAATGCATGGTGTTAGCCCATGCCTTTACCTCCAGTAGAGACAGGAGGATCACTATAGAGTTAGTTGTCTTATAAATTCTAGAGTTACAAGAAACAGGGTGGTGATGGTGCACACCCTTAGTCCCATCATTGGGGAAGAATACACCCTTAATCCCAACACACTAGAGACAGAAACAGGCAGATCTCAGAGCTCAAGGCCACCTGATACAAAACAAGCTCTAAACAGAGAAAAACTTTGATCCAGGGGTGGAGGAGCACATCTTTAATCCCATCAGTTGGGAACCACATGTCTTTGATCCCAAAACTTAGAATGCAGAGACAGGCACATAGGATTTAGAAAGATTTAAGTTTAAAAGCTACTTACAAAAGGCAGGCTGTAATTTAAACAAATTGTCCTTTGAGATCTCAAAATATATACACTAAAGGTTTGTTTAGCTCCAAAATATCAAAATAATTTCTTCTTTAATCCGGATTGAAAGGTAATACTTTATATATTGTAAAAACAAAAAACAAATTTGCTCCCGGAAAAATATTACCTGACCCCCCCAAAAAAAGGTAATTGTCCCAGAGTTAGGATTAGGGAATGGCTCTGTTCTTATCTTTCCAGGAGATTTAAAGCATCCATTCAAGGAATCCAGGGACAACTGGACAACGGAAACCTCAGCAGAAAACAGATCAGACACCAAAGAAGACGAGTGGCCCAGATGATCCAGCCTTGCCGACTTCTTCAATAGCAGTTTCCTCAAAAGTCTACAACCACAACAACTCAAAATTGCTAAGATCGTTCAGCTCCACAGACTACTCCAGCCAGATCTTCAGTAAAGCTCTGAAGATCAGCTTCTGTCTATGAACTTCTTAGGACATCTACATAGCTGAGCACAAAAGGACTGAACATCAAATGATTCTATTAACATTTTTAACCATTTTTCCATTCTTATTTGGGCCCCAAACAGGTTTACTACGTCCCAAATCAGCAGGAAGTCATTTTAAGAGAACAACGTCCCATCCCTAGAAGGTGGGGAGGGTGTTCCCCCCACTTTGGTTATTTGATAGATAATAGAAAATTTTGTTATTTAGGGGAAAAGACTACAAGCTGTTAAATGGTCTTGTTAAATGGGTTTTGGAGGTTAGACCCAGGGACTTCTCTCTTTTGCTTTTCTGTATCCTCCTTTCTCTCCTATATAGGAGTGAACAGACTTGAGAAAAATGGGACATAGACATAGTATAGGAAAGATCAAGAAAAAAGGACAGATTATTGAATATAGCCTTATACCTTTGTATACTGATACAAAATTAATATTATATTTGGCTAAATTGGTATTGATCATTGTATATTAATCCAAAATTAAGATTGTATAGGGCTACATCGGTATTGTTCTTTGTATATTGATACAAAATTAAGATTATATTTGGCCACAATGGTATTGACCCTTTTATATTAATGTAAAATTAAGATTGTATTGGGCTACATCGGTATTGATCTTTGTATATTGATACAAAATTAAGATTATATTTGGCCACATTGGTATTGATCTTTGTATATTGATACAAAATTAAGGGTAACGCTTCTTAAAGGTATTGTTCGTAGTAATACTTAAAAATGAAATGTCAAATTTTGACCTCTCGCTACCAACTGACATAAACTGTTTAGGATAATTAAGAAACGGAAACTAATAGTCATGAAAACGTGTCATTTTGTTAGTTACTATGACAGTCTATCACAGTTATTTTCTAAGCTACTCAGAAATCAAGTTGCTAAGAGACAAGCAATATTTGCTTATCTAAATATAAGAGATAGATAGGGCATCTTCAAAAACCTCAAGAGATCTGCAGAATATGGCATTCAAAGATGTTTTCTTAACTTAAGATTTTTTGATATCGAGACATGTCAGCTCCTGACAGCACCCCCTATATTACTCCAAGTAGAAGATGAGCATCGAAGAATCTCCAGTGGGAGATGATTAAATTGGTGGTAAGCCATTCTCTTGGCAAGAAAAACCACTTGCTTCAACTGTAGACAGACTTCTGTCCAAAAAGGACAAAACTTGGAAGCAGGTAAGTCGACAGCCTAGCTCTGCCAAGACAGGGTAGGTAAGTCCTTCATAATTCCTGCTCTACAACCAATGTCTGTCAGAGAAATGGGGCCAAATGGCTGAAGATTGATGCTGTAATGTATGGAGAGAAAATGGGAACTGTCCAGGCAGCCACTGGTATGTCATTCTTTAGTTTTGGAAGCTGCAGGCCCTGCACTTCCTATATAATCAGATATATTTATCCCTCTCAGGTCTCTGAGGTGGTTGAAGAATAGATAGCTAGAGTCTCATAGTTAAATTTTGAGTTGTTTAGGAATCAAGAGGGTGTTCTGGATCTAAGAAGATATTTTTAAAATTGTGAGGCAAGTTAGTATGAAAGCTGAGTTAGATATAGAACTTTAAACACATGGAGATGGTTAGATAGTAGAATGTTAAAGTCAGGTGCCAAATACATATGGACTGGACATTGGGAATGTATGCTAAGCCATACAACTCCTATAATTGTGGCCTATTTATTTCTGTTGTTTTGTATTGTATTTATAGTTATAAGAAAAAGAACCATTTTTTTGGACTGAAAGGGAGAGCTGTTGGGGGAAAAAAAGAAATACCTTAAACTAAAAAAAAAAAAAAAGAAGAAGGGAAGAGGATGGGGGGGTTGAGGGGGAGGAGGGTGGAAGGGTGGGACTGGAGGGGGGAGTAGGGAGGGGATTGTGATTGAGATGTAACTTGAAGAAATAAAAAATAAATTATTTAAAAAAAGGATATTATAGTCAGTTTTGGAGAGCACCCAAAAGCATTGGCAATGGCACATGTTGTTTTGGCCACATTACACATTCGCAAATTACCTCCATTCATATTCTTAAATTTTGGTTAATCTCCTATTCCTTCCTCCTCCTTTTCTTTCCTCCCTCCATTCTTTATGTTTGTTTGTTTGTTTGTTTGTTTGTTTGTTGGTGGCATGGATGATTGCTCATTTTAGCACTCTCTACCACCCACCCAGCCTGAGTCACAACTATTTATTTTGAGACAGTCTTGAACATATGATCCTCCTGTTTCAGGCTCCCAGTAGCTGGAATTACCATCATGTGCCAGCACACCTGGCTCCATTTTTAAAAGAAAATAATGATCATCCCAATAGATTCGAAATGACATTTCTTTTGTCTTTGTTTTTTTTTTTTTTTTTCTTTTTGAGAAAGGGTCTCTGTGTAGTCCTAGCTGTTCTGGAGCTCGCTATGTAAGCCAGACTATCCTCAAACTCACAGAGATCCTCTAGCCTCTACCTACCAACTGCTGAGATTAAAGGTATGTGCCACCACACGCAGCTTGTCATTGTTGTTTTTATTGGCATTTCTGTAATATCTGATGATGGTGCACTTTTATGATGAGGGGTGAGGACTACACTTATTAGTGAGTATAAGGACAAATATTTAGATTGGTGTCAATGCTGGCTTACAAAGTTGATAGTTGCAGTTTCTCTTCCAAGATCCATGATTTTACAAGCCCTGCATAGTTGACTAGGCTCCAGGCATGGTTTCCTTCTTGTTGAGCAGATCTTAAGTCCAATTAGAGAGCAGTTATTACTGCAAAGATATACCAAGCATACCACTACTGCAGCCTTAGGATTATTGTGCCATGCTGGTCATTGTCATGGTTCATAAGTGTCATATCTGGGTAGGACTGTTGGTTGTCTCCCTTCTTTGGAAGCTTGTATGGCACATTCTGGTACCTATATTTCAGAAGAAGACTTTCAGGTCAGTTTCACTTCAGGGGTCTCTGGGCCCTGTGTCTGAAGTGTCTGCAGCATTAGAGAACTACCTTCCATCTCTGGGGGCAACGAAAGACAATGACAAAAGGGTATAATGTTTTGGAAGTGTCTTGGAAAACCCTGACCAACATCTCAAAAAAGGGCATTGAAGGTGTACCTTTAAACTATTTATTAATAACTCTGAACACCTCCCAACCAACTGACCCAAGGCACATTTAAAAAGATACTTCTCAAGTGCAAGACCTTGGGGCAAATCCATCCAAATCAGCCAATGCCAAAGGAAACAGAGCAAACAGCAGCAGCTCAGTGGTTACCCAGCTCTGGTGTCTTAATGGCAGTTGCTTCACCCCTGCTTGTCTCTGAGGTCTCTTCAACCTGTTCAGTTTTTCTAAACCTCCTCTGTGCAGGTTCTACATTGAGAATGCTGGTTCAAGATTGCAGAATCTCCTCAGGGCAGGTGCTGCACTGCAGCCTCATCTACCCACTGGAGCTTGCCACTTCAGGGGAAGTGCTGCAGTACACTCAAGTGGTCATTGCCACACACTCACTTGAGGCCGCCGTCTCTTCCATCTGTTTGAGTCTGTCAAACCTTCACAGGGTACCTGCTACCCTCCATGCAGCCTCAGTGCTTCGGTGCTACCCCCCTGCTTGTAGTCGGGGAGACTTCCAACCATCCAGCCCCACCAAAGGTGCTGCCCTCTGAGGTCCTCGTTCTCAGACCACACCTTTTCATCTGGGCTCTGCTCAACCTAGGCCACAAGTCTTGGAAGCAGCAATGTTTGTCTAGAGTCTTTCAAAGTGAAGCAGCAACGAGCAGTATTGAGAAGCAATGACAAGCAAAAAAAAAAAAAAAAAAAAAAAAAAAAACTCCCAAGTTTCCAGGCCTTCCTTTTTTATACTCTCTCTAATTATGCACCAGGATGTTTTCTCATTGGCCAACCTTATGCCCTCCTCTCAAGATACTTCCTGTTGACCAAGACCACAAGCACTCCTAGGTGTTCCCCACAGGTATACCCATAGCCATCTATCAATCAGGCTAATTTGCATGCCTCTTTTATGAGTCTGTTTTTCAGTGGTAGATGAAGCGCTCCCTCAACCCTTACATATTCATTCAACATAACTGTGTTTCCAAACATCCACTACAGGGCATCTCAAGACAAATGTCCCATGTTCTCCCTCATCTGAGGTTCCTAGCTCAAAATCTTTATATAAGTACATATCCTGGAGTAAATGCAGAAACCTGAAAAGTAAAAAGGGACCATTGCTGGGGTGGTGGTGGCCAACAGAAGGAAGTAGCAAGGTATGAGCGATCAGAACAGAAAAATGGAGGCTCCAGAACAGAAAAATAGAGGCTCTAATTAGGAAAGCAGAGAGATAAATACAAATATGGAGGAGATAAATACAGAAGATGGGGGGCGATAAATACAAAAGAAGAAGAGAGGAGGATAAAATAATAAAAATGTCTTTAAAGGCATAAGGAATCATAATTAACTATCTACCTTTAAAAACTATAATGCAGATAAGTCGGGTGAATATATGAATGGATGGAGAGATGGATGGAAGGATGAATGGACAGACAGACAGACAAATAGACACATAGAATTTAAGTAAATTTTTCTCATCTGGACTGATAACACTCCCACCAACTGCCAAAGACAACCCAACAAAAACCCCAACACCAGGCATGAGTTACAACATATAATTTTTAGTATATGTGCTGCCGAAGCGAGCACACAACATATAATTTTTAAAAGATCACTTTACTTTTTTAAAAAAGAAGTTGGTCAGATATCAAATCATGTGCCAACAAGGCTGAGAGTCAGTATTTTGGCAGGCTAAAGATCCAAATTAAATAAAAACACTGAGGCAAGAGATCTCTGGAAAGAATTAGAAAATCTCAGGGGTAATGCTGTGTGTCTAGGTAATCTGGCAACAGCAAAGGGAGACAGTAAAGGAGTTTTGTCTGATTTTAACTTTACCCTTCTGTCCTTACCACCACCACACTCACACACCCTAATCTGCTGATTTTTGTTCTTATTCTCTATATGAACTTTGGCCTCACATGTTTGGATTGTATCCACATGAGGTAACTGAAGCAAAGCAGACATGGTTACAAAGTATCTCTCAAAACTTTACGTGTCCTGAATAAGCCTGGTCTCACTGCCCCCTTGGAGATCCTGTCTTCACTTGCTTGCTGCTGCTGCTCATATCTATGGCACTGTACAAATGTGAGACCCACAACAAATGGCCTATTTCACATGACACTAACTCAACAGCCTGGATTCCAAATTACGACCTCAGCCCCAAACCCTTGATTTGTGCTTTTATATTAATGGACCATACAAGGAATCTGACAAGAGCTTGCCGGCTCTTTTTGTTTCAAAACACTGCTATAACAAATTGTCATAGATTTAGTGACTTACAACAACACAGATTCGCTATCTCATAGTTTTTGAGTTTAGAAGTCTGACCTGGGTCTCAGTAGACTAAATTCTGTGTGTTGGAAGCACTGTGGTGCTTCTGAAGGCTGTACAGGAGAATCTTTTCTGAGGCCTTTCTAGATCCTGGAAACTACCGACAATTTTTGGCTAGTGGCCACTTTCTTATTTTCAATGCTTGCAACAGTTAGTGGAGTCTTTCTCACACTGCACTACTCTAACTCTGCTTCTAACACCACATCCCCTACCTACTCTATTTTGATCACAAAAACTCTTGTGATACATTGTGCTCATGCAGATACAAGATAATTTCCTCATCTCGATATCCTTAACTTAATCTCATCAGTGAGGTCCCTTTGACCATGTGAGCTGACATATTCACAGGCTCTGAGGATTAGGACACAAACATCTTATGGAGGAGGTAGACCTGAAGCAACATTCTACCTACCAAAGGACCCTCCAGGTCAGACATGGTGGCTCATCCTGTAATACCAGTGTAGGGGAGGTGGCGGCAAGGGAATTGGGAATTCAAAGTCAACCTTGACTACCCAATGAGTTCTAGGTAAACCTGGACAATACAAGATCATATCTTTAAAAAAATCCCTCCAAAAATTCATCTAAAGAAGCTGCAGAGGAGAAAAAGCAAGGTCTGGCAATAAAGCCCCTTATGTACCTAGAGTTGAAATCCTTATACCCTTGATGTAGGCAATAGTGGAGGAAGAGGTGAGGAAAGGTGTGGAAAACATGATGTGCCTCTTGGAGAATAAAATGGAAAAGAATTAAATAATTTAATTGGCCACTTGATTTAGGACTTGGAGAGATGGCTCACCAATTAAGAGCACTTGCTGCTGTTGTGGAGAACCTGAGTTCTGTTCCCACCATCACACAGCAGCTTACAATAGTCTGGGACTCCAATTCCAAGGAATCTGGTGCCCTCTACTGGTCTCCTTAAGCACCACGCAAATATGCAGTGTGCTTACATGCTTGCAGAAAAACACATACACATAAAATTAAAGTGAATAAATATTTTTTGAAAAACATTTAAATTACATTAAATTAAAATATGAGTCTAAAATATAAATATTGTATAATTTTTTTAAATGACTTGAGGTATTTTCATTATTAGGATTGTTTGGGGGGCAGTGTAGAGAGTGCTGTTTTGATTTAGTTTGGTTTCACGTTTTGGAGATAGGGTTTCATTATGTTGTCTGGGCTAGCTTCAAAAAAATAAACTTTTTTTTCAGTTTGTGTTTATAAAATGAATATGTAGGTTTTATTGACATTTAGACATTAGAGAAATACATAAAGCCATAGTAAATCAAACTACAAATTTAGCAATATATATTCCAACCATAGCATTTCTAAAAAAATTAGCCCCATAATATATTACTGATATACATCTGAGGATTTTCATTTCAATGTTAAACTTATAAGACAAAACTGAAACAAAGTAAATGAATTTGTAATTGAATGTACTCTTAAAAGTGTGTTGCAAGTTAGTATGAATGTTGAGTCAGATATAGACCTTTAAACTCATGGAGATGGTTAGATAGTAGAATGTTAAAGTCAGGGGCCAAATATGTATAAACTGGACATTGGGAAGGTATACTGGGCCATTTAACTCTCATAAATGTGGCATATTTATATCTGTTGTTTTGTATAATACTTATAAGAGAAGGAACCATCTGTTGGACTGAAAGGGGAAACTTCTGGGGGGAAGATGGTGGAAGGGCGGGATAGGAAGGGGGAATAGGGAGGGGTTTGTGACTGAGATGTAACTTGAAGAAAAAAAAATAAAGTATTTATAAAAAATAAAAAAAAATTTCCTTTAACATCTTTAGTATTGCTATTGTATGCATATCAGCCCTTGTCCTTTGCCAAAAAAATAAACTTAACTGATGTTCCTGTCTCTGCCTTTCAACAGCTGGGACTATAGATCCACAACACTTTACAATGTTTTGAAGTTTCACTAATCCTTTAAGGATACATATGTTCCTTTGTGGATACGAGTTCTGGCTGATGAGGTTGAAAAGACTCCCTTAAATGGTCAAGAAAGACAGAATCTGACCAAAGAACAATTGGGAACTGTGGTGGAAGTTGGGTCTCTTTGCTGAAATTAGTGGGCAGTTTGGGTTGGCATCTGGTGGCGCACAGGAAAAAGCTTGGCATCCCTTTGCCTGCTGGGATAGACAAAGCCAGGTTGTGTCCAGACAATATGCCCTGTTGCAGGGGCATGGCTAAGAAACCCCGCAATCCACACAGATGATGTCAGTTATCATGAGAAGCAACGAGACTATTGGACATCACGAGAAATCTCATGGACCCTCAAGACTGCCAAGTATCTCGAAATAATGCAATAGATAAGCCATAGAATTCCATGCAGTCTCTCTCTTCCTCTTGCCCTCATCGTCTGATAGGTCACACGAAGAAGAGCACAGTAAGGTATGCCATAGGCCTGGCATAAAACTGCTGAGAGGTCCTTGAAGGCATCTGTCTGTCTTGGGGGCCCAAAGTGCCAGAAAAGTGAGTGAGGCAAGCAGAGTTCAGAAGCTGCTTGGAGAGGCTTTTGGCTTTGAGACTTGTCCAGGCCAAAGGGACCATGGAGGAAAGTCTTAGCTGATTGAAAAAGTCTCCCTCAGTTGGCACTTGGAATAGACTGATTTTATAAACTGGCCACCATTTGGTGGTAGAAATAGACTGTCCTTACTAACTGGCAAAGTAATGCCCAAAGAACACTAATCTTTGAAAGGGACTGCCTTCCAGGACTGTCGTAAACCAAGCCATCCTGCATGGACTTACATTAAAAACATTAATATCATTTTAAGAAAGTTAAAATAATGTTAAGGGGTTTAAGATAGGTATTAGGATGTTTTTAGGTATTAAGGTAGTTTTATATTATAGATTTTAGGTTATAAGGTTTAGGTATATTATAGATGTTTGTTAAATATTAATAGATATAAGTGTTTATAAATAAAAATATTCAGTTAGAGGGAACAGCTGATAGAATTTGCAGTTACATATGTGTGGTTGCCATGAACCCATGAACTAGGGCCATTCTCATAAAATGACTGATCTGCTATGTAAGCAAAAACAGGACAGAGTGTTTTTCCCATGCATGGC